>HG738140.1:2692605-3041633 GCA_000499405.2 Onchocerca volvulus
AAAAAAAAAAAAAATACATTTGCGATGCTACAATTAAATCAGCTTGAAGATAAAGCTGGGAAATCTCAACAAAGATGAAAATTACAATAGATATATGAATCGGTTCTCCTTATTTACTATTTAAGAAAAAAAAAAAAAACCGGGAAATCGGAGACAAAGATGAGAATTAGATATCATGTCGTAGCATTTATTTGTAAGTGATGAATCATGAAAAAAGACTTTTACAATACAGTACTTTGATTATATGAACATATTTGTGTGCTAAAATTATTTCGATTTTTTCCAACAAATTGAAAAATTCTTGCGAAATTTTCCTTTTAAATTACGAAAATTTGCGAAATAGTAATATCTTTAGTACTCTTTTTTTCATTATTATCTTTCATGCGAACTGTTAATATCAAATTAAAAATTGTAGAAAATGATTTAGTTTGTGATAAATCGCTGAAATTCTTTGAAAAATTTAAGTTCTAAGCATTGGATAATTATAAAATTTAATGAAATAATGCGGTAGTGATTAATAGAGCAAAACCAAAATATTTCGTTTTTCACATTTTTTCCTTTTTTTTACTTTAATTTTTCAATAAAACGAAATTAAAATATTTGTTTGAATATTGCAGATATCTACCAAACAAGAAAAACAACAAAAACTTCTTGAAAATCAAAAAGAAACAATAGGTACAAGTGATTGATTGCTTTAATTTTTCTTGCTAAAAAAATATGCATTTTTATTAAAATGCTAATTCATCTGTAATTTTTTGGCAAATGCATGCCAGTTTGTGTTTATTTAAAAATTTATGCAAATTTTTATTAAAATTTTAAAAATTATGCAAATTAATAATTCTCAAGTATTTATTCTGTCAATATTGTCCTCAATAATTTTTAGATTTATTCTTTCCTGAAATATTGATTCTGTTTTTTTGTTCAGTGTTATTTGTTCGATTTTTATTTCTTCCTAAGCTTTTCTCATTTCTTCGAATTCATTTTCTATTAGGATGCTTTTACTATATTAATTAATTTAAAATTAAGAGAATCTCTAATTAATTTAAAATTCCAAACAACAATTATCTCAATTTGCGAATTTTCATTTTAGAAAAAACATACATAAAACGTGGTTCGCAATATTCAAGTCGTTGGACACGTTTTGGCCAAGCTAAACCTTCAACATTTACACCACCAACTACTTCTTCAGTACCAATTGGTTTTAGCCCATTGTATACATCAACTCCGGTTAAAAAGATAAGTGAATCTCCTTATTTTTTTAAAAAGTTTTCTTTTTTTTTTTTTAAATCAATAAATTCCACCAATCAATTGTTTACATTCATTCAAATGGAGTAATAATTTTCGCAACATTTTGCGAATTTTCAAAAATGAAAAATTTATGCTAAAATTGTGAAAATTTTTAGCATTCTGAAAAAGCGAAAGATTTGCGTGAACAAAAGAATTTATCGATGGAAAAAGTCACGAAAACGTTAAAAAATAAAAGTGCTGGTACTGGTACACATATACGTTCCACTCTCGATTGCGATATTACACGTGAGCTTTTTTTTTTCAAGAAATTTAACCCTAGTTGAAATTAGAAGGTGATTTCTTGGCTAGAATTAGGCTCGATTAAATTAGAAGGTGATTTCTTGGCTAGAATTAGGCTCGATTATTGATCTATTCTAAAAATAATCAATAATTGAGCATAATTCCAAAAATCAACTATCTCAGTAATCGTTGCGAGTAAAGCAAATTATTGTAATAATTTTCTGTTTGCAAATGTTTAAATTAAAATCTATTTCAACTTGATGAGAATCAAATATGCAAATATAATCAAATTAATAATTTGATAAAATTCATAATATTTGCAAATAATTTTTATCTTTTTTTATATATTATTTTTTTGTTTGTTTTCATTTTTATTTTGTTTAAATTTTTTGTTTAAATTTTTTATTTTATCAATTTATAAATCTTTTCAAAGTTTAACAATATGATTAAATGACTTCTAAAAAAATTACTTGTTTTTTGTTTTTTTTTTTATTGATATTTAAAAAAAAAAAGCATTGACAAAGACATTTTAGATGTTTCAGTAGGTACGATCAAGGAAGCAAAAGTAACATCAATTCCGATTGAAATTCTAGGAAATTTAAATGGTTTTCCATGGTGTACAACAATTCGTCTACGAATTAAGCATAATGCTAATGAAAAACCAATTTTTATTCCAAAACGATGTAAAATATTTCAAATTTTATAAATGAAATTTTAGCATAATTCATATCTTATCTTATTCCATTTTTCTTTCGATGTTCCTTTGTTTGAAATTCAATCAAATTCTTGATTTTGTAAATTCATGGAACAATTTAAGGACAGATAATTTTTATCAAAATCTGTTGAAAATGTTTAAGAGTACTTTATGAAGGATCAAGATTAACTCTCGTCGCATCGGTTTTACCGTTTTTTTTTTTCAAAAAGTTCAGTTTATCTTGAAATTTAAATCGAAACTTTCTTCCGTCCGAGATTTTTTTTTCGCTATTTAAACTTTTTTACACCATTCTATTATTGTGAATTTTTATGTTAACAAATTAATTACTATTTAAATTTATGGCTTAAAAAAATTTTTTTTACAGTATCACTCGATCAAAAGGTAATATGGCAAGATGAAAATTAACAAAGTGAACAATTAAAAAAAGCCAAGTACTACTGCGAAGAAATAAAATTTGATAAATTATTGGCCACAAATATTATATATATATATTTTATGGCATTATTACTAGATTGGACTAAATGTCCCATTGATTAAATAAAAAAATGCTTAATTAGCCAAGTGTTTTGATAAATATAATTATTATATAATTATATTTTTTAAATTTTAATTTAAATTTAATTTCAATTCTCCTAATTATTTTGCATAAGCAATAAGAATAGATTAAATATAATGATATCTTACATAGGCTATAAAGATTATTTAATGTTACTACAATAAGATTAATAGTAAGATGATAAATTCGAAAAATAGAAATGAATAAATCAATAAATGCATTTGAAATATTTGTTGAAATGATGGAAGAGTAAATATAAGAGAAAAAATTAATTTTTAAAAAATTTCAAATGCTTCTTATTTAGCTCAAAAATTCGAGAAATAGAAATTGGACAAAATCAATAAAGGCGCCTAAAATATTTGTTGAAATGAAAAAAAAGAAAACGAAAATAATAAAATTATTATATAAAATAAATATGCGGCAAAAAAACTAATTTTCAAAAAAATTTTTAAAACTTTCGAATAATTTCTTTATTAGAATTCATTTCTTTCTCTTTTTTTTCTTAAAATAAGCCTAATATACTATTTTTTTTTGTACCGATTAAAAATAAATTTTATAAATATCTAAACATAATGTTCAAATCCTAGTGGAGATATGGATGATACCGGTATATTTTCATCATTCATTCGACAGGTATTTTGTAAATTATAATCTTGATTAGCCATTTGATCTGTTGAAGAATACGATGGCTGAAAGACAAAATGAATTATTATCATTTCATTTCGAAAGAATTATTAATTTCAAAAATAAAAAAAAAAAAAAACAAAAAAAAAGCAAAAATAACATAAAAATGAGTGGAATTTTTGTTTATTTATCTATTTTTGGTATCAAAAAAAAAGAAAAAAAACATAAATAAAATAAAAATTTTTCTTTTTTTTTGAATCAGAAGTTTAAATTATAAAATTTTATGATTTTAAAATAAAAGATTTTAATTTACAAATACCTGAATGAAATGTTGAACATTTTGTTGTGAAATTATGTTTGATGAATTAGACGGTTGAATGATTGTTTTACATGAAAGATATGAATTCAAATTGTTGCATTCTTTCGAACGATCAACAAAAGTTGATGAATTCGATGAATTTGAACAACTTTCCGATGTAATTGCAACTTTGCTAGCATTTAAAATCATTTCCAATGGTTTCGGTGATATTTCGATAATTCGTGGTTTCTAAATTTTTTTTTTTGGTATAAAGTAAGAAAATGCATTTTTTTTAAATTCAAAAATTAAATACTTAATTAAAAATATTTTATTGATAAGTTACTCTATTACTCTTGAAAATTTTGCATGGATTTTAATGGTAAAATTTAATAAAACTTTTCAGAATACGCATTTAATTTTTGAATACCATTTCCAATGGTTTAGATGATATTTCAATAATTCGTGGTTTCTAAATTTTTCGACATATTTTTTTTTATTCAAAAATTAAATACTTCATTAAAAATATTTTATTCATAAGTTATTCTTGGAAAATTTGCATAAATTTTAATGATAAAATTAAAATGAAACTTTTTAGAAGACATGGTGAATTAATTACTTTGATATTTTTGTTAGCCAAAGCATTTTTCGATCGTCCATTTTTTCCATTTTTCACAAACGGATCGTTTTGAATTCGAAGATTTTTGAAATACTGTACTACTTCACCGTATTCCTTATAACTGGCTATCTCTTCCGGTGTCTGATCCATATTATCCGGAATATATCGTCGAGCACCAGCAATCACCAACATATGAACCATTTCAACATGACCCTGAGAAGCAGCCAAAAATAATGGTGTTTGTCCCTGGAAAAAAAGAAAAAATTGCTGTAGAAATATAAATTGAATTTATCATAAAGCTAAAAAACAATATATTATCTTCATTTTCGTGATTTAAAAAAAAAAGATCAATATTTTTCTAATTCCTTAATATTTAAGTTCCAAAAATATAATTAAGCTCATAACTTAAACTGGCATTAATTAAGCAGATAGATTGAAGAAATAAAATTCTACGTGATTCTTGAAAAAAATTAAAAGAAAAGCAAATAATTTGATTTCGCAAAATAACTTTTAATTTTTTTCGTTCTTCTATAACTTTTTAATGAAGATTACGTTATCGAAAGGTTACAAATAGAGATTATGTCATCAAAAGGTCATACATAGAGATTATGTCATCAAAAGGTCACAAATAGAGATTGTGTCATCAAAAGGTCACAAATAGAGATTATGACATCAAAAGGTCATACACGGGGATTATGTCACCAAAAGGTCGCAGATAGAGATAATGTCATCAAAAGGTCATACAAAGAGATTCTGTCATCAAAAGGTCATATAAAGAGATTGTGTCATCAAAAGGTCATACTTAGAAATTACTTCATGGAAAGGTCATATATCACATACCATATGATCTTGAATATTCAAATTAGCGCCTCGTTCCACTAAATATCTTGCAAGTTCTTGATTACTTTGCATTGCAGCATAATGAAGTGCTGTTCGACCTTTGTACATTTCACCATTAATATGATTACCGGTACAATTAATATCAGCTCCCGCATCAATCAATAAAGCAATTGCTTCAGGATCTCGATAACCAAGTTTAGCAACGGTCATCAACGGACTACAATCTGTATCATCGATCGAATCTACCTTTAAATGAGAAGTTTTTATCGATTTTTTTCTTACCTTTATTAAATTGAAAAAATTTAACTAAAATAATCGAACAATTCATTGAAAAGAATTTTTTCAAACTTTTAATTCTGAATATTTTCGAGACTTAGAAAAAAAAAAGAGAATTTTGGCGGGAGAAAAAATTAAGGATTCTCATTTTTCTAGCAAATTTTTAATTCATCTTTCTTACCTTTTTTTTTTTTTTTTAACTTAAAATTGTTGATAAGTTCAATTAAAATGATCAATAATTTACTGAAAAAGATTTTTTTTTCGAATACTTCGAAGCTTAAAAAAAAACTTTGAAATTTCGAGTTTTTTTTTTTCGAATATTTTTGAAGTCTTAAAAAAAAAAAGAAAAAAGAAGAAGCTTAATGAAGGAAAAATAAGTGTCATTTTTCTAGAAATCTCAATAATACTTTTTTTTAATAACAATATATAAAATATCAGAAACGAATTGATTTAATCAGATAATTTTTTTTTTTTAATGAAATTAATAAATTTTTAATTTAAAACCTCAATTTCGTCAGTTTCAAGAAGAATGCGTACAATATCAGCTGCATTTATTGATGCAGCATGATGTAATACTGTACGATTATGAATATCGAATACGGTAATATCAGCACCAAAACGTAGTAAACATTTGACAACTTCAGCACGTCCTGCTTTAATTGCCATAATTAATGCCGTTTCACCATAATCATCTTCACAATCGATCAGAGCACCAGCTAAGAATAAATTTTCCACATCTGTACAACTGATTTCTTCATTTTTCCTCTGATTCAATGCTGTTATCATCATTGCTGTTTTTCCATCATTATTTTTCGTATTAACAAGCAATTTATCAATCTAAAAATTTGAACCATTTTTTTTTTTTTTAAATGCGATATGCAATATCGCAATTGCAAACGTTTCAATTAAAAGATAAATGAATGATTCGTAATTGATGCGATATGCAATATCGCAATTGCAAACGTTTCAATTAAAAGATAAATGAATGATTCGTAATTGATGCGATATGCAATATCGCAATTGTAAACGTTTCATTTAAAGATAAATGAATGATTTTGTAATTGATTGATTAATCTTTATGATATAGAAAAAAAAAAAAAAAAAAGAAGAAAAAATGATGAAAATTTTTTGAAAAATAGAAATTAAAAAAATTTTTTGATAAATTACGAAATAATTAAGAAATAAAAATTTTCATAATTAGATCATTCGTTGAAAGTAATAATAATGAAAAATTGAGAATGAATTCATTATAATATCGACTTCATTAATATCAAACATAATTTATATCTTATAATATTCATTCAAATTTTTTAATTATTTAATTGCTTATTTTTCAAATTTATTTTCTTTTTTTTAAAGAAATTTTAAAAAGAATAAATGAAATTTTACCGGAGTTTTAATTGGAAAAATATCCATTGCCTGATCATGAAGTATAGTCCATTTTCTTTCATCTATATTTTCATCTTCTGAATCAGGAATCATATAAACTTCGATAAAATATTTTCCATCTTTATTTTCGTTAATTTTTTCAAGCGATATACCATTGTTTTGTGAATTTTCATTCTGATAATTAGATTTTAACGGAGAATCTGAAAACATTATTGATTCATTTTTGATTTTAAATTAATAAAAATTAAATTCATATATTTGCATAAATGTTCTGAAATTGTATCAGAAATGATAAATCAGAAAATGTTCTATGAATTGATACTTACAATTATCGAGAGTAGGTGGGAACCACGTTCCCGCTACGTGAACTTTTTTTTGTATCCGTCTGGCAAGATTTCGACGTTTGGCATTTCTATGAAGCGTAAATACGATAGCAATCATAATTGTTTGTATTACAAAACCCGAAATCATATAAATCATCCACTTCTTCAAATTTGTGGTACCAGATGGTAACTCAGTTTCAGCAGCGTATAATCGTGCACCGATACGTCGTAGCAGCTGAAAAAAAATAAAAAAAAACGTGTAACTTCTACTTTAAACGTAGATCAATGATAAAAAATATCAATGATTCCGTAATTCATGATTTTTAATAACTTACGTGCAATTTTATCATAATAGTTACAAAATTATTAATTTTACTTCCGTAAAAATTAAATTTAATTATCCAAATCCAAAAAAATATCTTGCCTGATTTGAACTCATTGCACCTACAAAATTAGCAGCTTGTTCTATATCAGTAATTTGATATTTACAATCATCTCCTTTATGACATTGTCTTGTTTCTACATTTAAATATACTTTGGTACCATTCAATCCTGTAAGAAAAAAAAATTAGTACTTCCTCATATTTTTAATTTTTCAAATATTTTTAAAAACTCAAATTGAATTTAATTAATTGAAATAAGCATGAATTGATACATTCTGAATAAAGCAAGCATTAATAAAGTAACTTTTATTAATATCGATTCAAAGTTTTTCGTAAATTTAAAGAATTGATCAGTGCAAAATTAATATTATCTACTTATATAACGCTGAAATTAGTAGAAATAACTAAACTATTTTGAAATCTGTTTTTAAATGAAAATATTTGAAATTTAGATATAATCAACCTTTTTCATTTGAATTCCACGAATAAAATCGTTTCTGATCGCGATTATCGATGGCAATTGTAACTCTTGCATGCAAATCTTGGCTCAAGATGAATTGCAAGATAGATGCATGCTTCAAGAATGCCTCTGATTTCAGAAGGATTATTAAAATCAAATTTCCTTCTAACTATAAATGAAGCAATTAAGTTATTTCTCTCCAGCAAGTTTAATAAACAATGATAAGTTTAATTTTTGCTATTGATGATATAAACATTGCATGATATGGTATACGGTATACAGTAATTACGGTATACGGTATGCAGTAATTACGGTGTCTAGTAATTGATTGTGACTAAAAATTAGCTTAAATGATGTGATATGTCATCACTCTCGTGAAATATAATATGTTAACTTCAACTGGTTGTGAAAAGTGAAATTTATAAATACGAATAATCTTTATCAATATGATAAGTTTTTTCTTTATAAAAAGAAAGATTATCATTCTATTTTGTAATTTTCTCTTCTGATAATCAGATATTACTACCATTCATTAATATCATTAACCTAAAAAATATTCCAGGTTGATCATTCTGAATAATTAATTACAAACCTTTTTATAATTAATTTCTTGTTTACAATCTCTTCCATCAAAATAGCATTCTTCGGTAAAGCATTCCTGATCACAATAACCATCATTGAAACGAAATGAACAATAATCTTCAAATAAACATGTTTCGATTTTTTTGTTACAATCGAATCCATCGAAAAGACATTCAGAACGATCACATATCTTAAAAAAAAAAAAAAAAAAAAAACCAGAAATGATTCAGATCAAAAGTATAATTGACCTATTACATGATGACCCGTATGAATCAATCTTTCTTGTTTTGAAAACAAATGATCCATGCATGACATGAACCCGTATGAATTAATCTTTTTTTTTTTTTTTTAAATGAGTAATTAAGATTACAAGAATATTTTGAAGACAGAAAAAAAAAAAAAACAGAAGACAAAGACAAAGAAAGAGATTCTCTACAACAAGATAATAATTTAAAAGTGCTACATTGGATTCTGATCGAAGGATTGCTTCTTGAATCTAAAGGATTGCTTCTTGAATCTTCTGCGAATATTTCATAATTACTAACCGAATCGCATTTATTATCATGAAATACTCGACCACAAAAATCAGCAATTGGACAATGTTGAAATGGTTGTAAATGTGCGGTACAATCGTATCCATCATATTGACATGTCGGATAATTGCATTCTGAATCACAAATATTATTTCCAGCTTTTAATGAGCAATTATGAAGATAGCAAATTTCCTTCTCGAATGATTCTTCCAGATGATTATTTTCCAAGGTGATACGATGTTGCTTACACATACGACCTTCAAAACCTGGCGGACAAATGTTCTCACAATTTGTGCCATAAAAACCTGAAAAAAAAAACAAAAGAATCCGAAAAAAAAAATCAAACAATTGAAGAAAAACAAAAATCGAACAAACAATTGAAGTCTTAAACACAATTCAAATTTGACTAATCCAGCTTATCCTAATTAATCTGTTTAAAAAATCTATTTTATCATATAATCTATGAATATTATATTAAAAAAAAAAAGCTAACATAAAAAAATTTCATGTTGATTTGCTTTCAATTAATTTGACTAATTGAAAATATATTTTCGACATGTATGACATTTATTTAATTTGCAAAAATTCGACTGAAAATCGCAACTTTTTTTTTTTTGTTTTTGAAGAAACAATCGTATTTTCGCAAATGGAAATTTAATTATCAAGAAAAAAAAAAAAAACTTTTCAGAATAAAAATTAATTTAATTACCATTTTGACAGATGCATTCATAACGATTACCGTAATCGAGACAGGTTCCTTCATTAAGACATGGATTTGATTCACATTCATTATCATGATTCATACAGTATGGATCATCGTAACCTGGTGGACAATCACAGTACCATGAGCCAAATGTATTCACGCATATACCACCATTAAAACAAGTTTTATCAAGCTAAATTAGAAAAATAATAAAACTTTAAAAATAAGTGTTTGTTATTAATTAATTAATTAATTAATTAATTTCTTTTAATTTCTATTCTAAAAAAAGAAAATGAATTAAAATGAATGTTTGTTTGTATATTAAAACAACAATAAATTTTTTTTTTTAAACTTCCTTAACACATTTGTTGATTTTTATTTTTTGCTTTTTGTTTTTTACACTATAACTTATTTAATTTAATTTTTTGAATAATAATTTGAAAAAAAAATATTTTTTTTAGGTTTCATCAATATCTTTTAAAATATCTTTAAAAAAAAGAATCAAATTAAACTAAATTAATTAATTTCTTTATTATTTTCTATTATTTGATTTTGATCAGTTTTTTCGTGTTTGTTTCGTATAAAATTGTATAATTTTAATATACCGGATTTTTTGAATTATATTATTGAAGTTTTAATTGTTAGTTTTAATTTCCGATTTTTTAATCTACTTTTTTTTCCAATTCTATTGTTTTTTTTTCTGTAAAACTTATTCCACAATTTCATTCCACTTATTTGTAATGTAAACTTTTTCATCTTTTTTTTTTGTTATATTAAACAGAAAAATTTTTTTTTCCATCTAACAATATTGTCTAGTTTATCTTTTCAAATTTCAAATTTAATTTCTAAAAATTTAGAAATTTAAAACCTCAATACATTCGTTGATATCAATGGCACAATTTTGACCTGTGGTACCTTGCATACAATTACAGGTATATTCACCACTAGCTATATCGGTAATACATTCGGAACTATTCCCACAAGGTTTCTGCATGCAAGGATCATCCATATGACAAAATAAACCTAAAAGACAAAATAAACCTGGGAGACAAAATAAACCTGAATGAATTCAAAAAGATTCCCATGGATACAATCAAAAGCATTCATTTTTTACTCATACAGTTACTTAGTAAATGATCTTTGTGCGATTACTTTTTGAATATGTTGAAGTGTGAGAAAATTATTTGAACTTTGTTCTTTCATATTCGCAAAAAGTTTTTCTTCGCTACCTTTTACTTTTCACATCTTACTTTTTCATCAATTTTTACTTTTTGCTTTTTTTTTTCACTATTTATTACTTTTTATCTTTTTACTCAACTTCGCTTTTTAATACATATTGGAAATTTTTATATTACTTCTTGCTTTTTCGCTACTTTTTATTTTCTATTACTTTTTTTTATTTTTTATTTTTTGCTACTTTTTACTTTTTTTTTTCTTTCCACTTCTTAATATGCGACTTGATTATTTTTCACTATTTTTTTTACTTCAAACTTTTTTTATCTGTTAATTTTTATTACGACTTATTTACGCAAATCGCTCCTATACAAAATAAAATTACATTCCGATTTACGAATTAAATTTCGTAATAAACAAATAAAATTACATTCCGATTTACGAATTAAATTTCGTAACAAACAAAAAAAAAAACAAACCAATTTTTCCAGGTGGACAAATACNAAATAAAATTACATTCCGATTTACGAATTAAATTTCGTAACAAACAAAAAAAAAAAACAAACCAATTTTTCCAGGTGGACAAATACAGGTATATTTAGCTATACCATCAAGACAGGTACTACCATAAGCACATGAATTATCCAAGCAATCATCATCGTTTCGCGAACAATTTTTACCGGAATAACCATTTAGGCAATAACATTCATAATCATTGGTACCAATATTTACGCAAGTTCCACCATTTTTACATAAATTATTGCTAAATTTTTCACAATAACCTAGAATGGTACTTGATTGGATATAATTTTCCCCTGAAATTCAAGTTACGTTTCAATTTAATTCCATTTTGAATTTTAAATTATTTAAAACTCTAAAAAAAAAAGGGAATTTATCTAAATAGGAATTTTAAAATTATAATTATAATTGAATACTAAAATAGGAAAATTTAATAAATGATTTTTTTTTTTTTTAATTTGAGGAAATTTACATAAATGAAAGATTTTAAAAATGTATTACAACAAGTATTTATGATTGATTTATGATATGCAAAGAAACAATAGTTCAAAGAACATTTTTGCAAAAGAAATTTTTCTAATTAATTAGATTGGAACATTTTAAATTCCAAAATTTACCTGCAAATGCTAAATAGCAATTGAGAAATATTATTGCGAAAAGTTGGATAAACATATTTTCAAATTAGTAATAATGATTAGTGATAATTAGTGAATTAGTGATTGCTTGATCAAAAATATTGATCAAATTATAGCCAGATCGAAGAGCTGAAACATTTTTTCCTTATAAAAATGAAAAAATAAAAGAAAAATGGCCAATTTTAGAATTTGAAATTTCAAGCAAAAAAATTGCTATGAAGAAATTAATGCTGAAAAAATCGTTGGCGGGAAGAAAGGTCAAGATTTTTTTGTAGAAACGAGGAAGTTAATAAATTTTTTGATCTTGTTTGCACTTTAATTGCTAGGAATCAGCAGTACAAGAAATAAATTTGGTGAAGGGTTTAAAAAACTGATAAGAAAAATGATTCAATGATAAATAATCATGATGGATGGAGATTCTGAAGGATTAGTTAACAGAATAGTTTAGAGATTCTTCGATTCTTCTTGCAATTTTGAAGCACACTCTTGTAATCTTCTACAGATGGTGGATGGAGATTCTGAAGGTACAATTATCAGAATGATGAAATCGTTCGTAGATTCTCCGATATCTTAGTTTCTTTTTTTTTTTTTTCGAAGTACCTCTCGGTATTTCGAAGTACCTCTCGGAATCTACGACAACTGCAAGAATGAAGTAATCGTCGACTGTTTTGAAACTATTACCTGACATTTTAAAGGATAAAAGAGATAGGTAAATCAGATTCTCACGAAGAGAATCATTCGATTAAGTGAAAAATTTAGCCTGAAAACTATGGGAATACGATGAAACAATGGCAAATTTCTGCGATTGTACGATAATTACTACAAAACCAATTAAGTATCAAAGAAGATGGAAGGATGTTTGTTTGTTAATTTTTCCCATCAATTGTTTGTTATTCCATTTTTCCCTTGGAAATTAAATTCTTCTTTCACATGACTTAATAAATGAACTTAATTTTTTTCTCAAATTAAGAGAAAAAAAAAAAAAACTTTGAAATAATTCGCTTTGTCGTGTGAACGTGTCATTTTATTCGTGACGAATTCGTAAACAAAATAAATTTGGAATTTCAAATGTTCAATTCTTTTTTTTTTTCTGTTCAGGTTAGTTATTAATCTATTAGATGAATTTCGTGTTTTTTTTTTTCAGTATATTTTTAAAAATTTATGAAATGTTCTTTGTATTTAATTGATGAATAATTACTAAACAACTTTCGTAGTTAGTTATTCCTAAGAGATAATTAATTTTTAACATAATTATTTCTTTTTTTTTTTTAGAAATTGATCAAATTTTTGAAATTCATTAAATTTTAATTTTGAAGAAAAATCATTGTTTTGGTAATTATCAAATCTTAACTGTAGATTTGAATATATGAATAACGAAATTAGCATATTTTTTGTCATATACAGATTTTTTAAACAATAGCAACATCAAAATTAAAATTTTCACATTTTCCCGAAAAGAGTAGATATGTATGAATTATACAGTATCAATTGCTATGATGATCATGAAAGTTTGATCAAATTTGATCATGATCATAAAAAATCAGGAGGAAATTGCATGGAAAAAATTATATTTCAAAATGATTTTCGAATTAATTGAATTTTTTTTGTAATCTTATCATGCTTTTTCGTTAGTATTTGCAACTTGAAATCTTTTTAACAACTTTTTTCTTGTTATTTTTACACGATATCCTTCATTTTCCGATTACACTTTTGGCTATACTATCTGAAATTTTTCATTTAAAATTATTAAAATACAGAAAAGATTCAGATTTACATTTCTTTTTAAACTTTAATCGTCTGCAATTTAGGAGTGGTAGTTCTCAAACTTTTTCTCGCAGTTCAATTCATATTTAATTTTGTTGTGATTTAAGTTTTAGCTACTTTTTTCTCTCTTTTTTTTTTGTTGGAATAATAAGGAGCTAAAAATGCTAATACAGTTAATTCTCAAATTGATTGAAAAAAAAATATTTGCATGAAAATAAGTTTTTAAATCAGTTCTATTACTGCAATATTACATCAGTTCTATTATTGCAATATTACTACTCGTTTTAATTTAAAAAAAAAAAAAGAAAAAAAAGAAATGATGAAAAAAATTGTTAAACTGTTGAAAAAAACTGTTAGAAATTGTTTTAAAAAATTGAAATTGTCAAAAAAATATTTTAAGTTGTCGAAAAATTATTTAAAAAATTGTTAATTAATTTTTGCAACCGAATAAAACAACTTATTACTTATTACTTTTTTTAAATTTTAATTTCTTTTCTTAAAATTAAAACGAGTAGTAATGTTGAAATGCTAGAACTCATAAACAAAAGTTTATTAAAATATTTTTAAAGTGATTTTATTGATAAAATGAAAGATTTACCGTAAAATTTCACTGCAATAAAACACTGTAAGAATTTTACTGTAATAAGATACTGTAAAAATTTACTGTAATAAGGCATACCCATTCTACTTCCCGTCGTCGTATAATCATTGGTTTTGATATCAAATTCTTCGGTAATTCTGTCTTCTTCTTCTTTGAAATGAATAAAATTTCCATTTTCATCGATCGCACAACTTTCACAACATAAGCAACATTCGCATAGTACACGAAATGGTGGACAAATGCAACATAGTAACAATACCGGTACTGCAAAAAGCTTATCATTTATCATATCAGTGAAATAGAAGAAGCATATCATATCAGCAAAGTAGTAATATGTATATTATACCATTAAACTAATGACATACATATCATATCAGTGCAAGAAATAACTAAATAAATCATATAAGTCAAGTAATAATATATATATCATATCAACCAAAATGGTAAAAATAAGGTAAGCTTTTAGTTTTTTTTAATAAGTTAAGTTTTAGTATAAATTAAGTTTCATAAAAAAAAATAAGTTTAATATGTATATTATCAGTGAATTAGTAATACATATCATATCAGTGGAGCAGTAACACAGATAGTTCATATCTTTACGTTATCATATCAAATCAAATGATAATGATAAGGATATGAACTATGAAATGAACATGATTTCATTTAAGCTTTAGCTCTTTTCTCAATAGTTTCATAAATGCGACATTTTAATTCGGTAACTACGGTACAATGATAGCTCTAATTTATGATTTGAATAATGATCATTTATTGATCATCATTTATTGATCTGTTGATCAATCGTTAAGTTCTGCATCAAAGAATCCAATAAATTATCATTATTGAAATCATAAATTATAGATAAATTGTGCATAAAATAAATTATTTTAATTTAATCAAAGTCAAATTTAATCCGCAAAAATCATTTCCTTTAATCAATTTCAATGTTCAATCTTCAATCCTATCAATAACTTTTTATTTCAATTTAATTGGATTTTAGAAAAAATCAAATAAATTATAAATCTTTTAATATTGGGAAATTTCAAATTAATTAATTAAGGAATTAATTACCAGCAGCTATAGCAATTATGCTGAAGATCATAAGAAGGAAGAGTACAAATGGATTGAATCGTCGACAACATGCTAACATTTTTGTTTTCGGTTCACATGGTGTAAAATCGTACATAAAATGAGATCTACCTTCAAGAATAATTTATTGGAAATTTGCAAATTTCATTTTTATCACAAAATTAATTGAAATCTCTCTTTATCAGTTTCAGTTCAGTCCAATCAATGATTCTTTATTTCAATTTAATTGATGTCAAATTTATTTAATTTATTTCAATAAAATTTTATTTTCCTCTTTTTTTTTACAATTGATTTATTTTATTCTGTCAGATTTTCCATCAACATTTTTTATTTTAATTTATTTTATTCCATTTTTTGTTGCATTTCATTTTTCGCCCAATTCAAATTTAATTTATGAAGCTTTCAATGGCATCAAAAAAAGAAAACGTAGAGCTTATAAAATCTTGGCTTATAATTAAGCCTAGTTTATAAAACGAACATGGACCAAAATATGGCGTCCAATCCGTTTGAGCATCCCATTCGTCTATGTAAGCATTTTGATAGCCTGGTTTATGATTTTGGCTCACAACAACAACAGCAATAATAGGCAATGCTTTAATTAAATGCATTTTATACTAGGCTTTCCTTCTATTTCAGCGATGGTTATTTTCGCTCTTTTGTGCTTTCAAATAGCTAAATAATTAGAAAAATTTTAATCAAAACCAAATTTAGAAGTGATAAAATTCAATTTACATCATATCACTTCTTAGTAACCTAACTCATATGCTTGTTTTGAATTCTCAAAAAGCTGCTTCTCAGTACCGATCAATTCCTGAGCAGTATTGTATTCAGTAGAAAAAGTTATCGGCAAATAAATTATTAAAAACAATCAATAACATAACCACTACAACCTTTGTACTGCATTAAAAAAAAAAAAAAATGGCTAAAACAAACTTAGTAGAAAAGCGACCGACTGTCGCGCGGATAGAAATTAATAGAAATAGTTCGCAAATAATTTATAACTAATTTATAATTCGTGATAATGAATGAATGCAAATATATTTTTTTCATATTGTCAATTGGTAAATGCCAGATGTATTCATTACTTCGATCCTGAAAGTTTTTAGCTTATGAAATATGAGAAAAATATATTTTAACATTGGCGGAAACAATACAAATGAATTCAATATCTACGGATGTTAATTTCAAATTTCACACATCATTAATTTCAGAAAATTCTTTAAAAACTAAAATTTCCTATTTAATTCTTGTTTACTGCTGCGATTAAAAGGATCTCCGACACCTAGAACATACAAAATGAAATAAAACTCAGCATTTCGAACCACATTTCATGTCAAGCGATAATCAATATCGATCGCCAATTTTCAATAGTTTTGTCAGATTAAGCATAAAATTTTATTTGAACTTTCAATATTTGCTATTAATATGAATTCTAAAGTTTTACGAAAAACAAAAAACATGTACAAAGGTATTAATTCAATATATATATATATATAAATAAGATATGAAAAACTGTAAAAAACATATAAAAAGCAAAAACATATTTGTGTAAAAGCTTTGAAAAGCAAACAATCAAAAAAGCATTAAATGAAAAAAAATATTTAAAAATTATTGATATAATTACCGGGCAGCTGAAATCTTCAATAGAAGACAGATAAACTTTTCTTAGCTGCAATTTCGTACATGACTTCTAGCTTTGTCACAATTAAAGAAATCACAGCTATATAATCGATATCATAAAAACAAAATTAGATGGATACGAAAAAAGGAAAACATAATCTGTAATTATCCATAGTCAACCGCTGCTATCAACAGATACAACTAGCAAAAATGCATCTGCGAGAAAACCATTTTCTGAATTCCTTATCAATGTAAAATTAACATTGGAATTCTTGAAAATTTCAAAAAAGTAATGAGGAATGAAAAATACTCATTTAAATTATAAGCCATCACTTCTCATAACAAGACGCACAATAGTAATTACTTACTCTCCGTTTTAAAGGCAAACATTTAGAATGGAAATTTTTATGGCAACGATTACATCGAATACAATCATTTGCATTAAGCTCCAAACCTGGCTCACAGGCACACAGTACCTAAAAATATGCAAAATCAATGATTCGTAAAATTTTCTTTTTTATATATAGTTTTACTTTTTTAAAAATTGTTTTGTGGAACAAAAAAAATTGTATGTCACTTTTTATTCTGACCGCTCAACACTTTTTCAAATTTTTGTTGGACTTTGAAACTAAAGCTATTGACTGAAATCTTTTGAACGTTATCGGAAGAATTGGCATAACTGCTCTAAAAAAAAAACCATATTAAATCGAATAGCTAGCAGAGTATATTTTTAAAATATAAAAGGTTTTCCAATACTAAATCCTAGCAAGAAAAAAAAAGTTATTGTATCAATTGATTTGATTAATAATACCATCAGAAAAGCAAAATTACTAACCCTTATAAAACCGCTGTCTTGCGATTGTTCTTGTTCTTGTTGCTGTAATGAAGGATTCTGCGGTGCCACAAATTCTCCTGCCAATTCTGTTTGTTGAAAATGAAGCTGTGGATTGACTGCATCACTAATAAATGAATCCTGTACAACAACGTTATGCGATGCAGCAGAATATTCAGAATAATTGGAGCATGGAGTGGCGGCCCGAAAGGGAGAACTTTCGTCACGAATCCTACTTGCCGTAGCAGAATCTTCTTCAACTATGCAAGAAGTATGTTGTGATTTGGTAGCTACTGATGCTGCAGAATATTGCTGTTGCTCTTTATGATTATTCAATGCGCATGATTTATTATATGGAGGTACTTGACAAGAATGTCTCGGAACAGTAAACTGCTTCGATGATGCACTTGCAACTGATCCACGTGACTCAGAATGTACACTAGAGTGCAGTGAACTTTTGTTACTTCGTGAAGACCTTGACCCAGAACTTGCAGAAGAATGGCGTGAAGTCCAACTTGCTGCACGATCTTCAGAAGTAAATACTTGCTGAGATGGAATTCGCGGCATCCTAAAATCTTGAGATGAGGTTGAAACATGAGAATGAGCTGACACTGCTATTTTCGGATTCTGAAAAGGCACTTCTTCTTGAATTACGCAAGATTCCGCAGGTGTCATCACAGAAATACCACGATTGTCAGATGTCGTATAAGGTTCTGAATGAGATTCATAGTTTTGAGCATCGTAAGATTGTTGAGAAATAATGGGATGTTGTTGCAAAGTAAGATGTGCATTTGCCATCGGATGATGTGGTGGTAGTCGAAATGGAACAGTTTCCTGGGATGAAATTGAATGTTGTGACGGACTGAGTGGAGCTGCACGACTACGATATGGCAAATCTTGCAATGTGAAATCAGTCCGTATTTCTGGTGGTGGTAATGCAATCGATGGCTGATCATATACTCGCAGTTCTTGTGATGCACTAGAATGACAAGATGAAATTCGTAATTGAGAAGAATAAGAGCGCTGAGAAGAACATCGTTTTACGACTTTACCAGGAACACGGAATTGAGTTATTTCTTGAGAAGCTGGACGTGGAATGGGTGTTTGTAAAGCACTGTTTCTTTCTTGTAGAAGATTATGCGTCAATTCAGCTAATGATCTGAAATAAGATAAAGTAAAAAGAAGAAAATTCATTATAAATCCAAAGTGATTAAGAAAGATGGAAATTAAAAAGCTTCAAAAATAAAATTATTTTTGTTGTGAAGATAAAGAAAAATGTATCAACATAGAACTACTAGCTATTTGAAAAAGAATGAAATTAAGAAATTGTTTACGGAGCAATTGTCTTCAAACCATCCTCTAATTTCAGTTTCTCCAGCAACATTTCAGAATAAAACCATCGAACACTTTTGAGAACCACTTTAGCAGCTTGACCAGGAGTATTTGCACCTTAAAAAAGAAAAAAGAATTGCAAAATTCATAATCATTCCGAAAAATACAATTCAGCAAATATAAAGTAATAACCAATTCGTCGATTCAATATTCCCCTTCCATTGTTTGACCAAGGTGGACAGAAAGGTATCTCTGGCGGCCAACAATCTGGTTGAGTGCCATCATACGGATCAGCCCATGGGAAATTGACATGCATCATCATATCATCCAACAAATCTTAAAATAATAAGAAATATAGAAATAGCTGCTAATTGTCTATAATTATTCAGTACATGATGAAGTCAGTGTATGAAAATTCATACATTTAAAGTTTATCATCCGCTATTAATTATTATGCAATAATGCATCAAAACTGTGTCTCTATTGAGTTATGTTTTCCAATGAGACATGAATAAAATGTAAACTAAACGCCAATGAAATTAATAATTGAAAGTAATAATGTTTGCAATCAACTACCTTATTTCAAAATATAAGTTGAAAAACATGCGAAGACTGCTAACAATCGTGTGAACAAAGAACCGACTGCGCCAAAAGAAAAGAATGCCTATTTATTTATAAAAGTTATCAGTCAAAATGAATCACTAATATATAACTTCATTCCTAAAATTTTACTATATCATACTAAGATACTGAAACTATTCAAGATTAAAAGAACTAGAAATTTTAATATTAATTTAATTGAGCAGCCTACCTAATGCCTGTTCCTCAGTCATTCGATCGACAATGATGTCTTCGTAAAGTTGAAGCAAAGGCAATGTTATGGTTTGCTGAAAAGCACTGTTGGAATGAAATTGATACAGCCAGATATAACAATATTATTTTTTTGTTTAATGAAAAAAAAATGGAAAATGAGTTTAAAAATAGCATAAATATAGCATAAATAAGTCCGGAAACTAAATAAAATACCAACATTATCAAAACCATTGCACATAGCCGGAGGCAGACACTGAGGTATATTTGAGCTTAAGAAAGCCGAGATCAAAGTTTTGTCACCAGATAAGCTCAGTTTATTTCGTTCATCAGCAAAAACTACTAAAGTTCTGCATGTCGAATGATTCTGGATTTTAAAGACTGATTCAAAAATCGTCCGCACATCTGCACCCATCTGATCATATCGAATTCGCAAAACTAAAATTAACAATATTACAAATTTTGAATAATAATTATAAACTTTGAATCTCAGTGACAAATGGAAGTGCAAGATACTAAAATATTTTTATGTATATATATAATAATTTCGGGCAGAATATTTGTGTACAATACTATAATACTTTAGCTAACCCGAATTGCGAAAAAGTGACAGCTGATCCTCCAAAATTCTTTCACTAGAAAGAGGTACTGATGCAGAAGTTGGAATTGCCGTGACATCGTTTCCAGATATCGCCGAATTTAAATATTGTTCACTGACTTCATTATCTGGCAATGAATGTGACATCCCGGAAGTGAGACCTACAGATGAAGCTAGTTCTTGAATTTCACTTGACTGCGTTTTCACTGTTTCCATGCTTTGCATTTTTGATGCCATAACAGCTGAAGAGGAAATTATACTTTTTTTTTTCTTTCTTTTTTGCAGAAGAAATAAAAAATTCACCCCATCTTCAAAAATAATAGATGGATTTACATTACATGAAGTCTCAAGCAATTAATCGAAAGAGTGAAAAAGCCGAATTTTTGCTTCCTGAATAAACAGCATATGCATGCTGGTAATCCTTATTTGTCATTCATGAAATATTGTGATTCCTGGGAGAAACACACGAACCTGAACTCTCCGTTTGAAGTAAATTGACATTTACGCCAATAGAACACCGCTGCACCATTCTTGCATCTGTACTTGTATCTTCCTCCATATTCCGTGAATCTTCAACATAATCTGCAACACCAATTATGCTAGTTGGCGATATCAAAGAAGTTTTTGCAAACTCAAACAGAAAATTAATGAAATGATGATTCAAAAACAATATCACAAGAGAAGAATAATGCATAAAATTCTGGCATATAAATTATGAACTTCAAGAAGTTATATAATTACTGAATATCATTAATAAACGAATATGAAGATGAAAAATACAAAATATGAAAATTTTTTACTTGGTCCAGAAAGTCCAAAGTGATATTCCATAAAGCTTATATAATGTTTGAAAGCATACTTCAGAATATCTCTTTCAAGATCCACAATCGAATGCTTTTCAATTTCTGGAAAATTACATGATTGATTAAGAACATAAACATCAACAACGAGAGACATTACAAAAATAATAAATATTTTCTATACATTATAAGAAACAAATGTTGCAAACTGCGCTCACATTCTATTTTTTCAGATCAAAAAAATTCAAATTTAAATTACCTTCTCGTTGTTCAAGAGTACTCAGGCTCAAGAGATCGTTATTCGGGTCATAAAACGGAACAGACGGCGGCCAATAATCTGGATTATGCGACATGCCAAACCATGGCTTCCAGGGATAATGCATTGCTTCTAAGAATCTGTTGAGCATTGCACGTACATCAGAAGTATTGGCAATATTAATTTCTAGATTTGGTAAGCATCTAACCAACGGAATTGAAACAAGCTGAAAAACTACGGCTAGTCTCATTCCACATTTTGATGTAACAAACTGAACGTTGTGAGATAACGGAAATTTTTTTTTTTTTATTATTTAGAAGAGTACTGAACACTAGAGCTACAATAAAAAACGAAAATCAGTCCCAGCAATTGAAAATGCAAACTCTAACACAAAATATTAGTGGGTCTATAATGAGAAAGTAGCATCTAACAAGCTTAAGTAATTCTATTTCATCTAAATTTTCTAAAAATTATTAAAACAAATCAAAATATAACCTCATCATCATCGACGCCTTCCTCATCAGCCTCTTCTCGCTCTCTCCATTTGTTTTTTAAATTTCTAATAACGGATGAGTGTAAACAAGCATCGACGATGTATTTACTACCATGCAACTTTAAGTCACCGTCTCGACTCACATGTATTGTAGCAATTTTATTGTCACTTAACGCATTATACTGAGCAATATATAATTCTATTTTCTTCAGCTTCTCAGTTGCATCTTCTTCAGTGTATTTTTTCTCTGAAATTCCTTTCTTCATTCCTTCCAAATTTCAAAAAACTACTAATCCCTGTCGTAGAAATCTATTACATTCCAAAATTAAAGATAAAAAAGATTTGCAGGTTATTCGTAGGCAGAATCAATAATCATATTTACATGAATTTCACAGCTCAAATCACAATAGTTCGCAACCAGTTGAAGTCGTTACCCGGTAAAGTGAGAGTGTCAGACAGATATAAATGTGGAGAGAAGCAATCCCAGAAAAAAATAATAAAATCATTCGAAAACGGATAGAATTAGAAATTTCACATTAAAATACAAACTTTTTTCTGCGCACGGTAAAACGCCAGCTGGAGATACAAATGTAATATAATCTTGACCTGGTTTTGGATCTTCTGACCGTTTCCGCTTTTTTCCTGCAAAATGAAGAAGCAAAATGCATTTAAAAAATACTATAACAAGAAATATTATAATGGTGTATTGGCAAAACTAATATACTTAAAGGAACGAAATTGATTAAAGTATATTAGTTTTGCCAATATCATTTTTGCTAAAGACCATAACTGAATTATTACTTAAGTCCAGTCCGAAGTTTAAGTGGTTACGAAAATTGGGTAGTTACAACTTTTTTATGTAACAATGGGTAACCATTAACTAAATAGTTCTTTCTAAATTGCAGTCCAAAAAGTTTATGGACATGAATGTGTTTCATGAGAATCTGTGCTTGATGATCAAAAATAGCAAACACGAATCACGAAGATGAACTTACTTGAATGTCCAGTTCTCTTTTCAGCATCTGATAGACCTTCCACGGAAGGAGAAAGAATACTGGATGCTGGACTGGAACGAGATGGTGTCAAGATCGATGGCCGACTGGAATTATATAAGTGATAAATAATTGAATGAAATAAAAGGAAACGATATACAAAAAGCATCAAAAAGGATAATAAAATCAATAATATGTTCTGAAGACTTCATTAATTCATACAAGTCATAATTTTTTTTAAAATTAATTGTGAAAAAATCGTAATTTTTTTGATTTTTTTTAAATTGATCTTTGTTTCACTCATTACCGAGATAAGAACAAATTCCCTTTAGCCTACAATCAAATCATAACGAACTGAAAAATCATATGCTTAGCTTTTCAAACTCTATGATTAACAAAATCAAACCAACTTCAATTGGTCGGGAAAAGTTCGTTCAAGCGGTCCATTTGCTCTGGCAATTGCGCGCTCTACCTCTTGCACTTCATATATCATCTTCGAGTTATCAGAATCCATAGGAATATGTCCTTGCCTGATGATATTTTGCCGAACATCAAACTTCCGTTCTTCTATACCTGCTGCTTCTTAAATACAACTAACATTTACAAACAATCGATATAGTCTTCGATATAGTCCGAAAATTTAGTTGATGATGGCAGATCTAAAATTCGAGCAAACTGGCAGAAAGAACTGCACAGCTCTACAAAAAATAAGAAAATCCATATGAACAACAATACCAAGATTAGCCAATATAGTGCAGCATTACAAATTAACTTAAATAAAAAGAAAAAAAAAATGTCAATGTCAACGAAATAATGTCATCAATAAACGGTAGATGAAGAGAAAATAGAACGTCTACGAGTTCATTTTTCAAGTTTACTATTTGTCTCAAAAAATAGCGAACTTAAAAAATGAACTCCTCGGTGTTCTCTATCCTGTCCATCTACCAAATATTACAGCACCTGAAACACTGTATAAATGCAGATATCTATATTTCGAATTATCAAAAAAAGCATAAATCAAATAAAAAAATGACACCTGATGTAATAGTGGATGTAGGTGCCGGTGATTCACTTGAATTCCTCGGAAATGTATTGCTCGCAACGTTACTTGAAATATTACAGGCCTGGTTG
Organism: Onchocerca volvulus; assembly: GCA_000499405.2. Lineage (NCBI taxonomy): Eukaryota > Metazoa > Nematoda > Chromadorea > Rhabditida > Onchocercidae > Onchocerca > Onchocerca volvulus. The sequence goes on from HG738140.1 coordinate 2,717,073, forward strand.
AAGTTTGCAACTTTTCCAGCATTCTGCATGAAATTATACAACGATTCTTCTTCAAAATCGTCTAACTCGAAATCATTACCCACAATCTCTTCACCTTCACTAACTGCTACATCTTCCAAACCACTTGTTGACGCACCATAATCATGCCGCCTGCAATATTCTACCAATGTCGGTAATTCATTTGGAAAAATCGCCTTTAATAGAGGTGCATCTTTTTTTATCATGCTTTAACCTCATATGAGAAAATCATATTACGACTAACAATATGAAATGCTATTAAAATTAACAAATTTCAAAATCTTAAAGCACAAACTTACGTAGCATTAGCACAGGCTCCTCCTTGCCCAATCCATATTCTTTTTGGCCGTGTAACTTCCGCCATGTCAAAATCAGCAGTCTCCACTTTTTTCCTAAATATTGAACTTCATAACAAAGAAAGAAATTTTAATAAAATAGTTTCTATATAAACAGAGTTTATATGCTCAAAATCTTTATTATCTTTCAAAATAGTTTCGTGCAAAACAAGAACATTAAGGAATTAAGAAATAGGAAGCATACTCATCACTGTCAAAATTCTTTTTACCACCCATACGTTGTTTAAGTTGCATCTGTCTTCTGATATATCTTGCACGTAAAGCACCAAAAAGTACTTTCACTTTATCCCACTCCGGAAACGCAGATAGTATAGAGCCAGGCCCATATACAGGAAAACCAGCTGCTGTCGCTTCCGAAATGGCTGCTTTTCGTCCCTTAACAATGTGAATATTTAAAGGAAGCAAGACATAGCTCAGAACCATTATAAAATTCACACAAATCAACTAAAATAAGAAACTGACATTGGAGAACTCTAGACTTCATAATATTCTCAGCTTCGAATATAAAATCCGGCATATATCAAAGTGATAAAATTTGCAATGAAATCAGTTCTTTTTTATTTAGCTAATGCAGCATGTTGCGAATAAATTTGTATGATGCTAATTTGAAACAAACACATAATACAAGAAATTTTCAATTAACTGCAGTATCTTAAAGAAACGGCATACCTTTTTCCAAGCTTCCTTTGGATTCATTCCCAGAATTATATCTTTTCGACAACGTCGTTCAATTTCTTTTGCTCTAGCTTCCACTAGCCTTATTGGTTTACAACGTTCATGATGTATTGGATACAACTGACTAACAACAACGCCATCTACCATTTTAATACGTGCTATTTCACCTAGAATTTAAAATGACAAGCGTTTTTTATAGGAAATAGATTTTAAAAATGACAACAAACGGATTACCATTTTTGTAAGTTTGATGTAAGGTGTCGCAGCGTGAACATCTAAAATGTATTGTTCGCCCTGACTTTGAATGAGATGCATGCCTGTAGAGCCGAACCTCATCCGGATTAAGAGGTACTGTCAGTGAAGTTTGCTTGAAGCGGCGTGAAAAAGACAGGTAATACGGAGAATTTGGCGGAGCTCTAAAATACTCAGCTTTAATTTGAAACATCATTAATGTATAACTAATCTATAATTAGTTAAATTTTCAAATGTAGTCTGGAAAACAGCAAATATAAGGTAGATATACGAAAAACTTTTTCGTATATCAAGAAAAGATAATTATTCTAATAAATTCGATTGTATCAATATTTAGACTGATTTTGACATTTCTTTCATTTTTTGTTCTCATATAATTAACGGATTAGTTTGAAGTATCATACAAAACATCTTCCCAGAAGTTGAAATATTTGCAAAATTCTTTTACAATTTTGTGAGCTAGATGAGTGCAAAATGTATGATGGTACTTTCTTTATGATACCGTACCACTCCTTTGTGATAGTAAACAAGCGAGACTTACACAATTGGAGCATTGATACCAGGAATTAGAGGATTCACATTGTTCGCTTGATATTTGATTCTGTTATTTTCTCGCAATGATTGATTAGTATCTGCACCGTCACTACCATTAACCTCAGAACCGTATCTCGCTTCAGTTCCCTTTTCTGCATATTGTGCGTCCTATACAAAAAATTGAAAATAAGCTCACTGATATAGACGATTTAAATTATTCTTTTCGGAAGAAATTTTCAGTAAAAGTGAGCTCACATTTTTTTTTACTATTCATTTACTGAATTAAAAAGAGATATTAAGCAGTATGCATCACAAATAGATATAATATATGTAATAATATACAGCAATGAAAGGTTAGATGGCTCTGATTACATGTAGAAATTCATGTCCATAGTCAGGATCCAAAAACTGAAAGTTTATTTTTTATCTGCATTTTTTTGATTTTTGTTTCATTTGTTTGCAATATTCTAGTTGTTGAGATATTAAAACTTCGTCTTCTCGCCTATATCCGAATGGAACTTTCTAAAATGATCACGAAAATTTTCCTAAGTTTTCAACTTTCAAAGTTAAAAAAGGAAAATTAAAACCTTGTGACGACAATTTTTCTTTTTGAAATAGGATAAGAAAAATTTTTGATCTAATCAAGGCATTAAAGAAAGAATTATGACGTAATACATTGGTTTTTCTACGAATTTTAAAAAATCTGCACTTTTACAATTGACCAACAGATACACACAAAATTTTGGAGATGGGCATGAGTCTTAAGTCTGAATCTATAACAAATAACAACAGAAGAATCCCTGGTTTTTTTGATTAAAATCGGTTACTCCCTTTCCGCGCATTTTACTAAGATAAAAATCACAGATGATTTCGCCTCTCAACAAACTTGATTAAATTTATTCTTGTAGTTGTTTAAAAAAAAAAAAAAAGAAAAGGCACAAATACACAGATGTTTTTAAGAAATATAGATAAGATTTATGAGAAAAAGTAACATTTCGAATGAAATTCAAATGAAAGCTAGTTTACCAATTCATCCAGCATTCGGCTTTTCACTCTTACTGTCGTAGTAGATACTTGACTGCCTGTTATTTTCGTTATTAATTCAGCACCTTCACGTGAGTTAATTTCCGAACTCTTATATTTGCGTAAAACATCTCTTACTCGTGGATTTAGCCAATCCACATTACACGGTGGACCTGGAATATTTATTATAATATTCTGGAAAAAATGCAATCTCATTTAAGCAATCCAATTTTTGTTAATTGAAATCTTGAAATCAATATTATATAAAGTAAAATCGATAAATAATTTCATTTTCTATAATACTTACGATATGTACGAAATGTAGGTGGCGTCCATACAACAGCAGCACTTTGACGGTCCTGCAAGCCATTGTTATCTTGCCTTTCCTCAACATCCTCTCTTATCGGACCTGGTTCTTGCACTACTCGATTGGCACCCAATCTCAAAGTACTTTCGCCATTTTGGTTAGCGTTTTCTTTCGTACTGCAGTTTAAGACATCATAACCTCTTGTATTTCTCGGAGAATGCCCTACATATCGGTTACTGACGGAATAATCTACTTGACTTGTCTCACTAATAGATGCATTATCTTCTCCAAAGCTCTGGACCGATAGAGCTGAAAAATACAATAGTCAGAAGCACAGTACACTGCATTTTTCCTAGTCAGCTAAAAATAATTGAAAAATGAATGCTGACAATCTACAACTATTTCCTCGAATTACTCATTTCAGTTTTAAATTTCCGAAAATGTTTAATACAGAATTAAAAGAAATAGTTGGTGGATTAAATTTTGTGAGCGTATTATTTATCTAAGCGAACTTTCAACCAACTTTTTAATTTCAATTGAACTTTAAAATCTGAGTAGTGCTTAATATACGGAATAGTAAACCAATCCTTTATCTCAAAATAGTATTCGTAACGAATCCAAAAAACCTCAAATATGCAAAAAATTTCAAATAAACTGATCAAGTGCTGTGGATTGGTTTAAGAGAAGAAGCTTGTTGTGTTAATTACTTATGAAATTCTTCCATATTCAAAATGTGTCCACCAAAGTGGCTGTTAACTAGTAAAAGATATTTTAAATGAGAAGACAGGAAAACCGTTTTCTGAACAAGTTTGTTCATCGTATTCCATTGGTTCAGTTTTAACTGTTCGCAATCGTGCATATGTCTTAACGGATTGTTGAGAATAATCGCGACTATACAAGCCATTAACACTACCCTGGTCGCTATTAATAGAACCGTTATCCGCGCCAGAAGAGTTATTTTTTGAGAGATGGATTTCCTCCAAAAACTGCTGATCCTCATTTTCGTACTGAGAATCGACGATTAATGCACCGTGTTCAGGAGTAAACGCCATGTAATGATATCACAGCTATTCTAAAATTCCATTTTGTTTATAGCTTAAAGATAAATTTTTCGAGAAAAAATTTTGCATTTTTTAAAATTCACTTCTCACATTTTGTTAACTCTTCACCAATCCATTTTGAGTTGAAGTAAAAAGGACCTATCAAATAATAGGAATCACCATAAATCTCCAAGGAATTCTCTACGGATGTGATCACGATGTCTTCTGAAGAATAACTTAATATGAAGTTCTAAGGCTTCATATTTCATGGCGAGATAATATACATTCTGTAAGAAACGAGAAGTATTTTGTGTTACTTACAGCAAAACTGTAAGTGTATTATATCAAGTAAGCTTCACTTGAACTACTTTTTTTGAATTGAACGGATCCCTTTATAATAATATTAAATAATTAATTCATCTTAAAAGATATATTAAATTATTTGGTAAGATTATTCTGTGCCAATAATTCTCAAAATCATGATAACTTGGAAATTCCTACCTCGTCGAGACAAACTTCAGCAAAGTTCTCAGTTGAAATTTATTTCTTTTCCAGTGATAGAACAACTTCCAGAAAAGTAAATATGCTATAAAGGCCTAAAAAAAAATCTTTTATCAATCCTGTTACTAAAAAAAAAAAAACAATGCAATTCTGCTTAGTCAAAATTAAGTTCTCACAGTTTACTTCTGATCCCATATAATTAAGTTTAAGCCATTACTTGAACTGTTTTTTCCGGTATAGTGAAATACAACGGAATAAAAGTAAGTTTGGAAAGTACCTTTCAAAACAATTTAGACTTAATCTTATGACGTCAATTCCATCATCTTCATATCGTGCTCATGTCTTATTAGTTAGAATAATTAAATAACGCTGATAAATCAATTCATTAATTTATCATTATTGAACTCTCGACGTCAACTGAACAATAAAAATGTGCTGTTATTAACTATTCCTTTGTCTCACTAATAAATTTATTTTCTTTTTCTTCATATTTTATTTCACTTCCAAAACAAATTAAATGTAGTTTAGTTTTTCTTGATTGACCAGCTAAGAACATAACTAGTTGGACGATTAATATAAGATGTTAACGATTAGTTTCCTCGCCAAATCCGAACAGTAGAAACAGTAACATTTAAATGCGGTCAAGAATCAGACTGTCAATATAGGAACTAGCCAGAAAAAATGCATTTCCACTATTATTGAAATCATCTGATCGTATCATAATAAAATGATCGGTATAAATATTATCGTTATTCTCACAAGGTATTCTAAAACTATATTTAAGCAGCACATTTTCTCGGAATCTTTCTTGAGTAAACTGATCGCTAAGCTTACCAACAAGTCAAATTTTCGACGAAATCACAACGTCATCTTCTTTGCTAGTAATTAATTAAATGAATATTCTATCTATATTATTTTTAATGCTTACAAGTTCATATTCCCTGTCAAATAGATCTAATTTAATTAAGTACCTTTAGTTGAAGGAAGACTTGTGTTATTGCAGAAATATCTCCAAACCTATACACCTTGATTTCTTTCCCCATCCATCAGAATCATCCAATTCTCATCGACATCCATCAAGCAACTCATTTAACTGACATGTATAACTGATAGGAATATGGCCGCAGCCCGAACAATCAATACCATAATGCAACTAATGTTGTCGCTCCACGAAACGTGCTTCATTGTGCAGCCATATTGTTCGTTTCCTTCAGAAGTTTTTTTTTTTTCTTTGTTTTTAACATTTCTGTTATGTCTTTATGATAAGATAACAAAGATTGCTAATAGAGCATCGTCAGTTAATTGTCATCCTACTTGCAATATTCATTTAGTGTTGGTGACAAAGAATATCATTTGGAAACAATTCAAATCAAAATTCAAGAAGTAATTTGTTAAATTGAAAAATTATATGCTTTTAAAGAGATCTCAGTCAATCAAAAATTGCAAATTATTAAAATCTTCCGGAAAAAAATTATCTCTCTATCTAGAAAAAGAGAAAAAAATTTGTCTAAATTATTAGAATCTTTCATGCATTTTCATTAAATATTCAATCATCATTCTCCTTTAATTTGCTCAACTTATATTTTAAACTTTTGATAGTAATTAATTGTTATTCAATTAAAGTTTATATATGATTTCAAATTAGTTGATTTTAATTTCTACAGCTTTTTGATAGCCTATTGCTTAGTACTTCTGACATCGATTTGTAGCACAGTTAAATAAAATTTTAAATTTTGAATAGTTTTAAAATGTTAAATTTAAAATGATTACAAGTTTATATTTTAAATGATTTTCGCGTTACTAAACCTTACAACTTTATGAGCATAATTGTTTTTTTTTTTTTTCGTAAAATGAGTAATAAAGTATTTTCAAATAGATTCCATCAATAATATCGACTATGATCCGAAAATGGAACTGATATTGCTTGAGATGAAAAGTTATTAAATTACATTTCATTCATATCAAAGTTTATTTCTATGGAAATTGCATGAACTATGAAATTCATGAAATTTAATAGTGTTTCGATGAAATTTCTATAAAATTTATTGGTATTCCCGCGAATTCTCGGAAATGCTGCCGAAAAATTCGAAAAATCAGCTGTCTAGACATTAATTAAATTTTAAATTTCTTACAGGCAATTATCTCAATAATCTTTGTGCTAATTTAATTATGTCGAAAATTTACTTCCGCAATTGTATCAATCTTTTTTGACAATTCATGCTAATTATCCAGTTAATTTCCTTTTGGCTTTTATGATCGTTGTAAAATATTCGATATCATTCCCACTCCCAACTAAGTATATAATATTCGATGATTTAGTTTAATATATTGCACAAAAAAAAAAACGAATTACGGAGTTATCAAACTTTCTAACACGACTTTTCACCCGAACAACAATACGAGGAATCTTTCGGTAGCCGTTTTCATTATCAATCACGATCGTATTCCTCTTTCCCGCCACTTTTTTTTAAATTCAAATTATTTGAATTGTTATTCTCAAGTATCACGTCGATAAAATGCATTATATCGTAGTTGTGGCGAAAAATTACGTTATAACGAAACCTTTTCCACACAATAGAAGATAATTTCTACGAAAAGGCTTCTAATCTCTAAACCTCATCACAAATGCTACTTTCTGGTTTGTTAAAAATAAACTCGTAGCATGATGATAATTGTCTTGCAGATAATTTGCACTTTAAAATTTTTTTTTTTTTAGTGTTCATTTCTGATTGAAAACTTTTGCAAACGATACTGATTTATTCACACTAAGCTTTATTGGAATGAATGAAAATTCATTAGAATTTTAAAAATTAATCTGAATCATTTCCATTAGTTAAAAGATATTATGAATAATAATAATAATAATAATAATAATAATAATAATAATAATAATAATAATAATAATAATAGTAATAATACACGAGGGATTATTTAATTACAAAATTAAAGATATTTTTTATCAAAATTTTTGGTCATTTGAAGACACACTCCGACATTTCGAGCTCTTTTTGTGATTTTCTAGTATCCTGCAAAAGAGCAATATTTTTTTTTTTGCATAAATAATTAATTTCTTACGAAATGGAAACTATATCTGTTAATGAATTAACGATTTTTTTCAAATTGAACATCATATTCTTGAAATCATACTCATTGATAATATGCAAAAATAAAAAGTTTTTTTACTAAAAATTTAACTTGCTTTTTGCTAAAAACTTAAATTGCTAAAAACATTTTTTTTTTTTTATATTTACATCTTATAAATTGCCAATAACAATTTATAAAATAAAAAAAGAGGAAGAATTTAAAAAAAAATAAAATAAACCTTGGCGTAATATAAAAAGCATCATAATGTCCTTCGATCAGTGTACTATACGGTGAGCTTGCTTTTCTTACTCGATAAGCTTGTCTTAATGATCGAAAGCAAACAATCATCGTCACAAAACTTATCGTAACTAAAATTAATTTATTTTTCTGTTAAAATAATCATTTTAGATCATTATAAGTTAAAATTTCACCTGAAGAAAAATCAGAAAAATGCAAATTTTTTTTTTAACATTATGAAATATCCGAAATTTGATGCATTAATTCTTAACTTTTGAATGGCAAAATTTTTTTTTTGCTACTTGTCAGCTTCCATGACATTTCAATAATTTCTAGTCTTCCACTACACTAACAAGAATTGGATTAATTTGCGATCGGAAAATATTTTCATTCACTTTTTACACATTCATGCACACGTAACGTGCGTGAATATGGTCATACGTCAATACTTATGTCAAACGTGAAACATTGAAAAAAGTTTCATCTAATAATTTAGAAATATGGTTATTTTACGTATAGAATTACGTCAAATATTTGAATCACCTTTTCACGTCATAATATTTAAAGAATGAAGAAAAAAAAAAAGAAAAAATGTACAAATGTTTTCTTTCTTTCTTTATGAACTTGAATGATTAGATAGTCAAAACTATTTCAGCAAAGTAATAAAAATATCTCATAACATATGTTGTAACGGGAAAAGAGAGTTAAAAAAAAAATCAATCAATCAATTAATCAATCAATCAATAAATACATATCAAATTCTTTTGATTCTTTTTAATATCAAATAGATAATTGATAAAAAGATCGAACTAACATTCAATTAGAGCAAAACAGAGTAGAACAACGTGGACATTACTTACTGCTCCGTGACAATTATTTTGATCACAATTATTATTTATTAAAGCAGCACTATCAACAAACATTGTAATACTCATTGCCAAGGAAAATATTGAAAAAGATAATAATAATAATTGCGCTGGTCGATCTAATCGTCTGCAACTATTTTTTGATTGATAATTTTAATCACGTATTTTTTTTTCACGTGATAAGATGGATCAGATATAAATATCGAGATATTTCTATTTAAATTTTGATACATCAAGATGTTCAAGTTGAATAATAAATGGACGAAATTTGAATGTAATTGAATATCATGATATTTATATTTAAATTTGAATATGACGAGATTTCATCTTGAAATAAATGAACCATACTTGAATTTAATTGAATATTAAATATTTAAATTTTAGATATGATTAGATGTCCAATGATTTTTTAATATTCATATTAGCTTTTTCTATTAAAGAAAAAAAATATATATATATAAAAATATTATATATATATATATGAAATTTAACCTTGCTGAAATAAATGAGAAAATTCCGCAAACAATAAATGATAATGATGCTGTCATAGCAAATGCTGTTTCCGAGATATTATTTGTCACGATATCGAATATAAGTAATATAATACCGGATAATAAATGACAAATACCAAGCATTAGACCACAAGATCGACATGGCCATATTTGTGCTACATTCAATTGATATCCAATTAAATCGACTGAAACATCTGCAAAAATTTGAGAAATTATAAACAGAAATGAATAAAAATTTTAATAAGCCAAGTTTTGGTTGGATGATTTTTTTTTTCGAAATTTTATTGAGAAAAGAAATTTTTTTTTTAAATTGTATTTTATATCTCGTCAAAATAAATTTTTTTTTAGTTCAGATATTGCAAAAAAAAAAAAAATCTTGAAATATTACAAATATATTTCAGGACTTTTTTCTTATAAAGCAGACATTTGTAAGTATTAAAAAAGAGATAATGGAAGTTAAAAACATCGAAAATAACAATGGACAAAAGTTTTAAATTAAAAAAAATTTTTTTTGAAATACTATTAATGAGTTTTTGGATGATGAATTTAACAATTTTCTAATCACATTTTCCCGAAATTTAATAACTGTATCAAAGTAAAGCAAGGCAGGGTGATGAAAAGTTTCAAAAAAGCAGGTTAAATGCGAATTGAATCATTTGTAACTAATTATTTAATAAATTAAATCATTTATAATTTTTTTCAAAATCAAGTCTGATAAAATCCAGTTGTATAATCAGGATGAGAAATTAAGTTTTTTCTTTTTTTTTTTTTTATTTTTACTTGAAAAAAAGGAAAATGATTAATTAATAATCGTTGTAAATGATATTGTTTACCTTTTCTGATGGCAGGTGACAATGATGTTGCCGTTAGTGGTTGATGATTGAGACCATTTTGATTTGAGGATTGATGATTTATTATCATTAATGATTTGAGATCATTTTTCTCCATTTTCATTTGCACATCATTTTTGCTACTAAAAAAAACATTCGATTAGGAAAATAAGAATAAATATTTAAAAAAAAGTTGAAGTGCAACAAGGAATTCATTTTTTCGATCCACCAATTCATCAAAAATTAAAGTTCAAATCAACAAATTCACTTCTTTTGAAGAATATTAAATAGCATAAGATCCTAACACATAATTTTTAAGAAAAAACATATTTGAACTATGACTTGCATTTGACATGAAATGAATCCTGAAATTCATTCCGGTTATTGAAATTTATTCGTAGCAGCATTTCTTTTTTTTTTTCCAAAATAAGATTTAAATTTTAAAAGGAACCATTCTTGTTCTACAATTTATTGTTTTCTGAAAATTATAAAAGTTGGACAAAAGAAAAAACAATGTTCGGAATTGTTCACCATACTATCGAAAATAATGAATGCTTTGAGTTTAAATTTTCATTTCTTCTAATTCGCTTCTGATTTCATATAATTTTTAATAGCGATACCAATATTCCGGGCATAAAATTTTACGATAACTTCGTTATTTCTTATCCAGAGTAGTGCTCTTCAGCAATTAAAACTACTATTTAATGATGAATGGTTTAATATGAAGTACGATAATGTTTGCATCTCAAAACAACAAAGAGACTAAGTTTTTCAAACTCTAAGAATTAAGTAGCTACTGAATTAAAAATGCTCTCAGGGATAACTATGTTAGATTCAAAAAAAAAAGTGTTTAAAGTCTGTTATGCGAAATTTATAAATATGAAATTTACGAAGTTAAATTGATCGTGCTATTACCGTTTGGTTTGATTCCGATGTCAAGTTTGAATAGCGATATTCTTTGATCAGTCAATTCAATTGTAGCATTCTTGTTAATGATAAAATCAAGTATGAAGAAATGTCATTTGATTATGATGTTAAGTTGAATGATATGCTTCATAATTGACCTATCGTTTGTAGAAATTCTTTTATGAATAAATTGCAGAAATTATCGAAAGGTTCAGTAGCCTGAAATAATGATTTTCATTAGAAAATTAGAAAGTATTTGTTTTTATTCCCAACGACGAATCAGTGAAAATGTTATATTTGAAGTTGAATCATCCATTTAATGATTTTTTTGACGACTGTTTTCATGACATTAATATTTACGACAGGAGTCCAAGTTCAGTAATAAGTCAATTTCGAAGATAGTTCGGCGGTAGTAGGACACACAGTTCAACGACACAATCAACAATTCGCTACGATAGGCAGATTGTACACCGTGCATCCCACTGAAAATGAATCGCAAATGATTGTAGATATTTTCCATTGAATACTCAGAAATCTACAACGAAGCGTTGACAATGATTGAAGATTTGTGCTTAGAAATCGCAAAGAAAGTTCTCAATCAAATGCCAACATCGAATTGATCTGCTTCGTTCGATGTAGAATTGCATCGCAAACAAAGTTACAACACAGGTTATCTTTTGTCGCATATACGAACAAATATTCAGATGCTAAACGCCTGAGCAAAAAGACATTTACAATCAAACAATGCAAACTATTAATAAGGAGTTTGGCGAAATTTTCTTAGATGCCCCAGGGGGAATTGGTAAAACATTCCTAATTAGATTACTTTTGGCAGCATTTAGATCCTGTAATGGCATAGCCTTATCTCTTACATCGTCCGGAATAGCTGCAACATTACTACCAGGTGAAGAACTACACAGTCTGCTTTGAAATTGCCATGAACATGAAATTCATTGAAACTCCCACATGCAACATGTTCAAAGGATCTAGCATGGAAAAGTACTGCACAAATGCAAAATTATTATTTTGGATGAATGTACATGGTGTACAAAAAACCATTCGAGGCTTCTGATCGATCATTGCAAGATTTGCATGGAAACATACCATTTGGAAACGTATTAATATTGCTTGCAGGAGATCTCTGGCAAACATTGCCTGCAATTTCTCGATCGAAATCAGCGGACGAAAGAAAATGACGACACGTAAGGACATTAAAATTAACTGCAAATATGCGTCTGCAAAATGATCGATCACTGAGATAATTTTCATATCAGTTGCTGGAATTTGGAACGGAAAAGTGCCGGTTGATCTGATCTCAGGACGAGTTTCATTGTCTCATAACTTTTGCAATTTAATAAACATCAAAAGAAGAGTTGGTAGAAATCCAATATTCAAACCAATTATAAGAATTATGATTAGTTGAGTAAACGAGCTATTCTTGAGGTCAAAAACAAAGACCTATGAGCATAACAATATGATTCATTCTAGCATTCAAAGTTATGGAAGCAGATAAAGTAGTCAATTATCCAACAAAATGTTTGAATTCATTCGATCTGCCAGAAATGTCATTGCATTCACTTCAATTGAAAATCCGCGTGCCAATTATTATGTTGCGAAATATCAACCAGCCAAAACCTTGCAGTGGTACTTGGCTTGCAATAAAAAAAATTAATGAGCAGTTCGTAGTGGGTCGATGCAACAGTCTTGACAGGACCTTTCAAAGGTGAATATGTCCTTATTCCTCGCATTCCTATGAATTCAACGATAGAGTTTGAAACTGCCAATTCGATTGGTGAAAAAACAAAGTTCAAGGCCAATCTTTAGAATTGTGCGCTTTAAATCTAGAGACGGATTGCTTCTCACATTGATAATTATATTTTACGTGTTCTAGAGTCGGAAATCAGACAATCTCTATATCTAAACAGACAATGGTACAATAAAAAATATTGTATATCCACAAGCATTGTGAAATTAAACATATCAGTAACGTTTGCTTTCTCTTTTCTTTCCTTTTTATCGACGAAAGTCGACAGATCTCGAATAGCGCCACAACAATTATTGTAAAAAAGGAGTGGTAAATGTCAAGTAGTGCAATACAGTTTCAAAGGATAATAAACATGTTTGGCGCCAAAATGTTCCAATTCACAGAGAAAAGAAAATGAGACCAATCAATTAAGAGGCCACACGATGGAGATCAAGTAAGAGGGAAGGAACCTTAAAAGGGCTTAAAAAGGCAGGATTTGGAGCTGGAGTTCAAATTTAAGTTCGGAGTTCTTACATTAACACAGCAATTAACACAGCAATAGCAACAGTTTGGAATTCCAAGCGAAATAGCAGTAGCAGGAATTTGACAATTTAGTTGAGCAGTATTCATGGAGCGACAAAGGAAAGAATAATCAGTGATCAATTTGACTGAATATTCTCTTATAATTGTTTGTTACGAAAAATTACTCTGCCATCAATCAATAAAACTTTCTCAACAGGACTCGTCTCACAAGACATGGAAGACTTTTCTTACACCTACTGCTGAAATGGCCGAGTCGCAATAGCAAGAAGAAGAAGCGATTCCTCAATTCATCCAAATTACAATCCAAATTACAATTCGATCAGAATCTCACATCTTTGACATCTTTCGACTTTTGTTGCAAAGGAGTAAAAAAAAGAGAAAGCGCACGTTTCTAATATGTTTAATTTCACAAAGCTTGTGGTATACAATATTTTTTGTTGCTCCATTGTCTGTGTAGATATAACGATGACGTTGCAAAAGAAGAAAATAGATTTAAGAAAATTTTTTTTTCGGATTTGCACTTTCAATCTTGTTTTCAAATTCATTCAACTTGTACAAAGTTCTTGTAAAACAAGCAAGCGAATCAGTTTTACATGTCAATCATATATTTCGTCATACATTTCATCAAGCAACCCACTCATTAAATCAAATTCTATTTGATTTGTGTTTTTTTTTCTTTTATTTTTTGATTTGTTTGTTAATTTCATGAAAGTACGAATAAGAAAGAGAATTAAATTCTATTTGATTTAATGAATCAGTTGCTGATAAAAATATGACGAAATAAATGATTGACATGTCAGACAGAATCGCTCGCTTATTCTATAAGTTTGTGGAAGTTGAATGAATTTGAAAATAAGCTTGAAAGTATGAGCCTCAAAAAAAAACTTTTAAATCTATTTTCTTTTTCGTTTATATTTTTATTTCAAGTCGGAAAAATTCCATCAATTTTTACGAAAAGTTGTGAAATTGACGAATTAATCTGCAGTGAAGTAAAAATCTGAATCTGAGCAAGAATTTTGATTTCTGATGCTATGTAAAAGTGAAAAAAAAAAATAAATTGTACCTGAAGTCAAGTTAGAATGATAAATATTCTCGGAAACCAAGTGATTAATTCATTTCCGAGAAATTGACAAGGAAAAAAAAAATTGCAAAAAATGTAGCAAAAAACGATGAAAAACATGAATTCATTTACGAATAAGGAGCTTTGAATGAAAATATTTTTAGATCTTCAATCTATTGCTTGAAATAATCAATAAAACATACAATTAAAAACACACAATTGTTTTACTACCTGCAAAACTTTTGGAATTCAATTCCAGAGCTTTCCTCCATTTCATTTGCTGTTAAAAATTGTTTTAATTTATCCAAAATATGTGAAATGATCTTATTTGATTTGCAAATAAAAAATTACTTTTTATTAAATTTTAACTTAGATATTTTTCTTTGCTCAACAATTCATTATTTTTATAGAGAAATCAACAAAAGTTACGCTCATCTACTTTTTTTTTCTTAAAGAAATTTCTTTTCTATATTCAATTAGCTATGATAAATTAATTTCTAGCAGTATGATAATAGTAAGAACTAATTTAAATTTGCAAAATGCTTTTAAACTTGCATTACCATTTGAGGGATAATAAAGTTATGAGGATTTTAATTTGTTAAGAAACAATTTTTTAAAAATGCTGAAATTATACTGTTGGTAAAAAAAATTTCTACCAATACATCCTAAAATAAATTCAACTTGAAATTCAATCAAATTTGAAACTTCAGATGCTGATTTTAAGGGAACAAATAGTCAACAGATGCTCATGAAAATAAAAAGTAAAATGATAAGTGAAACTTCGAAATTGTCAGACATAGGAAGTAAATGAAAATAATTATGTTTACATAAATTCAAAATTTGAACAAAAAATGAGTTAAACTTTCAGGCGTAGGAAGAGACGTGTAAACAACTATTCTTTCGTGTACATTCGTAATTTAAGCAAAAAATACATTTAAAAACAAAAGAATAGTAAACATTGAATATACATCGATCAGTTGTTGAACCTCGACGAGAAAATAGATATACTCATGCAGTTGAAAAAAATAAAGAAAAAAAACTTGAAGCTTAGCTGAGATGGATGCACTTCAAAAGACAGCTGCTATTACAGGTTTGCTTGGAAATTCATAAATACATTGAAAAAAAACACTTGAAAAATTGTATTGTCTATTTCAGCAATAAATTTGAATTTTCTACTTTTTGATGACTTTGTAAAATTATTCTTAAAATGAAAAAAAATCAAAGATTAAATCCACGATTTATTTTGATCATGAAATGGAAGAAAATTTATAAAGAAGATTAAATAATTGCAAAAAAAAAAAAAAAATTTAAAAATTTTAAAGAATTTTGATTCAATCATTGGATCCATTGAAAGTGTCGCAAAAATTGTATATATATATATATATATATTATGATTAGCTATTTACATGTGTGATATATTTTTTTTTCGCATCCCTTCATAATTTTACAAAAAGAAAAAGTTAACTCAGATTTTTAATATAATTTTTTCAAAATTTCCAATGTTTTTCAAATTTGCAATAATTTCTCATATTAAAAAACTGTTTTGGTTCGAAAAGTATGCAGAAAATTAAATTTTCTTTGAACTGTTTAATTTGAATTATTTTTCTTTGCAGAGCATTAAAATAAATTTTTTGTGGAAATTCGCATTTTCGAAGAGCAAAAAAAAAAAAAAAAAAAATGAGTCGCAAAAAATCTAAATTCTTTATCGAAACTTTTGTTAATTACCACGCACAAGTAATTTCTTCGATATCTTATGATAATTTTTGGATCTCTTCTAAAGTTAATATTCACTCATGATTACTTGGCATAAATTTGTTCATACGATGGGACAATTGTAAAAAAAAATATCTCGACTATTTTTTGCCAACATTAGGCAAGTAAATTATAATAATATTTAGGATAAATTTTTAAACTAAATTTTGAATTAGGAAAACCAAATTAGAAAAGAATTATGAAAAGACATTTTAAATTTATAAAATTAGAAAGCGATTTGGTCAACTTATATTTCATGTCAGCATTGTAAACAATACCTATTAATAATGTTCGTATCATAAGCAAAAGGAAGGTATAGATCGGATCAATTTGTTCGATTCGATCGATCTGGTCGTTCTATCCGATAATCAAGTTTGTTGATTTATGTAGCAAAAAAATATTTAGGATGAATTTAAAAAGACTAAATAATTGAAAACTTATAAATAATAGCCCAAAACAAATAAGTTCATCAAAAAGATATTACAATTTCAAAGAACATTTCAAGAAAATGCTCAAAATAATGGAGAAAATTATTAAAATAAATGCAAAGCAAAATTCAAGAATTGATTTATCCGGCAAAATAAACTTCAAAATATGGTAAATACCTCAATTTTTGTTGACTAATAGGTAATTTAAGATATATTCTTCTTTCATTTAATAATTATTGTACAAAATTAGCCGATAAAAATAACTTGAATATTTTGTCAACCCTAAATTAACCTTTAAAAAATTCGCCAAAAAAAAGAAAAAAAAATTATAAAAAAATTAAAACATATCAGATGTGGGAGAAAGCTGAATTATCATAACGCTGCGCCAAACGAATTTTTTAATCGGCCTCACACCATGTCTTCATGAAGGAAAGAATTTATTCATCACGCCAACTTCCTGCATTGATTGCGACTAATTCCTTCAACATTTTTGATTCTCAGTGAATTTACTGTGAAATTTCAACCAGTTCCTTTAATCTGTCGCCAAAGTTTTTTTTTCGCGGAAGTTAAATCGATATTATATTGAAATAATTTTGAAATAGAGGAAATAAAAATGTTCAATATTTCATTTTAACCTTAAACATTGCAAAGTTTTCTTTTTCGGAAGCTTGACCGATATTGTGAAAATTTTTTTGCAAAATTGTTTTTTTTTTTTCGCAAGTTGTTAAAATTAAGAAAATTAAAATAGCGCAAGACAAACTATTGCAACTTCTAGGTCATTTCAATTTAAGAGATTGCAATTCCCAATTCGATAGACGTTTGCATTCACGATCAACAAAGCTCAGAGACAATCCTTACAGTTGTGCGGTTTAGATCAATGGGTAAAATTTACGAAAAGAGCAATTCAAGACACAATGTAACAATAGAGATAATCCTTAAATTGCTTGAACGAAACATTTGATTGTACACTATCCTGACCTCGACATTCGTAAAACGCAACTACATTCCCCACAAATCAAAAAATAAACGAATCACATTTCTCACAAAGCAAAAAACAAACGAAAAGCTTGAATTGCTCACCTTAATTATTTAAAAACATTTGCCCATTGGAATGCAACGCGCAACGCGCATAAAAACTTCAAATCAATCGATGAATATTTACAAACATGGATGTATTCGACTGCAACTTTGTGTCAAAATTTCAAAGCAATAGGTTAAGGACTTTCCAATATCTAAGATTTTGAATATAAATAATGTGCATGTTTAAGAACTTACGGAGGTTTAAGATTTTTCAGAAATTCCACATGAGAAATTGTATCAAACTATTACAATACATATCAAACATACGTAAGATATTATATCAAATTGTTACATATTTATATATGAAATTGGATTAATTTTTTTTTTCTAATTCTTATTTGAATTGTACCTGTCTTACTCGTTTTTTAAAATTTTTTTGTTTGTTTAAAAAAAATTTGGAACTATTTAAATAGCTTATTTGTGATTAAGTATTCATGCTTTGATCACTTTTTTTTTTGTTAAATTGGCAAATAAACTTTAACTTTCAAATTTTTTAAATTAATATATCATAACATATAAATGTTAAAAACAGCACACCATCAGTATTACATTTATCTTAAAAATATTTTATTTTTCAGTAGAGAAAAGGCTAGAACGCTGAAAGGGACAGGATATTTTAAAAAAACAAGAAGTTTTAAAAATTATAATTATTACAAGCAACTTTTTAAAATTTTGAATCTGATTAATATATTCGAGCAAATTCGATTTCTTTCCCTAAATTATGTTTAATTTTCCAAATAATTGCAAAAATTCAAATTATTTTATCACAATTTTTAAATATCTTTATAATTTTCAATTTCTTCGACTAGTAATTTGATATAACATATTTTGTGTATCATAAATAGGTCGATTTGCCATTTATTTGCTCAAATATCATCCATTCATTCACCGTTCAAGTTTACATTATTCTGTTTCGTTTGAGTCGCAACTTGGAAAATCGTTTCAACCCAATTCTCAATCAACAATTGAAAACTACCAAAATAAACTATTCCATCACAAAAGGTATTACTTTCATCTTTTTATTAACATAATTTTTAAAATCCATCAGAATAAATTTTAGCATTTCATGTTAGTGAAAAAATATTAATAAATGAAAATGTAACGTTATTCCAACGTAACATTTAAAAAGAATTTGAGGAGTACATTCAATAATATCATTTGTAGTTTATTATAAAATTTTTGGCAAATCATAATTGTTTCTAATTATATTTGTTGATAAAATAATTCAAAAAATTTGAGCTTAAAAAATGAAGATTCATTCCTCTTAAAGCTATTCGTTGATCGAAAATAAATTTTCTCTCTTTTGTAAAATGATTTTTGATCAAAAGTCAAAGGATATCCAGAAAAATTTTCTTTTTTTTTTTTACGAATTGATATTTATTATTGTAATTTGAACAATCTTTATTGCACTAAAAACATATATCATAATCACAGGAAATAATGACAATATTTATTTTTTTTTTAATTTCATTCAAAATTTTACATTTTACTAAAAAAAAATTTATTTCTAAGGTTCAATTAAACGATGTTTACGTTGCCGCTGTTTATTCATTTGATTTTATCCGTAATATTTTATTTCACTGGTATAGCAATTAGTATATGGATATGGCACTTATTCCCAAAAAGAGTAAGTAAAGAAATTATTCAAGTTAAATTTTCGCAAATTTAAAAGTGGCAGAAATTTATTCGCAGCATTTTCGTTTTAATTTGTGGAATTAATATTATAAAAAAGAATGAATCAATTTTTGAAATTTTTTTTCAGCCTATATTAAAAGTTCAAAATAGTGTATATAAAGAACCGAAAAATAATGCTGATCGAATTCGGATAGTAATCAATAATGATCTTATAATATTATTGAGATAAAACGAAATTTAGATATAATTTTGTTATGACAATACGAATTTCAAGATGTAATTAATTAAATGATTATAGCTGATTTATTCTCATCCATCTTGTTGAATTATTGTATTCTAAATGAAAAGTTTTAAATAATTCCAAGTTTGATCAATAATTAATGATTTCTTTTAATCAATTAAATTAACAATAGAGGAAATCATTTTTTTTATAATTATTTTAGCAAAACTAATAGCATGTGTTAATTCAATTAGCACTATTATATCAAATCATTTGCCGTTATTTGAGTTGTAATTAATTGATAATTTCTTTCTTTTAATTTCTTCTTTGTCGCCGATCTTCTTAATCGTGACAATAATAAGGGTTCTTGTTTTTTATCGTATTGCTATCGAATATTTCGCGATATCTCAAACTTGGGTAATTAAACCTTTATTACAGAAATTTAGATAACACAATAACGTATGAACAGTTACAAATCAATAATGTCAATAAAACAATATAAATGGCGATTTATTAACATGAGAAAATGGGGTAAAGATACTATTAAGAAGAATATTGAAATATCCCAGACGGAGGAACCAACCGCATCCTTCGTTAGTCTTCCTTTTAAAAATGATGCACAAAGGAGCATCTCAGCAACATGAAAAAGCTTTTCTTTGTTAGCGCATGAGATAGCGCTTTTATGATATGATTCACAACAGTATGAAACAAAGGTTAATGCATTTAACATAGCCATAAAACAAGCTTAAGCTACTTAACAAGACCATAAAACTGAGTCATTTAATTTGTACAAAGAAATAAATTTCTTACAACCATCAATGGTTTCATTATTTCCTTTAAAACAATGAATTCACATTTCTCTGATCTTCCTCGCTCATTTCAGCTAAATTCTTCATTACTTTCATCATTTGAAACAACTAGAAGTTTTAGAAATCAATTTGACTTGATAATGGATTGATAATAGTTCACATGTGAATAAAAGCAATGAATTGCTTTCATCGAAGTAATTTTTTTCAGCCTTTAGGACGAATTCATATTTTAAGTAAAAAACGATCAGTTTTTGATTTATTTCCTTTAGAACATTTTATCATTTGAAATAATAAAAAATTATATTCGCGTCTTTCTACTTCATAGCATTTTCTTTTGCTTGTTACAGATGATGTAATCGTTCTGTTTTCAGTTTGCATATTAAATTATTTTGAAATAGTTTTATATAAAAATATAAAACATTAAAAAAGCAGTAAGTATCCAAAGAATTTAAGGTTGCAGATAATCATTTAATTATTATGGGAGTTTTCATGCTGAATGATTTATTAGTCATAGCAAAAATGCAATATAATTGATTCTTTGAAATTTTCCTAAAAAGCATGAACTGGATTTTTTTTTTAAAGAACAAATCGAAATTTGAAGAGAATTTATTCGAATATAAATACCACTGAGAAATAAAGTATGATAGAATTATTAGTGTTGACAAAAATGAAAACAAAATTTCTTTGAAAACATTGATAATAGTCGTGTTATAGTAATCATTCCTTTTGCATCTTAAGTTTTGACATTAATTCAAAGATTAAATAGCGACGAATTCTTTTGTTACAGATGAAACATAAAGTAGGTTGAATAGTGTGAAGACAAATGATTGCGCAATTGACAAAAATATTCGCATGAATTTTACCTTTATCTGAGGTAATCGATATCCTTCGTAGAAATCTGAATGAAAGAATTTCTAATTCTATGAAGGCACAAAAAATTGCTCCTTGAATGAGAATTATTATCTCATGCTTATTCCTGAAAATGAAGATAAAAGAAATTGAAAATGCATTGAGAAATCGCAGAAAACTCTTCGACAATAATTTCTGGAAATGAATAAATATTCAAATTTTAGTGCATAAATTAATCATATAAAAAAGATTAAAGAACACACTAAACCTTTCATTATTTTCATAGGCCAGTTTTATGAATCTACACTTGTATATTTCAGTTATACCTAAAAATGTAACAATTAGGCAATTATTGAAGAAATTTCTGTAAAATTTTCAGACAAATTCTCAAATTTAAAAAAAAATTCGCAGACCTGTCCAGGCTTTAAGAACAGGAAGTAATAAAGTGTGGAACAGGGCTAAAAAAGCATTGTTCGAAGTTGTCAAAGAAATAAGTTCAATTTATGAACTCAACTCAGATGAAAGATTGAGTTTTATTGTTCATTTCTAATCAATTTTTAAGCAATTCAAACAAACATTTTCCCTAAATAGAATGATAAACTCTTTATTTTATACTTTAGCATATATCTTTTATTGATTCCCACGTTTATACATTTCGAATGTATCAACTACTCACTGCTTGAATTAATTGCACTAATTAGACAAAGTTTCAGAAAGTTCAATACTTACATGAAATATTATGATTTTCGCCTGATTCATAGGGCGAAACGCTGTTACGCTTTTGTCGTAAATTGTTGAATATTGCTATATGCATTATAAAAATGATTATCGGTAGTCCGGATGTTAAGCAATGCTTGAAACTGAATAAGGGAGAAAATTTTTACATTAGTGTCAATGATCGGAATTCATAAAACTTTACGATAGGTTATAAATCAAATTTAATCGTCAAAAAATTATCTTACAATAATAATTGTGAACCCATTCGAGATCCGTCATGTTTTTTTATCCATTGCAAACGCGTACCACTGAATTCTTGTTTGGAGAAAGGTATTTCCGAAAATGTTAAGACTGAAAAATTGCCCAAATAAGTTATGAATTTTGGGTCCATAATTTGCAATATTTTCCATCGATTGAGGTATTAGTACGAATAAGTTATGTAAATCAATGTATTCCCTATTTTTTCAATTTATGAATTCACAATTAGTTTTTGAAAACTTACATGAAACAATTAACCACATGAAAGCCGCAATTAAATGCATCTTTGTTCCGGTAAAAATATAATTTAATCGTGGCAAGTTGAAAAACACAAAACGAGTTAATGTCAAAAGAAATGCAAACATCAGTACTGCGAAGAAAGAAAACGCTTGCATGGATATTCCGAATTGGTAAATAAATGATGTCTTGTATTCTGCAATATTTAATAATTTTTATTCTTTGAAAAATAAATCTATATGGAAATTTCGTCATGCAAAAAATATCTTTCCAAATCTGAAAGTGATGTTTACGTAGATTTTTACGTAAAAAATAATTTTTTTTGTAATCAAAAGCACGGAAGAAATAAAACGATATTTTTTTTTATTAACTTATCATTTATTTGTAGAAAAGAAAACAAAAAACAAAACTGGTATTCTGAAAAACAGAAAAAAATCTGCAAGGAAATCTTTTTTTTTTAAGAAAAGCAGATTACTTATTAATTAAGTTTAGCAAAGATAAGCCTTCTACTCTAATTATTTCATCAGAATATCCCATATGAATAGAAAATATCCTTCCAAAAATCTAAACAAAAAGTCTTTTTAAATACAAAATTGATAAACAATCACGTGAACAGTTGTCATTGAAAATGAAAGTGATTTTTTGGATTTGGACCATAGAAGAGATAAAATGATAATTTGTCGTCAAATTACCATTTAAAAGTAAAATTGAAATTTTAAAAAGTAAAACAGAATTAAAAAAAAGCAAAACTAGTTTTTAAGGATCATTTATTTAAGTCAACGACAACTTACCGTTAAACAAATCCTCATATAAAGTTTCAGGTAGAACAATTGCCACTTGCGGAATATAACTGATGAAGGAGCAAATGATCAATTGTAGACAAATATAAGTGAATGTTCGATTAAAAGAAATACTTTCATTTTTATAAAGCACGATTAATAGTATTATATTAGCAATGAAACTATATAGTAAGAATGAGGAAAATATTGCAAATGCCCATAATTTAATACCCACCACACTTGTCGAAGCGTTTGTTCCGTTTGTGATAACGTGATTGTCCATACTAATGATAACGAGAGAGATGCGTGAACTGAATTATGAACGAAATGTTTAAAATGAACAAATGCCGGTTAGGAAAATGAGTAAAAAAAAAATTAATTTTTATGAACTAACATTGTAAATGTTAGAATTGTTATGATGCCTTATAAATTCACAATTGAAATTGTCAATTTTTTCATCAAATTTAGAATAAATGCTAAATATGATATCAGATCATTCTATTAATTAAATCGATGCTAAAGAGAGCAAATGACTAGTCATAAACTGAAAGAAATTTGATGGGCAAATTCAAATTTCGAAAATATCATGAATTTAAATTAATAAAAAAAATATGATCGAAACTGAATCATTCGCAGTCAACTGAACGATTTTTCAACTATTAGATCATGGTGATAACAAATGGATTTGATGAAGTAGAATAAGTACTTGAAAAATATGGAACTAAATCATGCAATTATTGCATGATTTAGTTTCATCACGATACGATTATCGCAGGAAATTTGACGAGGCAGACTTAAATATTGAAGAATAACAATTAAAAAAATCTTCAAAAACCTAATAACTAGTGCTTTTTCTAATTAAGTGGTATATGCATCATTCAATAACAATTTAGGCACATAAATGTAGATCATACGATCTACTAATTAACTATTCCTTCGGATACATGACGTCGTTTCTAAATTTTATTTCACGTTAGTAATATTTCAGAATTACTAATTGCTATATGAAATCTATCATCATCATTATTTTCAGATTCTTCATCTACGTCACCCTAAACTTCTAAAATAGGTGGAAAAAAAACTTGTAAAAATTGATTCATTCTTTATTGCAATAAGAAATTCATACTTCTTTGAAGTTTAGAAATTCAACGCAGTTTGATTAAAATGAAATTATTAAGAACAGGTTTTTGCTATATTTAACTTCATAAGAGCTTAACTTGAATAAGTGAGAAACTCCTTTCTTTTAAAAAAATTGATTCAGATGAACAAAAAAATGTTTGTATAACTTTTTCTATAAATCATGGGAAAAAAAATCGATTTAAATCTTTTCTTTATCACACAATATCGAGTGAAGAAACAAAAGCATTGATCTGTCCCTACGAATGAACAGGTATTAGCAAAACAAACTGGGAATAATTTTCAATTTTCGATGTGTTATTTTTCTCAAATTCTCTCAGTTAAACAGTTCGATAGAGAAAAGTTCTTTATAAGAAAAAATTAAGTCGAAAATCTCAGGAACAGACTTTTGCTATGTAAAACTCAAATAATTTAGTTATTATTGCTGATGACATTGAGTGAACAAGCGGAACGAAATGAATAATCATGAATATTTGAAGATTTTGAAGAAAAAGATTTGAAAACAAACAACAAGCGGAATGAAATGAATAATCATGAATATTTGAAGATTTTGAAGAAACAGATTTGAAAACAAACACCATCATTCAGTTTAATAGAAAACTCATAACTGGTGGGATGATATTTGTTGAAAAAGCAGAAACGAGACAAGCAATTTTGAATACTTGAAGATTTTGAAAACAAATTTGAGTAGATTTGAAAACAATTACAAATAATTGCATCATTCAATTTTGATGGCGATAAAATAAAAAGGAAATTTGGTAAGGTAACTTTTGAAAAACGGTGAATTAAAGAAACTAATAACAGAGCTATTTGCTGCAGTTGAATGACGCATTTCGGTCTCAATTGCTTTAGTTTCTTGATTACTTCGCTGATTTAATTTGATTTTTAATTTGATTTCCACATCAGAAAATAGTTACGTGCCTAATTCATTTAAATTCTCCTGTTATTTTCATATAGATTTTCTTTTCCTTTCAAGTGTCAATAAAATTATTTCATTAAAAACTATATCAATTTCTCGAATTTCCATACTAAACTTCGTTGCCATTATGCAAAATCTTATCAATCTCTCATTTCTCTCATATTACCATATTATTATTTTTACTCTCAATCTTTAAATAAAATAATCACGTTATCTCTAAGTCCCGACCTCCAATACCTCTCTCATTCGCACACAACCTACAACGTGTCTGCCGATCCATTATGTTGTTTGCGGTAGCAAACTCATAATGGCAAATAGATCCATATCCCAAAATATCGTATGTCAAACTTTGGTTGCAAAAGTCAATCTGCTGGTGAAATTAATTTAAAGTA
Source organism: Onchocerca volvulus (assembly GCA_000499405.2). Classification (NCBI taxonomy): domain Eukaryota; kingdom Metazoa; phylum Nematoda; class Chromadorea; order Rhabditida; family Onchocercidae; genus Onchocerca; species Onchocerca volvulus. The sequence continues at coordinate 2,742,773 of HG738140.1, forward strand.
GAAAATAGAAATTTACTTAATTTTTACTTAAATTTATAAATTAATTGAAAATTCAAATCATGCTACATTGTGTTAAATAATCAATTTGGTATATGGTTGAATGAAGCCATCCTGGATTGTTAATTTCGAGAAAAATGAGGCAGAGATGGAGGCAATTAACTATTTTATTAACGATTGCATTAATCAGTCGTTGACCGATCATGACAAAGATCTTGCACGGTATATTTTTATTTATCAAACTTCTCTTTTCCCAAGTCTGAATCATTTTTTAAAATTATCGTTAAACTGGAAATATCATTAAATATTTTTTTATTTTCGAATTATGACTGAAAATATCACTATCTTGTGAAATTTTATTTTTATTTGTTTTCCTTTTTTTTGCAGTTCCTTTTTTTTTTAATTTTTTCGAAATATCATTAGAAATATCATTATTTGCAAAATTTTCCTTTTAAATTCCTGAATCTTTAGGAATTATTATTTCATTCAAAAAAAAAAGAAAACGAAAATAAATGAAAACTTTTATGATATAATATCAATTTTCGAAATAAGTTTGACTAAATCTGGGTAGCATTATTGATCAAACAGTGGAAATTATTTAAAAACTTCAAGGATTAGATTTTTTCAGATATTTGAATGAACTTTTTGTGGATTTGCAAGAATTGAATGAAATTGAAGCGGAATATCCTGGATTATTGCTTCATGTGCATGCTTTGCTGATTGCTGAAATAAATAGAGTGTGGAATTTACTACACGAAAAACAATTCGATTCATTTGAAAATGTTCGTTTTTTTATATTTCATTAAATTTAATTAAATTAAATTTAATTTAATCATGAGATTATTGATTTGCCAATATTTATCAACTATTACTTTAGATATTTTGAATTATTTATTCTATTCGATTTTTTCCTTCTCTTCTCATTAATCCATCGTCAATGTTTTATACACTTTACTTTTTCATTAAATAGTAAATTGTACTAAACATTAGCACCAAATTTTAATTAATTTTAATTAATCCTCGTTTTAATTTTGTGTAGGGCATTAAATTAAGTAAAAAACAAAATATCGAAATTTTAATTTTCTGAATTAATAATGCTTCACAAGCAAATGTGATGGCTTCTTGATTTTAATTTAAAAATATGTCTAATTTCACGATTTTAACTTGCTTCTATGAATTGTTATTAAATGGAGCATTATTAAGGAGAAATTTCACTTCTTTTATTAACATACATAGATTAAATTTGAGTAAATTAATGAAAAATTAAAAATTAATTAAAAGCGGAAATTAAATTATATATTTTCCAATTTTGCTGTAATTTAATAAATTATCATGAATATATTTGTAGGAATGGCAATCACAAATACTCGAAGAAACCAAAATAACATTGCAGGAAAAAATTGCATTATCACGAGAACAAATTGTTGATTACGTACGAAAAGCTAAGAACTTCCATTCTGCTCCATTAAAAAGTTTAGAAAAGGAAACAGATTGTGAAATTCTGATACGTGGAAAAGGATCATTATTGGTAGGTAATAGCAAGAAATTAATTAACTAATTAGTTAATTCTGATTAAAAATTCTTTTTTTTCTGTCCGAATCGGAGTGATACTAGATGGAAAAAAAAATGATATTCCGCATTATCAGTATCATTTCTTGATTCGAGATTTTTTTATTTGAAGAGTAATTAATTATATGATTGTTCTCATATTTTTCTGTTGTTTAAGTATTTAAGAATTCATATCTTCCTGTCTCTGTTAGCCTTTTCATCTGAATTATATTCTTATAGTACTTAGTTAAGATTACTTGAATATGATTCGCAAACTTAATAATTTGATTGATATTATTTTAATAATTCAGGATCATCGTCGAGAATCTCGTCTGAAGAATTATCCAGGTTGGGAGCATTTATCAGAATCGCTTTATTTGCTCGTACGTGCAAACGATGAAACAATTACACGTTGCACGATGAAACTTGCAAATGACGTAAGACGCGTAAAGCAGTATCTTAGAGAAAGCAATCTATCAATAATAATCAGTTGAAGGAACAATAATAATTTCTTTTAATTTTTTTGTAAAGCAACGAACATAGCTTTCATTTCTTTATATTATCAAGTTTGCCATAATTTGCTGCATAAATTTACATTTATTTCAAATTACAGGTGTGAATGGGTGGACAGGTGAAATATATAATGAATTACTTGATAAACATTATGGATCTTTTCCGATACGGCATTCTTGAACTAGATGGCATTAAATGATTGTATTATAAAAAGTTCTTTGTTTTTAAATTGCAATTTATTTATAGGAAATTAATTTTTAAGTTTTTTTCTTTTTTTTTTTCGAAGCGAAAAATGAAAAACTTTTTTTTTCTTTTCTGCTCTTTGATGACTTATTGGATGTGTTTTTGAAAAAATAGAGAATTGAATTGAAATCTTTCATTAAAAATTAAATGCATTTTTAAGCGTCACACAAGACAATTAATAAATTATTCAATTTTTTTTCATGAATATATTTTTGAAAAATAATCGATAAAATAACATTTGGAAAGTAACAGAATTCGTGAAATAGTAAAATCAGATGACAATATGACAAGAAATTTTGTCAACTGTCACAAAGTTCTACTACGCTGCTTTTGAACTTAAAGATATGAGGTTTAATAAGACAGAATATTTGGTTTTAAATATCAACGACAATATTTTCTTGTGACAAATTGAAAAATAAACAAATTGTTCGAATTTTATTTCTCTATGCAAAAATATTTGACATTTCATTTTAAGTAATTAATTAATTACAGTTGGAGATTTTTTGGACTATCCAATTTAAATTTGCTAACTTTAACTTAATCAAGCATGGAGTATAGATGCTATTTTCTTTCTAACTTGAAACTGCAACTTAAATGATTAATTATAATATAAATAAAGTAGTTTCAATGCATGTTTGCATGTTGGTATGATTGAATAGTGCACGTTACACGTTAAACGTGATTGGATAACGTACGTTGACGTAATTGAACAGTAATCATCGAGTAATATTCGATCCATTTAAGTGGGAAAATAATTAATTATTTGTTGTATCTATTTCATAATTTCAGTAAAAAATAGACCATAATATTCGTATTGCAATAAAAATACTTCTGATCTAAAACATCTGATTTAAACTTTGATCTAAACTATCGATAAAACATTTGATCTAAATTTTGATCTAAACTGGCACATGATGAAAACTAGATTTCATTTTCCATCACGTATTTGTTAATTAAAATAAATTAAATCAAGAAAAAAAAAATAGTAATGAATCAATGTATTCTATATATCTAAAAACATTGTTTCAGAATGTATTGATTCATTTCTTCAAGTTTATCATGAATTTTAATTTACAAATTTAAAGAAGAAATAACATGTAATGGCAAAAAAAAAAAACTCGATACTATAAGAGTTTTTGATTTGAATTTCAATTAAATTTCACTAAAATTGATTTTGTTCTTCTATCATTTTTTAATATAATATGAATCATTTAGATTGAAAGTTCTAAAATTGTTGAAAAGTTATTCAAATATTTGAGCTCTCTAAATCTAATCGATTGTTCTAACAACGCGAAAGTATTATACTGTTTGAAAAACAAAAAAAAAAAAATTTGCAGATTTATTTTTTTTTTTCGATATCTTTCAAATGATTGGTCGTCAGATAAATAAATGTCTGCTCTTACTTTCTTTGCTCATTTCTTTAGAAATTTAGAAAAAAAAAAAGTTTTCATTTTTTAAAATTTAACCAATCAATAGGCTATAACCAGTTTTTGTAATCTAACTAGCAGCGTTTCTCATATTGCAAAAAAAAAAAAGAAAATTAAAAAAAAATCAACGAACATCTGTTTGAATGAAATTGCGACAGATTTTGTTGTTTAAAAATTCCGAAACACATTTTTTTTGTGAAAATCTATCTTCTTTCTTCATTGCTACAAATTGCTTGCAACAACTTATCAAAGTGAATTTACATAAATTTATTTTAATTTTAATTTAATTAAGATTTCGATCTTTGTATTTCAACAATAAATAATATTAATTAATTTATTATATTTATAGACAACAATGATTGCAGATAACATCACTGGGTCTTTTGATTAAACTTATTTTTTTCAAATCTTTCTTGATACTACTAAAATTGAGGTAATCTTTCCCGATTCTCATATAAGTAGTTATGATACACGATACACAATGATGGAAACACGTAGATACGATACACGTACGTGATATTATCGAGTAATCAAGATTGAGGTAAATCTTCTGATTTTCGCATATAAAACATGGCACACGTAATTATGACGTACGTGTATACGAAAATTATTGGATGAATATGAATTGTGCGTGTGTTGCAAGTAAATATGATTTAATATGAAAATTGTGATTTTAGCAAATATTAGCCCAAATAAAGTGATTGAAAATTAAAAAAATATATCAAGTAATTCGATGTTGACTTGTGATAATGAAGTACAACGATACGTGACAAGTGTAACAAATATCTAGTGAATTTTGCTTAAATAAATGTCAATTTGATGATAATTGAACATCAATTTTTATCGATAATTTCTGATAATCTGCATGGATAATCAATAAATTCCACGTCAAATGACAAAAGAGAAATGAATGAAAGTATGTTGGAATTCTTGTCATTCTTCGTTGAAGAAAAGATTTTCGGAAAATAAAACGGATGCCATCGAGAAATTCTTATCATTTATGCACTGTTATCTCAAGAATGTAAACCTGAGATATCATTTTCTCCTTCAATACAGGTAAATTTTTAAATATTAATTATTTAAATAGAAATTAGATTTAATTACAATTGATATTTATCATTCTTCTTAATCAATCAATGGGGATGATGACTGATGACTGATCAATAACGAATGGCAAATGCATGCAACTGCATGCATATTATATGCATGTCGTATGCATCATGCAAACTTTTATAAATTTAGAAGAGAATACAACAGAAAGAATTGGAATGTTTATGAACTTTTGGTCAATTCAAGATGATATCATCCAAAGCCTTTTGAATTTTATTTCCTATTTTATTGATCTCTTTTTTTCTTTATTTATTTTTCATTTTTTTTTTTTTTTGAAATCGATCGCAAATGACCTTAAAGATATTTAGAAATATTTCGAAACAAAGACATTTCATTGTCTTCGTGAGTATGAAAAAGATACAGTACAGTCTGTGCATGCATGCATGCATGCAAGCAATCTTTGATCCTTTCTGCTTTTACTTTTCAAATAAATAAATTAATCAATCGTGTTACTTCCTCTTTTTCTCTTCCACTCATCGAAAAGTACATTTGGCGATGAAACTCTATGCATCGATTGATTGGCATTTGCTACATTTGCAATCTGATCGATCCTATGAAGCATGCAGAATGCAGGCATCTTCGTGCAATTTACTGGAGATGTAATGTGCATGTTGTGTGTGCATGTTAATTAATGGCAATAAAATGCCCTAAATTTCCTCCCAGATTTCCGAAATTCCAAAAATACTCTCATCGATCCGTTGAATCTTCTTCGTTCATCTAACTGGATATATGTTGATCTCTGTGCGTACAAATGCACGAATAACACGCCTAACTGCATTCTAATGCAGTTTGCACTTTTATAGGGAACAGCAGAAAATGAGCGAGCAAATGTAGCAAATGAGAAAGTTCGAAAGTAATTTGATGCAAAATATCTTCCTTTCAATCTCTCACGAATGAAATATACAGATACATTGTGAATGTGATTGGTTAGGAAAGCAGATTGCGGAGTGCATGTTGCACTGCAATGCACTGCACTGCACTGCAATCCTACCCGCATAGCAAGACAAGAGGAGGGCATATGCACGCTGTGAAGTGCATAAAAACTCTTAGTTTTACAGATGACGTCATTCAAATATCTTAAACTTCCTTCTCTCTTTCTCTCTCTTTCTTTCTCTTTGTCCTCTTTTTATAAGAAGAGCATGTCTTCTCTCTTCCAATATTTATTCTCAAATTTCTTTAAATTCTGGTGTAAAACATTTCAAAACGAATGCATGTTTCTTTTTTTTTTTTTTTTCGCATTTCTTGATAGCAATTTTAAGATGATTTCGAAATACTGGAAGGAATGCACGAATTATACCCGAATGCACGTAGAAGATAGGATCGCACGCAATATCATCTCGACAAGAAGCGCGCAGCCGCACGTCTTTTACGAAAATGCACGACGATATCTACGTGTAAGAATGGTAGAAAAGTTACGTTTTTTGACATCCTTTCGGTACAGCGAGATGGGGACAGAGATGGTTCATCGTTTTATCTTGTTTGTCCCCCTCTCTCTCCCTCTTTCTCTCTCTCTCTCTTCCCTTTTTACTCGATGATTCATTCATTTCCATTTTCCAAGTTCAGTGTCAATTTGTTGAGTCTACGTTGATCAGTTCGTTCCTCGCAATCTTCAGCTCTTCTTTCATCATATTTTATCATTTCTTATCGAAATTATCTGATCATTTCGAATTATATACCTGTTGACCTTTGACTTCTTGTACCAGTAGCAATTTGATGAGATCATTTTTATTCCTAAAAGATTAGCTCTTTGCTCATCAACATGATGTTCCAATTCATTTTCGACAGTAAGAGTAAGAAACATTATAGCCAAGAGATATTCGATCTTTCTAAGTTTATTTTGGCTTCATAAGATGCAAATTAAGAAATGCCTATTAATTAATTAGAATTTTATGAATATTTCACGAAATTTATATTCTACGAGATGTTTCAAAATTTCAAAATTTGGCAAATTCATTTCAATCCTCCCTATCAAGTTTTTTTTTTTTTTTTTTTCTTTTAGCTATTTTACATTTTATACGTGTGTATAATGCTCGAAATGTTTATCATGGCTTCTCGCATATTACCTATGATTGATTGTCTGCAGACGCCAGAATATTCTACGTTTTTTTTTTTTTTTGAAATTTGCTGCGTGAAAATTTTACGTGAAATCTCATAAAATCAAAACCGAAAAAATTATCGCAAGTAATCGCAATCGAATTCTCATCAGAAACATTCCATCGTTTTCAGTAAGATGAATAATAAATTCAATTGAAACTACTTGAGTTTGATGAAAAAAATACACATTCCACTTTTGCGATTTTTCCAAAGATGATAACATATTTTTGATTAAAAAAAGAAAAAAAATAAGTTATGAATCATGGAATTAATGTTAAGCTACTCATCACAATTGATTACTTTATCATTTTAATGATTTACTTATCATTTTACATGAAAATAAATCGACAAGATACGATAGAATGAGGTAATTTTAACGGGGCAAATTTTGCAAATAGCACGATATATTGATTTTTCCTATTAGAAATGCAGTAATTAAAACGAAATTATTAAGTTTATGAGTCATTACTGTAAATTTGCTTTGTGAATTTGTGATGGCATAAATTATTTTGATGAATCTATTAAAATGTTCGAGAAATTATAAAAAAGACCACACGATGATGAAAATTTTTTCGGAAGAATTAGAGCAATGAATTATCAGTCGATATTGATCAGGAATTCTGATCACTGCAATCATTGCTGATATTCTTTTATTCGATGGTGAAATAATTCAGAAAGATTTCAAAATCATGATAAGAAATTCATTTTAAATGTTTCTTTTCTCACTTTCTTTTTTTTTTCGATTTTCATTACTTGTAGCGACCAATTTTTTAATCTCTAAATTTTGAATTCTTTGCCACAAAATTAAAAAAAATATGGCGAGGATTACATACGACCTCTTAGCTCAGAATATCATCTTTCTTCGAAGTTAGTCTGATGTTCATTTATTCGGACTATGAGTGAATGTTTACTTGTCTTTTGAAATTTATTTTTATAAATACAATTGCTACTATTTTCATCTATATTCGAACCTAATTTGAGATTTACAAATAATTCGAAATCGACTATAATTCAATTAAAAATGTAAGAGTATTTCTAGCGATATATTTGAGACATTTTAGGGAGTCGGTAATTCTGCAACATTTCAGACAATGTCGGTATCCCTGAGATGTTTCAGGTAAAATATTGGTGTTTTTGAGATATTTCAGGCAGTATCGGTATCTCTGAGACATTTCGGGCAGTATTGATATGCGATTGTAAAAAGGTTTCAAAGTTTTCTTCAATTAATACCAAATGATCAGGATTAACAGATAAATTAAAACTTCCAAATCCGGATAGTTTTTTAATCCACAAATATTATTCGCTGGAACACTCATATTGGTTAGTACAATTTTAAAGTTAATTAATTAATAAAGCTGTTGAGTTAATTTTACTCCAAGGGAATCATATCATCCTTGCCTAATGTATAGTAACAATTCAAAAAATAAAAAAAAAAAAAGAAAAAAAAAAACGAAACATGGGCATTTCTGTTTCTTTATTTTGAAAAAAATATGTTTATATCCGCTGATTTTTCTTTTTTTTTTTTTGTCATCAATTTATTTAAGATCTTCATATAAATTTCATCGTCTCTGTCGTGTAAACCTTTCAAAAAAAAAAAAAAAAAAAAAAAAAAAAAAAAAAATAAAAAACAAGAAAAAGAATATGTAGAAATTTTACAACTTGCACTTTGTCATATTTCTATGTATATGTTGAAGAATATACTTTTAATGAATTTGTCTTCCTAGAACCTAATTAATAATTTGCTTTTACAATTGTATTTTAGGAATTCCAATTTTAGATTCATAGAATTGCTTGGAATATCCCACATGTATTTTTTTTTTTTCTGACTTCTTATCGTAAGTTATTTGTTTTTGAAAATGAATCAAAGTAAGTTTTTTGATTATTATTTTCATATACCATTCTTGAAGAATTGCTCGTTATACAAGGCGTTATTTGAACAATTCCAGATACTTTGAGGTTGAAAATAATTGAATCTACATTTATAAACAGGGAAATTGATATCAAAAAAAAAAGTGCAGGAAATCTAGGGAAATTTCGAGAAGAGTTTTTTCGTTGAGATTTTTAAATAAACTTTTAGGAATTTAACCTTTGATTTATATTGCTTTATTGTTGATAACGATTTGAGCATATTTTATAATTTGAAATTTAGTTTCTCACAGTGTCGAATGACCTTCGAATTATCAAGTAGTGTATATTATTTTATTTTTTAGCAATATCTTATCAAACATCTTAGTAAACATTTCCATCTTTTCACTGATACATTTGAGATCTTTAACTTTTTTTGTTAATGATTTTTAACTTTTTGATGTTATTTTTAACTTTTATCTTTTCTTTTACTTTTTCTGCTAATATATTTCGCACTAATTTTGTTAATTTCAGAAATCAAAAATCGCTGAATACCTCTCATCTGCTATATTATGATCTCCTTTTTCCATTCTACCGCCATTTACCTGGATTAACCTGTTTTGATTGATGATTAAGCGATTCAGCTAATGAACGTTACTTCAGCTTGATATATAGAAATGCCGAGGTATTGTTTATTGGCTGAATGCTAGATCATCAAAATTCATCATCAACCATTTCACATGCAAAAAAAAAAAAAAAGAAAAAGAGGTTAGTGCATTTCAAACTTTTATTTATAAATATTGTAACTAGACAACATATTATTTCATAATATAATTCTTTTTGTCAACATGACATTTCATTGTCTTTTAATTTATTTTCACATTTGAACGATCATTATGGAAGTTCACCTGTAATTATTCCATCCAACCATTATTATTTATTTTAACTAATAATGATATCAAAGTGCAACAACGAAGGAATTCGATATTTGAAAAAAAAAAAAAAATTTCATGGATGAGAAATCAAAAATATTTAATTCAGTGAATTGTTCATCTTCAAAAAGTTCATATAAATCAATTTATCATTAATGACAAAAGTTCATATAAATTGACTTTTCATTAATGATAAGTTAATTTATAATGAACTTTTTTTTTTTTTTTTTTTTTTTTTTTAGCTTCAATCAATTATGTCAAGTATTTTATCCATAATTCTAAGTGCAATAAAAATTTTTCATCCATTATAGCATTATTAGAATGCAATGTTTCAAATCTCGAAATACATTACTACTATTTGAATGATAGCTGCTGTCACTGATAATATGTGGAAAAATGTGAATCAGCTGCCTATATGTTTCCAAATCGTAAATTTTCGCTACAGTTTATTAAATTCAAGAATTTTATTCTTTTTTTTTGTTATTATTATTGGAATGAAGAGATTATTGATCATTTCTAATATTAGTGAAATTGTAAACAATATATAATGTCGTAAATTCACAAATTCAATCCTCTTTCTATATAATTTATCATTTGTTAAGTAAATTGAATTGCTTGATATTTGTCATTTATTAATGCGACAATATTCGCAGAAATCTCGATTATATTTTCGTAAAATCCACGATATATTTTAATAATGTTTATATTTATGTGCAGTATCAATGATATTTAATGTTTCCTTTTCTAAAACGATGTAACTTCGTTTGATAGATTCCGGAAAAAAAAAAAGAATATTCGCAGCATTCTTATAAACAAAACAATAAATTTTTGCTTTTTCTTTTTTTTAAATCAAAATGGATGAACAAAATTCACACTATAGAAAACAAAGTGAAAAAAATGAAGTGGAGGAAGGGTTTTTCGAAAAGAAATGGAGGCGAATAATGATTTTTAATTATAAATTCAACTTCCGTGTTTGAAAGTACAATGCTAGTTAAAGTAACTTAGTACTTATAAATGGAAATAATAAATTTTTACTTGATAATTTAACTTTTTGAGTTTTTGATTTGGATTTAAATAAAATGAAGATTTACTTCTTTTTTTTTGCCTCAAATAAACAAAAATTTGGCAATCATATATGCTAAATGCAGCCAAAAAAAAAGCAAACTTGATTTTATTGGAAAAATGTTTGAGCTTCCGCGTTCATTAGTACTTGCGAATTTGTACTTAAATTTCATCCTCTATATCTATCTACATATATCTTTGCTACATTACTTTTTATTTTTCCAAAAAATTTTGTTAAAAAATAAAAAAAAAAAGATCATTCTAAAATAAAATAAAATTAATTTATTAGAATAAAAGAATTATAATGCATTGTTTTTTTTTTCAGTTATCAATTTTAGAATATTATCAACTTGACGACAATGATCAACATTTTATCAAACTTTTAAATAAATAAATAAATAAATATAAAATTGCATTTCGACTTTCAAAAATTTGATTGAATAAATTATCTTTGCATTATTTCAATTTAAAGTTAATACGAAACTGTTATTTAACAAACTTTTTTCCACGAAAAAAATAGGAAATGTTAGTTTGAAAAAATAGAAATTTCAAAAATCGATTAGATTAATTAATTAGCTTTTCATTATGCTTGAAATAATATTAAAATTAATTGTCAAGAATTCGATCAAATATTATGCCTTTGTATTGAAGATTTTATTCTTCCAGTACTATTCGGTGCAAACTTTCCAAATTATAATAATTTTGCAAATTTTTAAAATTTCAAATCATTTAAATTTTTCAATTTTTCAATTTAAAAAATTTTCCAATTTTCAATAATCACTTTTTAATTCATTATCATTGGCGGGTAGATAAAGCAAGTTTTAAAAATCGATTTCATGAATTTATTCGATGAAATTCAGTACATGCAAAATAACGGATATATAAACTACGAATTCGAAGATATCCAAAAATTCAGCGTAATTTTGTGAAATTTATTGAAAAAGAAAGGATGATTTCAAAAATTTTAATGATTCATCTCCATTATCAAAACTAGCTTGTTCTATAAAATAAACATTGAATCAACGAAAAAAAAAAGTTTGAAAACAATTTTTTGAGAAACTTTGTTAGCTATTAATTTTATAATGAAATTAATTAAAAAAAATTCTCAAGATTTTTTAAATTCTTAAAAAATTTTCGAAGAATTTTCAAGATTTGCGTCACTCCAAACGTAAATTATTAAAAATATCAACAAAACAAGCAAAGATAAAAAAATTAAAATACTTTTTTTTTTTTACTTACTTATTACTTATTTTGCAAATTATTTACTTTATCAGTAGGAATCACATTTTCTATTTTTTTTATTTTTGCATAGGAATGTTTCAGTTGATGTGATTTGTTGGAAAAGAAGAAATTTGAAATTTTGGAATTCTTGGAATATGAAATTATTAATTTATCATTTACAATCATTTATTAAAATTTTATGTGCAAAAATAAGATTAGCAAATAATAAGTAAATAATTAATTTTTGAAAATATGCATATTTCATAAAAAGTTTTGCAATTCACTCGCATATATATATATTTGATTTCCAATTTCTGAAATTTTCTAAATCCTAAAATATGAAAATGAAAGAGAAATCCGAAAAAACTGGCTCAAAAAAAGTGGGAGGATAGAGTTGCATATGTTGGAACGTAAAATTAATGAACTAATTAATTAATCAAGTAATAAAAATTGTTGATCTTTCGAAAAATACTAAAAAAAAAATTTTTCTTGGAAAATAAGTTTCAGTTAAATTAATTGAAAATATGTCTCAATTAAATTACTTCTTCTATATTTTCTTTTCTTTTTTTTTTGAATATAAATTAGAGTTGATTAAATTAATTGAAGAATATGCCTCAATTTGATTACAATTTGGTCATTTTCCTTTAAAGTATCACTTTGCTAAAATCAATAAATTCCAATTTAATTGAGAAAATTAAAACTAGATGACCAAAAAAAAAAAAAGAAGAAATTTTCAAATAAAATTCTAAACTTACACCTTTTTCTTTTCCAATTTCCTAGCTCATAATCTCATAAAATTCATTCCTTTCATTTATTGATCTTATCATTTCGTGATTGATAATGATATGACATCATAAATTCAACTAAATAATGAACAAACAATTTAGTTTAAAAATAAATTTCACATCGAAGTTTTGTCTCTGACATGATAATTTATTGATAATATTTGTGTCTCTATTTAAATGTACTTTTAAGAGAAAATGTAATTGAAAATTTCTAAACTATGAATCAGACTGGTCGAGAATGATAAATTAGACAAGGGTCGAGAATGTTAACAATTTGTTAATGATCAAATATATAATGATGAAATCAGAGAATTAATTGAGATGATTCTCTTTTATTGATTAATTTATGTCCATTAATTTGTGAATCAAAATTTTATTTTAATTATTGATTGGTTGAAAATGAAAGATATCTGACAATTGATGGATGACATATCAATATGTTATCTTATTCAAAATGCTATCAACTTATCACAGTTAAATGATAATGTTATCAACTTATCACATTTAAATGATAAGATATTCTTGTAACTTTTTTGCTCAAAAAAAGAAAAATACAAACTTTCTCGTTCATAAATTCGATTAATTACGTTGACATAAAATTGCTGCAACAGTTCCTCAATCATTGACATCAGTTGACATCACAATCTTCAATCAATTGACAATAGCTAAATCAAGTTGACATTTCATTTTTCTTGACTACAACAAATGTAACCAACAAAGTTTGCCATTGATACTGGCAGTTGTTTTTCAAATATTTTAATTCAAAATGAAGTACAAAGAAGTAAAGATATGGTAAATCTAGTGTGCAATTCTAGAATTCAATTCCCGAATCTTGAAATTCATTATTCCAGGAAATTCATTATTATGAAATTCATTATTTCTTGAAATTCATTATTCCAGTTTTTTGCTGTTTTTCACGTCTTAAGGCAGGACTCAACTGGGGAATCTGAAAGTTGCTTGTAGTTTTTCACATCTACTGAGCAAAATGGATTCAAAAAATATCACATATTGCAAAATAATCAAGCTTTTTAATAATAAACTAATGTTTTTGAGTATTGCATCAACTTATATGGACAATTATAAAATGCGGTTTCCGAAAAGTGATATGGGAAGATTACAGAAGGTGGCTTCTGAAGGGTGATATGAGAAGATTACAGAAGGCGGTTTCTGAAGAGTCATGTGGAAAGATTACAAAAGGCGGTTTCTGAAGGTGATATAGAAAGATTACAGAAGGCGGTTTCTGAAGAGTGACTTGGGAAGATTACAGAAGGTGGTTTCTGAAGGACGATATGAAGATTGCAGAATATGATTTCCATTATTTCATTTCAATTTTTAGTTATTAGCCGATTGCCACTAGACTGTTTATCAGGATAACTTAGACTTTATAATATCGTTTTGCAAAATAATTATGAACTAGAAAATAGATATTTATAAATAAACTTGCTCTTAGCTTAGAAATTTCTGGAAAAATGTAATTTGGATTCTTTTCTTCAATCTTTGTTGATAAATGATATTTCATTTTTTATATTTCTCGAAATTTTAACCACATTTTCAATCAAGCATAGTGGCGGTTTTGCCATTAAGCGACGAAAATTAGGTAATATTTAGTCAGTTTTTCTCGAAAAATATAGATAATTTTGAACTGATTAATTAAAAATTCCAATTTCTTGTTTAGATAATTTTGAATTGATTAATTAAAAATTTTAATTTTTTGATGTCGTCTTTTTGCATGTTAGATGGTACTGTTCATATTCAGAAATTATTTTAACACTTTTAGATTAATATTGATTGGTTTTTTAGCATCAAATAATGATCGATAAATATATTCAGTGAACATTCTTGGAATTGCTTCAAAAATACATATGGAAACTTGCTAAAATAGTATATATTTTCTGTAGAATTTGATATATTTTGATGTAAAATGCAAAAGAATATTTAAAATTAGAATTCGAAAGAATAGGAATTAAAAGATATCCGATAGTTATGGAGTACGATAGATAAACTATTATTTTAATGTCATTTTATTGATCGAAACGTTAAAATCATAGTCATTTTATTGATCGAAAATATTAAAATTTGGAAGTTGAAATTGGAGTAATTAGCATTTAAACTAATTATTACAATTTCAACTTCCGTTTTAAAATTTCAATTGCAATTCTGACTTTACTTTTCATTTATTTAATTCCTTCTTTATCTATCAATCTGTCATTCTGAATACTTTAAATAAACTGAAAATTTTTCACAAATATTATTGAAAAAAAAAAACTTAAATAGAAATTAGAAAGAAGCTTGAAAACCTGTTATGATTAGCTTAATATACAAAGAATAATCTCTTTGAGAAATTCAGCAAATCCATCATCAGTTTTAATTTGATAATTTGCATAAGTTGAAAAATTATTTGTTATAGAGATCATGTGGAATTGAAATTTTGGATGTAGATTTTAGTCCAGTTGAATTTTTTGAATAAACTTTGGGTGTAAATTAAATAAATTTTTGAATTTTTCAATTATTTGAAAAAAAAAACGAAAAAAATGAGATGTCGACGAGTTATTATTAAAATATTAACTCAATTAAAAATAAATTATCATTAGCTTATTTTTAGGGATTTAAAGAATCAAAGAATCAAAAAGGGGAATAAAATTAGCAAATAGTAGTCGTAATCAATATCGTGGATTTAAAAATTTCATTTATGGATTCAAAACATTTTAAAATTTCATTTAGCATAAAATTTAGCGTTTTGCATGCCATCCAAATTTTTTATTCAAATATTTTGCGTAATTTCTATATGAAAAGCTATAAATATTTCAATAGAAACAGAATAAATCTATGGTCAAGTTTTTGGCAAAAATTAAATGTAAATAATTAATTGACATATTATTCTAATAATTAACTGATAATAAATTTCACGTTGCAATTCAATTTTTGAAATCATATCGAAATATAACTTTTGACTATTTTTGATTATAATATTAGGAATAAAGCATATGCATTAGAATGATATTAGTAGAAAAAATTACTGAGAAGAAAATTGTCAGCGAGAATTATCAGTAAGTATTATCAGTAAGAAAATCATTTTCTTTTTTCTATTTAAGCAGTTTGGTTTAAATTTTATAATAAATAACGATTTTCCTGAATTTTTTTTTTTTTTCGTATAAATCCATCTCATGTATCAAATATTTTACGGTAATAAATTAGGAAAAATGCTTTTGGATCAGAAATGAAATAAACTGAATTGATAATTATAACTAAGAAAGTACTGTAAGCAATCAAAAAGTAAAATTGTAACTAATTAAAAGGTATACTGTAGGATTAATAATTTTTTTAAAAGACTTGTCATTATCTCCGAAATTGCATATTGTACTAGTAACTTCATTTTTTTTTCATCTTTTTTTCTTTTTTTTTGAATAATTTTTCTCTTCAAGAATGAAAATTTTTGGAGCGTAAAATTTTGTCAAATCTTTAAATCATCATATACCTAGCTATTAATTTTCCTTTTTCTTTTTCTATTTTTTATTTAAATTTCAATTTTTACTTTCTTTTTTTTCCATTTTTTACATATCAAAAGTCATACCACAAATAGAAGCCAATTTTTCTCTTTCCTCGCTTCAACTTTAGGATTTGAACAAGGTGAGGGAAGATGTTGACAGGTATAAAAAGATAAGAAGAACAAAAAAAAAAGTACGATGTCTTTTATTTGATAGAAAGCATTTGTTTTCCATCAAACATTCAAACAAAAAAAAAAATTTTTTTCGAAAAAAAAAAACAAATGTCTCTGTTTAGATGTATATTCTCATGTCCTTGACATTAATTTCCAAAAATCTCATCAATATCTTTACTATCTTTCATGGAATAAATCCAAAAATTGTCCTAAAAAAAAAGAAAAAAAAAACGTGAAGTTAATGAAGTGTAATTAGAAATTGACGAAAAATATCATCGATACGTGTTGTTTTTACGCACATTTATTTTTAAAATGTAAATTGAATAGGTTATAAATCACTATTATCATTGATAAGCAGATTGATGAAGTGTCAAAGGTTACCGTGAATAAAATAGATATAAAATTGTTGTTATCATTGATAAGTAGCTTGATGAAGTGTCAAAGGTTACCGTGAATAAAATAGATATAAAATTGTTGTTATCATTGATAAGTAGATTAGGAATGGATTAAAAGATTCCAGAGTTCATTGTACAAAAGAAATCATTATCTTCAGATACAAATTGTATTAATATGAATATTTCTTTCCATTTAACTATTTCTTGCTTTTAATTTAATTTTGTTAAATTTGATCTTATGGCTTATTTTATTGTTTCAAAAAGAATTTAATCATTGCTCAAAAAAATTCCAATTATTTCATTTATTAATAAAGCATTTAGCAACTTTGCAATATCAACTTGTCATGTTTTAGATAATTGAATTCGACCAATTTTCTGATGATTCATTTTAAAATTGTCGATACATTTTGCGCCAAAAATTTGATGATATCATAGTATCGCTAATTTTTTGCGCAGGTTTATGAATTCCATATCACTCTTTTAATAATTGTTTATCATTATTGAACTGAAAATGACATGAATTTTTGAGTGATACTGTTGATAATTAAGATAAATCGATTGTAAATGTTGCATGTATTTTATCATATGCTGTTTTCCAGAATTTTAAACAGAATTCCAAGTTGATTTTTATTTCAAACTTTTAAAAATATGAAGAAAACAATGAAATGGATGAAAAATTACTTTGAAAGAATCAAACATAATTCATTGATAATTCATAGATTTTCATTAGTATGAATCAATTAAAACAAGAAGGATGGAAGGAAGGAAGGAAAGGAAGAAATTGTTTGAAAACAAATAATTTCGACGACAATATCAAATGATTTCCCGTGGGTATTTTGTTGCGATCGTTATAAAACCAAGAAAGCTAATCATCTCAAAATAGGCATTTAAATATTTTTAAAATAAGTGAGTATAGTAGCTATCGAATAGTCGGATTGCCTGAAAGATGATAAAATATTCAAATTAATTCAATTCTCTCATTTGATCCTTTGCTCATTTTCTTCTCGTATTTCATTAATATTTTAGGACGAAAATGTCTTTAACGAAGAAATTCGATCAAATAATTAATCGTCGCAATTTATCTTGTAGAAAATTAGTTGTAAATTCGTTTAAATATATAATTTGCTGAAATTAAGATTTGTTTTTTAGGATTGTAATTTTTTTGAGAGAAATTCTAAATGAAAAAATTCAATCAATAAATTCAACCATTTTTAACTATATAATATTGATCGATTATATTTAACTGAAGGTTTAAACTGGAAAAATTTAATCAATAAATTCGATCACTGCTAATTAATATGATATTGATCATTTTATTTGTTTTATCACTGATATTTGTTTTATCATTTTAAGAAATAAACTTACAATGAATTATCATTTCTTGCTGATATTTAATTTTTCTCAAAATTATTTATCAATTTTATCATGACCTTTACATATCCTCAAAAATCTATTCCATTGAAGCATTAGATGAAAAGTGTTCAATCAATCGATATTTCAGATTGAAATTGAAAAAAGTTCAATCACTATTAACTATGTAATATTGATCATTTTATTTGTTTTATCATTGATAAAATTGCATTTTCATTTTTTGCTGATTTTTGAATTCCTCTTATAATTATTTATCATTTTGCCATGTCCTTTACATACCCGCAAAATCTAATTCAATCAGGATGAGTTGATGACAGGTTCGATCAATCGAATTGCCAATTAACAAAAACCATAAAATACGAAAAGTGATAAATGTGATTTGTTGATGGTTTAATGACAATAGTGGAAAACAAGGATTTTTTAATCGTTAAATTGGGCAATCTTTTACTTTTGTTTCATAAGTTTTCTCACTAAAAATTACACGAATAATTTTTTTTCCTTTTCTTTCTTTTTTTTTTTTTTTTTTTTTGAATAACAAAAATTTGGCAATAATCCTTGTCGATGGATTATGGTAAATGAGATGATAGTTTTATAACAGTAGGTAATCAATTTTTTTTTTTTTTTTAGGTAATTATGTTTTTTTTTTTTGTCATAAAATATGAACGCACTGAAATAATAACTTTTTTTTCCCGAGAAAAGTTTGTAACAAAGTAAAAAAATTTAATTTCCAATTAAATGGATCATTTTAAGTCGTTAAATTATTTAAAATTTAAAATGGTGATAAGTTAACAATGAATGATAATCTTTTCCTTTGACTTTTTTTTTGGAAGGTTTATTGCTTAAAAATATCATTATACTTTTTATTTAACAATAAATTTTGATGATTTGTTTTTGTTTGCAAAAAATTCCATCAAAATTAAATCACTCTTTAAAAGTTAATAATGACAGGCTATTTTAAGTTAATTAATGAAAATAACCATGCCTGTAATCTCTGGAAAAGTTAATTAATAAAAATTTTCAGAACTTTTTGATATTTAGCAATGATTTTACTGGATAAAAAAAAAAAAAAAAAAAAAACTTCAAATTTATAGCATTTTTGAGAGACATGCAGACAGATCTTCTCGGCTAATTGAATTAATTAATAAAATTAGTAATGACCCATGGCTTCTGAAAAAATTAATCAATAAAAAACATTCATAACCCTTTTGACCTTTGAAAATATAATTTGGCAATTAATTCCCTAAATGGAGTAGAATGACGAAGAAATAAGAAAAAGCTGAAACATCTGTTGCATTTGTAATAAGTAGTTATTGTCAAATTGCAATAAATGAAGTAATTTCATCAACCGAAAAAAGATCATAGATCATAGATCAAAGTCATTTCATTTCATTCATTATAATTATAGTAATCAATATGACAATATCATACATATACATCAATTTAATTAATATTCAATAAAATAAAATTTTTACAACAGAGAATTTTTATGGATTATTCAAACATGCATGTAACAATAATCTTGAAATAGGATGAAATGAAATACCTGTAAGATTCTGATAACCTAACTTTTAGTACGATAATTTACAAGATTCCAACATTTAATAAGAAAATATGATTAATTTAAATTTAACTTGAGAAATTTTTTCAAGGTATTCCTAATAATTTAGGCTTCAGAGTTGTATCAGGTTTATTTTTTACTTGGTAATCGGAAAAAATAAGTATTTTAAAAATGATATATGAATTACTTTTTGCATCTTTGAAGTAAATAAATTTATAGGATAGAACAGAGCAAGAGAAGATGGTATTTTAATTTGTAATTATCTCTCAATGAGTTCAAATTTAACTGAACAAAATTTGAGACGTATAATGTAAAATCATCAAATTTATAGCTTTTTTTGATAATAATTGAGCGTATTTATAACAAAAATTGAAATTTAGATATTAAATGAAATAAGCTATTTTTTCAAATATTTTAAAATTTCAGTAAACGATTACGTAAAATCATTTTTTTTTTTAGTTAAAATTCAAATTCAGATTTGAATTTGAATTCACCGGTAAAAATAAGCTTTTTGTTAAATTTATTTAAATCTTTAAATCTATTGGAATATTCAATAATGATGATAAGAATCAAAAACAGGCACCGTGATGGTAACAAATGGCTGATAATGAAAATATGGACAATGTGATAAGAATAAAAGGATACTGTAAATTACAATGCCACCATCATTATGGATGCTGAAAGTGACCTATTTACAAGTGGTATTTTATAAAATGAACCATCCAGCGATATGCCTTATCATTCATATTTTTGGAATAAAAAAAAAAAAATAAATTATAAATTTCAAATCAAATTGAGGAAAATTTTAAATCAATAAAAATTCTTGCAATAATTAATTCTATGCTCACAAAGGTTAACTAATTCTATGCTTATAAAGGTTAATTAATTCTATGCATGTAAAGGTTAATTAATTCCATGCTCATAAAGTTCTATGAAACGAATACTGTAGAAAATATTACTACTTTTTAAGATAACAAAACTTATCAAAGAATTGGAAAACTATTTCTTGAGCTTCTGATTGAATGATAATCGTTCAAGTTGATGATGATAATATTGAATCAATGGTAAATGAAGAATTACATATTGATTTTGGTGTAATTATGCTCGTTAAATCAGTTGTTGGTTGAGTTAAAGAAGGGAATAGAAGAAGACTGTGAGTTGTAAGGAAGAATTGTTGTGGATCCATAAAAGTTCCTGAGGTTACGGTAGATGGTAGATGATGAGTTGTGGGAAATAACCATTGAAATGAAGAACATGAAGGTTGATGATAGGTTAATTTTGGTAACGAATGTTGCAAATCTTCGTTGGCATCATATGTTTGAACCTGTTTATTAGGATCAGAAATTAATTAGGGTCAAAAATATTCAAAAATGAAATTAAAATATATAAAAGTAAAAGATAATACTCATTATTCCTTAGATAAAAACATTAGGGTCATATTAGAGTTAGTAGATAAAAACATTAGGGTCAAATATTTTTAAAAGTAAAAATTACGAAACTTTTCAAGTCAAGTGGCGAAAAAAAATTTGCGAAAAACTTGAATAATGGAATTAAACAGGAAAACATCCATTTCAGATGACCATTCTTAGATTCATCAAGTTCAAAATATTACGGTAATGAGAAATTAAAATTGCATCACTTCTTGGCTGCTAATATTTCTTGTTAATTATCATTAATTATCGGCAAAAGTTAAGAAAAAAATACCTTAAACCTTTTCCGTCGTCTTAAGCAACTACCATTTTCAAACATTCCTAGTGCATGTGGATGAACCGCCCAATAAGATCCTTTGCCAGGCCTATCTGGTCGTCGTGGTATCTGAAATAAAAATTAATTAAATTCAATTTTAATTTCCTTTAAAAGTCTTTCGTGATTAAGTTCTATTTTCCTTTTTTTCTCAACTTGGATTATTTACAAGCTTCCATTATTTACGGTTTATGCCTTTTTTGTAAATTGCTTCAAGTATATTTCAATTTTAGAACTTTATAAACGGAAATTTTATTTTTTCCTAATTTCTAAAGTTTTTTAAGTTCATTTTTTCCAAGTTCTTCTAAGTTGGCCGAAATTGTTGGATAAACATTAAAATTGTTTTTTAAGCAATTTTCATGGAAATTACAATCAAACAAATTACAAAGTTTGCAGATTTAGGTATCATTTTTACTTGTTCTGAAAGAGAGAGTGTTAAATTAAGATTTGAATTTTCTAATTTGTCAAACGTCATTTTTTATTTAATTATCATTGCTGTCCCTAATAGACGAAATTTTAATTAGTAATTAATAAAAGATTCAAATAATCATTGGGAAGATAAAGATTTCTCGATAACACAGATAATGATAATACAAATCATCATCACTATCTTACATTCTTTTTGACATTAGGTGTACGGTAGCCGTCGCATTTATTTCATTCTTGATTTTGTTACGAATATCAATTTGTCATCAATACTTGCTTTATATATTGCAAATACGAAATCAAACGAAAAATTAAGATTAATTAAGTTAAAGTTAATTATTTGCGAAACTTTTGGTATCATAAGAAAATTAAATTAGGTCAGCATTAAATAAGTAATCAGCGAACTTCTGCGCGAAAAAGAAAGTCATAGAATTTTGTTGTCTTGCAATAAAATCAAAAATATTGATTCAAGTTGCTAAATATTTCCAATTAAAATTACCAGAATTGAAATTAAAACATTAAAGAGGCAATATTTTCTTAATTTGATTAGTAGCAAATTACTGCTACATTGTTGTTTTAAAACCAGTTTTTTTCTTTTGATTAAACTGACTAACCGACTGTTCAGGAACGATGATGGTATCACTTAGAGCACAGCAGGTGGTTTTAGTTTATTTACGATCTCATTCAATATTATAAAAATTTTTGTAGAGAAAAGAACAAAAAAAGTGAATGTAAAATAAAATCTTTCAAATCGTCCTTCAAAATGCCTTCTTTCTTTTCTTTTTTTTTTTTTTTTTTTTTTTTGCAATTAATAATTTTGGCTGAATGGAAAAGTTCACTTGAAAATTTTTGTAAATTCATTATTTAAATTTGATTGAAAGAATATCTAAAATTAGAGCAATAATGACAATTAAAACTTTCAAATAAATTTTCGATAATTAGCAAAATTTTGAAATCAAAATAATAAATTATGAGAGTATAAACGATGGATGAAGATATTTTACTCAATTAAAAGACATAGTTTTAAATGTGATCGTATAAAAAAATAAATTAAGTTTGCACGAAAATAAAAGAGGCGAGAAAAAAAAGTTTGAAAATAGTCAAAACTTAATTAACTCTTTTATTTTTAATCTTTTTTTTCAATGGAAAAATTTCTGATAGAAATAACAAACTTTAGAAATTTCAGAAAAAATAATTCAAAATGCATAAATTAACACTTCAAAATTTGCTTAAAGAAAAATCATATTACATCAAATTTATTCGAATCATTTTATTTTGGATGCACATATTTCCTTGTTAATTTTGAAATGAAATTGAAAGTAATTCAAAGTTTTATTCCTTCATTTCAGCTATCTTTTCAATTGTTACTTATTTACTGAATGTTTAAACATAGACAATAATGCTTTTTTTTTTATCTACTCAATTTATTTTATTTCAATCTTTAGAAAATAAGCCTAATTTTGTTAGGTGATTTAAAATCAAAATCAGAAATGGAAATATAAAGAAAAATAATTTAAAAAAAATTACTTTCACGAAACAATCATTGAACGATAGATTATGTCGGAGGGAATTTTGCCATCGTTGGGTATTTTTACGATAAAATGGAAATTTATCCATAATATATTTGTAAATTTCAGTTAATGGAAGCATCTTCTCTTCCGAATTTTGTATAGCCATATATGTTAACCAAATGTATGAATATGGAGGCTTCTGAAATATGCAGAAATTAAATTAATGAACTACAGTTTCTAATTAATTAATTAATTGTAGTTTCATGAATTAATTGATAAATTCATTATAGTTTCCTACAGTAACTCAATTCAAATTATCGATAAATTGGCAAAGAGCATTAAAAATTTTAAGCTTAACTAAACAAGAACGTATTCAATTATGCTTCAAATCTGCTAAGCCAAGAAAGATTTAGAGATGAGCATACTTAAGTAATGATATTAGTGAAAAATTTGGAAAGAAGTGATGAAAAAAATGATTAAATTTTGGAAAATTGGAAATGATTTGAAAAGTTATTTGGAAAATTGAAATTTCATCTCGCAAATTTTAGCAAATAAATCTAACAGTAATTTTGGGAAATGCACTATTCAAAAAATTGAAATGGATTAAGTTGTTTTCAATATGTACTTCAAAATAAGGAACTTAGTAAGAAAAAATAAAAAGTATTGGAGTTAGTTTATAAAATAGAAATTGTTTTCTTCTAATCTTTGGTTTACAAAAACAATTTTTCTTTTTTTGTTAAAATGTAATTAGAAAGATTTATAGTTAAGCCACTGAATAGTTCTTTATTTTAATAAATGCTTGTAAAAAATAAAGTGAATGAAAGGACAAATTAAATGAATCAAAATAAACTTTATTAAATCAATTTCATAAAATGAATAAAATTAACTTGAACATAGTTAAACTCCTCTGATTTAAATATTTAACTCCTTTAAATTAAGTATTCACATTAAATATAATTATTGTTCTATTTGTTCTCATGGACATAAACAAAGGATTACAATATAACATGAAGTAAATTACTACCAAAATAAAAAAATGAAATAAATTATTATCAAAATGTTTGTTTGAGAAAAGAAAGAAAAAAAGGAAACTAATTCGTTCTTCTTATCAATAATTGCTAAAATTATCCATGATACAATGCGTTAGAAAGGTAAATAATTGCAAATTATAAGGTAATTGTGGTAATTCAAACTAATTATGCAGGTGAGAAATTAAAAATGATAGATATATTTACCTGATCATCGTAAGAATTTTTTCCAGGTCTTGGCATCAGAAGCTTTCTGGCAAACAAATAAATAATATGATATACGAATACTGTTGCCTGTTTTAGCCTTTATTGCCTTCTGTTTTTAACTTCTGCTATTTGCTAAGATTTAGTCAAAAATTCTTGAGGAAATAATTTTGTAAAGACGAGTAAAGGCACAGAGAATAGCGATTTTGAGCTTAATTTACGACGAATGAATGACGACGGATGAGACTGTAATATGGGTTGATAGTAATCACAGAAATGAGCAAATAATCATCAAATAACTCATTCTTAAACTCATTTCTCTCCAATATAACACACAAATATGAACGAAAATGAGGTAGGAGGCAACAAAAACAACCGTTTGATAACTGTCGCAAGTCATTTGTCGCATCGCAGCTGGTTTCTCAGTTTGGGCGGAGCATACATGAGCCATTAACCAATGATTGGGCAATTGCACAGCATATTTATGTCATCATTTGTTAATGAATTTTTTTTTTAGAACATGTCATTGGATTACGGTATTCATTTGTTTTTCTTTAAGTTTGTGTTTCGCTATCTATTCAACGAATAAATATTTTCCTCTTTGCTTAACCATATTTTATCTTATTATTCGATGGCAAAAGTTATTTTAATTATATTAATGACATTTTAATTATATTAAAAATCAACAATTTTAATTATATTAATGATTCGTAATCAAATTTGGCCATTAGCGAGTAAAAATTAGTATTTTTAAATAAAAAATAATGATAATCATGTGTTGTACGCTAATTTGCAACTGATAAGTCAGTTGTAGAGAAAATTTCGCAAATTATTTAACAGTATAATAAATAGCCTATTGGCCAATTAATAATTAAATAGCGTAGTTTATAAATTGATTAGCTATTAATTAATCGAGTAAATAAATGGTGAGATCTCTTATAAATAAAATCATAACCATTTTAAATATATAATCATATCTACTTTCAGATAATGCATTAATTTTAATTTTGTTATTATTCTTTAAATTGTGCATAATTTTCAATCCTTCTACAAATAATTTACTATTTCTTAAAAGTATTTCAAGATAACACAAAAAGAATGGAGAAAAAAAACAGAACTAGAATGATTTAATTTTTAATTCCTCAAATTCTAGATATAATTCTTTGTATTTGTTTGTGTTGAAGAAAGAAAATAACGGATATATTTATATATATTTGAAGATGGAATAAGTGAAGCAAAAAGATTTTAATACAACAAATTTCTTCTTCTGCTTCAATGAATTTTATCTCTGATGAGAATGAATTTTCGTCAAAATTTCTATCAGAACAGAGGAAAGACATCGTCTTATTGCTCCAATAATATTAATCAAAATATTAGTTTGTCATGCCTTTCGTTAACTTTTCTTTTCTTTTTTTTTTTCGTATGAAAATTGAAAATGTTATGCAAAAAAAACTTTAATAAAATTAATAAAATTAGAAGAAAAATTTGACGTCAAAACTTTTCGGAATATTTGAAAATTACTATTAGAAATAAAAATGTTGATTATTGTATAAAAGGCTACTTTTTTTTTTTACTAGAAATCATTTATTTTTATTTATTTATAAAAAATTTGCAAAGATTATTTTTTATAATCTAATTTTTATAATTTTACTTGAATTTATATTCTTCTACACATACATTAGCACAGTCAGTTTTTGTCGATAGATTAAAATATCTCAATTTGTGAAATTGACTTTTAAATTAATTTTCCACTAATACAATTGAAATTTATCTCTCACATACGATCTTGCCGCAATTATAAACATTTGACACATTTTAGCAAGTGCTTTTGAAGACTTATCTTTTTTTTTTCCTAAATATATTCTGAAGGAATGACCACTTAAAATTTTTTTCCCTTTCTAACTTAAAATTTTATTTATAAAAAGTAAATTTTATGCCATTAACTTATTTTGTAGTATATATAAAAAAGGATTTCTTTTTGTAAGAATGTAAAATCAGAAATTAATTCCTCATTATTCGTATTAATTATGATTCTTGACAATCTTGATGCTATCCTAAATCATATTTTGCTGAATATTTTATGAAATAATGAGTACTTGAAACTCTTTTTTTTTTAATTTTAAATTATATTTCCTGAATATTGCCTCAAAAAAAAAAAAAAAAAAAAAGAAATCAGCCTGATTAAACGTCAACATCCGGTCAACATTAACAGTATGATCAATTGATGTAAATAAGATGTAATTAAAAAAGAATTTACAATTGATTGAGAAGAAGGGAGCGTATAATATGAAATCTAAGGTTTGCTTCATTAATTTTCAAGGTTATTTCGCACGTAAACTTACCGACATCACGTACATCGATCCATTTATTCTTTACGTCAATTTACCGACATCACGTACATTCATCCATTCCAACCAACCATCTTTCTTCTTTTCACTGCATGACGCTATTTCAAAAGCAACTTAGTGAATTTACAGGTTGAAAAAAATATTTCGTCTTAATTGCGGTATCTCTGATGAATCAATTTCTGTTCGTTTCCTTCGTCTTCCCGCACTATTGTTTCGATTGAACTGTCAAAATGCGATTGATTGATCCATCTATAAAACTATTGGGCACAGCATGCGATATTCGCAGATCTATCAATAACAATAAATAAGGTCGCAATATTTTTCGCTTTTGATTTGCAATAAATTATCATTCATCACATAATTACATTTATCAAAACGTTGTAATTAGCTAAATATTTTTTTACAGTATCAAATATTTCGGACTATAAAATCGAAATATATGATTTATGTTAGGAGACAATATGATAAGTAATTTTTCTAATAACAACTCAAATTTTATAGCAAATAGTACTTAACATTTGCATGCATTGTGATATGATAATCATTATCATAATCATAGTGGTTAAATGTGATTGTAATTGCTATAAATATCGTGATTAACAGTTATTTTTATTTCAATCCTACAGTAATACGATAATTATTATCGTAATTATGACAACTAAATATGATTTTAGCTATTATAAATATAATGATTACTAGTCAACTTTACTTCCACTTCAGCCATCATTAGTAAGCTAATTTAGGAAGAAATTGACTATTACCAAAATAAATAGGCTGAACAGTAAGAAAAATTAAAGATAATATGAGTATTTTAAGGTAATATTTTAAAAATCGAAGACATTTTTTAGAATCTATTTAAAAATCAAAAATAATAATTAGAAAAAAAAAACAACAAAAGAAAAAAAAATTTTACAACGAGACAATAGATAAATTCAAATTTTGATACTGGTATGATATGAATGATCAGCTATGAATAATTAGTAAAAGTATTTTAAAAATTTATCAGCAGGCAAAATTACACAAATATCAAATTCAATGATATTAGCAAAAAAAAAAAATCTAATTTCGAAATTAAAGATATTTTCTCTGTTCTTTTTTTTTTTTTTGCTCCCATTTTTTGAGATGAAAACAAGATCATTCATTGGAAACTTCAATTATTATTACGGTAAAATTTTCTATCATTATCAAATTTGCATCATATTGTGCTATTTTTTAGCAAATATCTCTCTTTGCATCTTATCATATAATCAAATACGATTATCAATTTATGTGATAAATTTTAATCATCTTTGCTGCAAAATTAACAAAAAGAGCATTTATGAACTAAAATAAAAGAATGCCATTCCGTTATTCTTAATCATCAATCTTTTTTTTTTTGTCTTTTAACTTTTTTCAAAATATTTTCAATTTGTCCGTCCTTCCCAATCAAACAATTTTTGCCTTCAATTAACTTTTTAAATTATGGTCTCTTTTTCTTCTTAAATCAATTCATTTTTGACAATAATATCTGTTTTGCAAAACATTTTGTGAAAAAATTTTTGCAAAATTTTCCAAACAGAAAGTCAAATAATTAACAGCAAAATTCCATCTTCTGTTAATTATTCTCATTGAAATATTTATCTTTTCAAACGATCAATCATTTCATCTTAATTTTTTGTAATTAACAAAAATTAAGCAACAAGCAAAATTGGCAAGAAAATAACTTTTTTTAAATTATATCTATAAATTTTTTTTTTTGCAGAGTTTATCAAATTTTTGCTAGCAGAAATGATAATTTATAAATAATGCTGATTATAGTAATCCTTTTACCTCATTTATATGCTTTTTAAAATTTTAAAAAAGTTACAAAAGACACTTTAATCTATTATTTTCTAAAAACTTAATTTGAAGAATGTAAGAAAAAAGTGATAAAAAAATCGTTTTTATTTTTCTGATAAAGTTCGCTTTCTTTTCTATTCTATAGCATAATTCTGATTATAATTAATACAACCGATAATGTATTATAAATTTGTTATTAATTAGTTCTTGAAATAAATTTTGATCTTTTTCTCAATAAACTAGAGATATTTTTTCAAATTTCAAAGCAAAATTATCATAAAAAATGAATTACATTTCCTAATTTTATAGTTTTAATATAAAAATGTCTTCATATGATTCTTAAATTTTTAATCTAACATTACTTTGAAGAACTAAAGGTGAATAATTAAACTTGGACAAGTTGCTTTTTTTTTTCTATAATAATCTTGCCTTGTCCAGAATATTAAACCATCGAATATTGAAATTTAATTTAGAGCACTAAAAATCAAATTGATATTTGATTATTCATTGCTTATATGATAATCGCTATTAATAATAATTAAAAATGATTAATTAAAAATTAACTTCAACTGAATCTGATTTTTCAGATTTTCTAATTCCAATTCAAGTTAGATAATAACAAAAAATCCATTTCAAAAAGTAACAATAAAATGAAAAAAAAAAAAGTTAAATTCACGTGATTTCAGAAAGATAAACTATTAAAGAATTATTGATTGAAGAAATCTGTGAACGAGAAATTTTTATTTCTGTAACGATTAAAAGAATCTGTTGAAGTATAAACATAAACAAAACAATTAAAGACAATATGTTGTTACGGTTTTTTCATTTTTTTTTTCCAGAAAATTTTCTTTGTGAGAAAATATTCAAATGAAAGGTAATGAAAATCTATTTTTATCGTTTTTCCTAAAAATTTTCAAGGTTTATCGGACAATAAGCGCATCGAAGCAGACTAATAGACGCCAAGAAAAACAACAACAACAACAATCAAACTATAAACTTTCATTTGTCACCAAAAAAAAAAAAAAAAAAAAAATCATCAAAAACTTTTTTGTCCTTTACCACTTATCGATCATCATCCTTTATTGATATTTTCAAACGTTTATACCGCTTTCTGAAATGCATTTTCAAATTGTCATTTAATTTGGAAATAGGAAATGTCAAAAATCAGATTCAGCTAAAGTTAATTTTTAATTGTCCTAAAATTAGAACGAAATTTTATTATTGGGATTTTAATGAAATCTAATCACTTGAGTAATTTACCGAATGTTCATGCTGCTTTTTTAAATGAATTTTTCGTTGATATTTTATCACTACTTAATTTGGAATCAGAAATCTTGAAAATCAGATTCATGAAGTTGATTTCCAATTTTTAAACTAATACGAAATTATTGAGATTTAATTTAAGTCTAATCACTTTGGCATTTATCGACTCCAAAATTTTCCCCGGAAGTAAGATTTTTGAGATTTTACTTAAATATAATCATTTAGATATCTGCCGACTTTAGGAGTCATATTTCATGAATTCAATATGAAAATTGCGATAAATCGATTGCAATATTCGAGAATCCAATATCGTATAAGTTATAAATTTTGTTGATTTCAATGAACAAAATGGCAGATATGATAATTTCGGACACTTTATCTCTATCCTAAACCTATTATCAACCTATTTCGACATAATTTCAGAGATTTATTCGATTAATTCAGGTTTTTATTAAAACCTACCCAAGCATTTATTATTTCTTAGACTTTTATTTCTACTGATAATTGCATTTCTAGAAGTTGGATAATTATCAGATATTGATTGCTTGATATTATATGGAATTTATAACCTGTTAAGGTTATCAATGATTGAATTTTAATTACTGATTGATCGTAATTATTAACTAATAACTAATCCTCGCTAATTAATTACCATAATTTGCCTCCATAAAAAGAGAGCATATGATTTCAAAATTTGTCAAATTCGCCGAAAATATTTAAATGTTCAAAATTAAAAATCTACAGATCCACAAAATTTCATGGAATTAATAACATAATGAATTTATATGAGTTCCTAAATTTGAATAAAAACTTAATGGGTAGTTGATTCAATGATCATAATCAAAAATTCAAATTCCTCAGCATGGAATGATAATATTTCACTGAATAAAAAAATCCGTTTATAAATTTGATCATTGTAATTAAAAAATTTTGTACGAGAAAATCAAGTGAAATTTTTTGAACAAAATAAATATTAAATTTAAAATATTTACTTAATTTGAAGTATATCTTATATTAGTGTCATAAAAAATGAGGGAGAATAAAAAAATTCTTTTTTATGTGAAATTAACATTAAAACATAATAGCAAAAATTATCAATGGAATTAAATTCGAATTAGAATTAGAAGAATTAAAATTGGAATTAAAAGAAATAGAATTAGAATTAAAAGAATCAAATTCATAAGAAAAAATTCTACGAACTATAGTCGAAGAATAATAGACAAAGTATTCGATCAAACACAACCTTTCACATTTGAAAGATTGTTTACAACGAAAATATCGAATATCATCACTTTTTTTTTTTTTCTCATAGATTCTACCGTAACATTTTTTTTTCTTAATTATTCAATATCGTTAAAATATTGATTGCTTTCGTTCGATTTTTTTTTTCTTTCTTTTAGTATACAAATGAAAAAAAAAAAAAAAACATTTCTACTCTAAGCAATTCATGTCAAAAACATTGGCATGTTAAATCATCGACAATTTGCAAGCGATATAAAACTTGCGTCAAATCTGCAATGCATTACAAGTGCATGCATTTGCATGCAGTAATGCATATTGAATCTATATAACGTCAATTGGATATATAACAACTAGTTCAAGTTTTCTTCCAATTTTCAGTAAGCCAGATCCACAGATGCGTGAGCAAGAAAGTTCGCATATTTCACATTTATAATTTACTATGAATGCATGCATTTGCATGCATATTGCATTTTATATCAAGACAATTATTCGTGTAATTAGTTGAATTTTTACTTTGAATTCAAATTATTGAATTATAATTAGTTAGAGCTTCCTTCCAGCCTTCAGTAAGCCAAATTCATAGATATTGATATCGCGCTGCTGATGAATCTGCGGTTTAGAAAATATCATTTCATATCGACTTATAATTTAATAATTGTAATATAATATACAATTGATTATTGCCAATAAATTATTCCTCTTATCATTTGTATATCTCTTATCATTTCTCTTATTATCCGCTTATTACCTCTTATCATTATATCCATTATGCAAGTAATTAAACTTATTATAGATCAGCAATTTGAAAATAATAGAAAGAATTGAAGAAATATGAAAAGATGATATTTTTCATTTAAGAAAAAAAACAAACAAAATAATGGTTTTGAAATGGTGATAGATGAATATTTTAAATATTCCGAACAGAGAAGAATATCAATACTCGTAAATAATACATATTTTCTCGCTGTATTTGATTATATTTGCCATTTTACAGTAACATAACTAAATTTTGCAATCATAGTTTAAAATAAAATCAATGATTATTTTTAATGAAGCGAAAAAAATAAGATTAGGTAAAAAGTTCCAACAGCAGGAAGCAAGAATTAAATTCAAAATTGAAAATGAAAGCAAAAAACAACATACAGGAATAACAATAAAATTTTCGAACCATCCATCTTCTTGGATAGTAGGAATGGCAACTAGAATGCACAAAGCTGATAGCAAATATTTGAAACGATGAAATAATAAAACTGATAGCAAATGTGAAACAATGACACAATGATATGATAAATGATCAGCATCCTCTCATTATCGGCAAGATTCTATAGATCCACAGTCGCCAAACACTTCCTTTCATCTTTTGAAGATTTATTTAATATTGCAAATATTGAGAAATACTTCAATAACAATGAGATCAACAAGCACAGCAATTGGTTCAGAACGCTTTCAGAATTTCTTTTCAATTCATTATACCTTGCAAAAATACAAGTTTTCGTTCTTTTGAAAGAGAATGACATAATATTTATCTGTTATTTTCAGAAACCATTATCCTGAGCAATATATATAAACATCTTTTACCCATGATGAAATAAAAACTTTTAAAAAATTTTGTAAAACAAAAACAAGCTATTATGGAACGATAAACTACACATCCATTCCTTATAGATATAACGACGCCGTGAAAACGATATCACGTTTCAAAAGCACTCTTGCCTCTTCAAAACGTGTTTCCAGATCTCTATTTCCGATTGCTTTTGAAGCACCTACCATTTCACGTAACAGTTCTTCCAAACGTCGCATACAACGAATTATCGATCCTGTAATTTGATGAATAAAGCACCAGCATAACAAAAAACAAAAAAGAAAGCAGCTTTAACGGATTCAATAACTGTTCTTAACATTGTGTACAAAATGACTAATGAAACATATTAATACGCACATGCATATATGCAAACATAATGCATAAATACACATGCATAAATATAATGCAAGACAGATGCATATAATTATTAGTTCAAAAATATATATTGCATTTAATTATTAGTTCAAATATATACCACTTATTGATACCTTCAAAAACATCTGTTTTTTTCAAAATTTCAGCGAAAGATGAGCCGGTACACCATGCGTGGACTACATCCATCAAATGCGGCTTAAACGATTCAACATATTTGTCTTCATCAATCTCAAGTTTTGATTCTTTTGTCACTCTCGCAATGCGTCTGGCGTATTCCTGGAGTGATTCAAAAAATGATTCTAATATATAAACAAAAAATAAAAATAGCCTTAATTGGCACGGGCCACAGAAATTGGCTAAAAGAAGAAGCACTCAAAACATCGCATTTTAGGTGGCAGAAAAGCATAAAATGTTTGTTAAACCATGGCCTTTTCTTTATGATGGCACGCATTTTCTCACATATCAAAAATAATTAATCAATTCGCTAAAAATTCCTTCAATAGCTAAAAAAAAGGACTTGATTTAATAGAGCTAAATAGAATGAAATGGCACAAGCTTTATTTAATGTTAGTGAGAAGTTAAAATTTAACATTTCAATAAAAATAGAATAAAGTATTCAATGATCTTAACAGAAAATAATAAAATGACTCACTTGCATTGCTCTCAAACATCCACTAAGATCATCTGCCAATTTTGATCCGCCTGCTTTTTCTTCAAACACAAAACACGACAGCAAAGCAGCCAACTGCGGGGTAGCAAGCTCAGTGAATATACCACCAAACATCATCTCTGTTAACATTAATTCATCTGCAGCGCTCACTTCACATGAAACACGTCCCTAAAATATATGCAAATATTTCTTTTGAATTTACTAAAAGCAACGACAAATATGAGACAAAAAATCATGCTTTAAGTTTATCCAACCAATTCGTTGTGAAAGAATGCTAGGACAATAAATACAATCCAAATTATACGGTATAATAAGACAACATTAATATACTAATAATTTATTACTTTGGCATTTTTCTAAAATCTAATTAAATATTCCCACACTAATCACATCCTTTAACCTTTTGCGTAATAACATCATTTTCGTCGCAATATTGTAACCTTCGAAGTACACGCTTGCGACATTTTAGCTCATCCAGCTGCAACAGGCTTTGCGCTTTCTTTAATTCAGTTTTTGCCACTTTCAGTTCCGCTTCCAACTCTAGCTTCTTCTCATACTGCTTGTAGATTTCGTCAAATTTACTGTTCTCCCTAAATTGCTTCAATTAGTTAGAAAATCCAAGCATCAAGCGTTCAGTATTAAATTAAAGCAAACATACCTTAAAGGATGACTCTCCTTTCGTTTTTCCAATGCTTGCAATTTAATAATATTTTCCTGCAGCACTGCATCTCTTATTTTCATGTCGTTCAGTGGATCAAGCAAAGGCATAATTCCATTGAATCTTTTCAAAACTTCCTAAAACGTTTTAATGTATGGGAAAAGACCGATAAAACAATAAAGACCGGATAGATTTAGAATTAAGTTAAGTTACGAAATAGTTACTTTTATAACGCGACCAGCACTTTGTTTTCCTTCGTATGCTTTCAGATTCTGCGGTAACTTAACACGTGCCGCACTTATTTCAGACACACAACTGATCGCAACAGATACAACCTAAATACCATTTCAAAATATTCCCAGTATTATTCAGAAGTTAGAAAGGCAGTTTTGTTTAATTCGATATGTCTTCAATAAATAACAAAAATTAAGAAATTGAAATAATACCTCTACAATTCCCTTTTCATTCTCATTAGGTGGTCGCAGCTGTGTAATATCTGATAAATTTTTTGCACTTTCTGCGGAGAGAAACAACAGTACATCTAATACATACATTACGTCGGAACCAAGGGGATCAACCGGATTCGCTTTTTTGTGGAAGTCCAATAGAGCCGCCCATCCAAAATCTTTGTCGTTTGAAACAATCTGAAAATTCATGAATTTTCATAAAATTTCAGAATTTCGAATTAAGACTGGAAGTGGAAAATACATAATAATATTTAGGAGTAAATATAAGCTGAAGTATAGATAAGAAAACATGAAGATTTAAAAAAACAAACAAACATGAATTAAACGCCCAGCTTGCAGAAAGGGCACAAGATGTTTAGGCTTCGTGACAATTTCTTTCACAGCTTCTTTCAACACATCAATTTGCTTTTCCATTTGATAATAACCTGATATTTCTGTTTCTCTGTCAATTTTGCAAGCAGCAAGCTCTTTCTTCTTTTTTTCCACATCTGCAAATTTAATGATGTTGTCAACAAATAAAAATTAAGAGAATTCCCATCAAATATAAATTATTAACAAAAAATATAACAAACTTTCGTAGAGCTGTGGTAAAGCATCATAATTCTGGAATTGATAAAATGAACTCTCCAGCATATATTCAGGATTGATCCCTTCAACTCGAAGCAAGTTTAGAACCATATTATAAGTCAAACGGAACTGTGAGTTTAGCGGGTCTGGTGCACCTAAAATACAAGGAGATCAGTGAAATAAAATTTCCTCTAAATTACAAAACAAATATAAAAATTAAAATCTTTTCACTGACTTTACCTTTGATAATCTGTTTGGCGACATCCTGTCCCATCTGCTGATCAACCATTAGTATCACAAGACCGCGATCATCCTTACCTCGACGTCCAGCTCGCCCACTCATTTGGATATATTCACCTGATGTAATCCATCTGAAAACAGTGAATTTCAAAGAAATTTAATATTAGAAAGAAAATTAAAAACTTCACTCATGTCCACTCGACTTATGTAGATGAACTGATGGACTATTTCTGCATAAATAATTTCGCGGGAATCATATACGGTACTTCAGATAAATGTTTATTTCATTAAAAGATAAATATTCCATGACTAAGCATATGCTTAAATCTGACAGGTACCATATTGTTAATTGACAATTTTTTGCAAAATTAAAACATAGCAAATATGCAAGTAAATCAAAATAATTTCTAAAGCAAACCGATAATCTTTTCCATCGAATTTTCTTGCCGATGTGAACAAGACCGTCCGAGCAGGCATATTTAAACCCATGGAAAAAGTTTCAGTGGCAAACAAAGTCTGAAAAATACTTTATTTTTTTACATCTCACTTGTAGTTTTATTTATGTTGCGAATTTCAATAAACTCAACAGAAAATAAATTTTAAATTGCCAAATTATTTACCTTAATCAAACCCTCTCCGAACAAAATCTCGATCACTTCCTTAACAATTGGTAATAAACCTGAATGATGCACTCCGATACCACGTAATAGTAATGGTAATACTCGTCCAATTTCGGGTAATTTGCTATCTTCTTCGGATAATAAACTGATTGCATTGACAAATATTTCCTTTACTTTTGCTTTTTCATCTTCTAAAAAGTTATTAAAATATTGCTGGTAAATAATAAAGTTGAAATTTCATCGAAAGAATAGGAAAAAATAATCACCTGTATTGAAATCCAAATTCGTCATTTGTGTTGCATATGCTTCACACTCTTTTCGGCTGAATGAAAAAATGATGACTGGGATCATATCACGTTCTTTAAGCGTGCGTATTATATTCACCACATGAGATGTACCTAAAGCGATGAAAATATGAATTTATTTTCAAAATATAAAGTTCTTTAATAGATCTAACATGCTATGATAATCAAAGATGTTGTTTTGTAAATTCATTTCATAAATGCAAAACTTTACCTGTCAAGATAAATGCAAACTTTACCTGTCCAACCCTTTTAACACTTATCTTTATTTAAAAACAGCATCAAAGGAGTGGAAACAAATGAAAAAAAGATTATAATGTAAAAAGCAGAAAAAATAGTTTCAAACTATTGACAGGTAAAATTTTTAGAATGGATGATACGAAAATCAATCATAAAATTACCTGCTGTACCTCCTTTCTTCCCTCTGGTGATCCCACCCTGTCCTGCATCCCCTACTTGGGACAGTACATTCATTGCTTCAGTAAATTTATCTTCTCGAAAATTCCCCTAAAATAATTCGTTTTTAATCTCAGAATTAAGTAAAGAAAATCATTATATAAAACAAAAACTGCGCAATGGCATTATTTCAAGAAAAAACATCGAATCTCAAAGAAATGCAAATGACCAAAAAGAATGTTTCTCTACATTTACCTGCATATTTACAACTTCATATAGGCCTGAACCACCGGCTGGATATATAAAATGTTGCAAAGGCACTGGACGATAATCAGTGTATATGACATGAACTGGTTGATCATGAAGATAAACTACCCAATCTGCAAAATCATTCCATAAAATATAATAAAAAACAGCATAAACTGAGAATATTACGAAAACAATAAACCAATCATCATTTTCAGCACTACATACTAACCTGCAAACTGCCTTGCATTTGGGATCGTAGCAGAAAGAAAAACATAGTGTACAGTGTCAGATAGCAAAATAATTGTTTCTTCCCAAACAACGCCACGTTCTATAAAACAAATATCGTAAATAGTTCTTAAAAAGGCGATTTGAATAAATTATTAAACAAATAGCTCTAATTTCTTTGTCCAAAT
Source organism: Onchocerca volvulus (assembly GCA_000499405.2). NCBI lineage: Eukaryota > Metazoa > Nematoda > Chromadorea > Rhabditida > Onchocercidae > Onchocerca > Onchocerca volvulus. Next base: position 2,780,654 of record HG738140.1, read on the forward strand.
TTCAAAACTGTTAATACTTTCTCGCAAATCATTTTTGAAATATAGTGTTTGATACGAAAGACAAAAACGCTCCATGCTAAGAATTTTATAAACATTTGAAAATTTGTGAAAATTACAAACCTTTATCGCGCATATAGTGAATTTCATCGAAAATAACCCAACCAACTTCTCTCATGATCTCCGAACCACGATATAACATTGATCGCAGAATTTCTGTCGTCATTACAATGCAAGAAGCATCCGGATTCAATGTATTATCACCAGTCATCAAACCTACATCCTAAAATCATTAAAAAAATCAAGTTATACGAAATATTTTCATGTTAAAATATAAATAGTAAACAATAAAAAAAACTTACACCAAATTCTTCTTCCAGTTCTCGATATTTCTGATTAGACAAAGCTTTGATAGGTGAAGTATATATAACGCGCTGCTTATCACGTAAAGACATAGCTATAGCATATCTAAATGTTAAGATTTAATGAACTTTATATGTTGCTTAATGTTGTATCTAAAACCTAATGCAGTGCATTTCTTCCTAATGTCTAAATTTCCTTAACTTACTCAAAATAGTAAGCAACAAAAATTGCTATAGAAAAAATATTTTTGCTACGAATTATTATTTTCTTGGAAATTCTAGTAGCATTGAGTTGCATTAATATAACTTCGGAAGACTTACAATGCAACAACAGTTTTTCCGGCAGAAGTATGGGCTGATACAAGAACAGAATGACTATTATCAATACAAGTGATTGCTTCCCTTTGAAAGGCATCTAACTGGAATTCATACATCTTGGCTGGTGCTGTTGTACGTGGCTTCAATGGCACATATTCCATATTTGGTGGTAACACGACCTGAAAAAATAGTCATGAAGGAAAAAAATGACAAAAATGTTTTTTGAAAGATTGTAAAATTACTTCATGTGAACAATTTCCTTCAGTCTCGACAATTTTGATATTATTTCGTGGATGGGAAGCTAAACCAGGAAACTCCTCCGCATTAGTTTCAGTTTTCGGTCTTTTCGGCAATATTTCTAGAAAAAAAAGTCTTAACTTATGTACAAGAAATATTTTAAACATAAAATGAGAGCTAATGAAATTTATTGAATTAATAAATGTAATCAAAGTAAAGACACCTGTGTCCTCTGCCTCATCATCACCATCGCTAGATGTTATCCTAATATCTTTATCTGCAGCGGCACCTGTCGATAACTGTCCCAATAATTGGTTGGCTCGTTCACGAGATTCTTTTTGTTTCCTTTTATTCATCTAATATGACATTTTTTGAAAATCAAATCCAAGTCACACTGAGAGTGATAAAACGGATATACAGGAAACATTAATATACGTATTTTGAAATAAAACTTCAAAAAATAACGAATACTTAAAATGATTTAAATAAAATAGTAAAATCATTTAATAGTATTAATACTTATTTTTAATCTAATACCACAGCTATCCATATAATTCGAAACTGCGACTAAGTTACATCAGAATTTAGGGAAGAAAATTTAACAGTACGAAATACCTCTGCCTTCTGAATAGCCGCGTTGTCAACTGGTTCCTGTTTGATGGTAGTACCAGATGACAGTGAACCACTACCTTCTGCAAAAACATCGAAGAGTTCCATACCATCGCTCATACTAGACGCCTCTTGCGTGACCTGTAGAAAATGAATAAACCAATAACGTTTCACGTCGATGATGATATGTAAAAGTAATAACAAGCACGTGAGTATTTGATCCCTTCCATTAACATTTCCAGGCATTTATCCTTCAAATCATTGGCAACTAGAAATCTTGGGTAGCTTCGTCGTATAACATCTTGACGAATCGAAATTAAAATCATAGTAATCATAACCAGATTAGATTGAAAATCATGAAAATCCTGATTGGATTAGAATAAAAACCATGACAATTCTAATCGGATCAGAACAAAAATCAGGCATCAACAGTATTGTAATCGTTATTTAGATTCGATTGTTGGAAGAAAGAGGAGTATATGTCTATTTAGCATATATGAATTAAGATTTATTAGGCGCGTTTAGGTATTTATTAGGTGGCGAAATAGTATAGAGAAGGCAGTGAGAAATGAAGAAAACAGTTTTCTTCTATTCGTTAATCAAAAAAGAAGGTGATGTTTACTGCCAAACAAAAGAAATTACATAGTGGTAATTAATTACATAATGAATACAACAATCAGTAAGGTAGGTAAGAACACTACGAGGAAAATAATTTCACATTTCTGGCGGAAATCTAGTTATGTTTGGATGTATATAATGAGAAATAAGACAACGATTGCGGAATTTCTCCATATTTCGCTATGTTCAACGTAATTACACGTAAAGAGAGGAATCTATCAGCAATGTTATCACCTACCATGCGTCAATACCAAAGAACAATTTAAAAAAGTTAATAAACCCTAACAAGACCATAAAAAAAAAAGAGATCAAAGTGATGCAGACAGAGGTACGTTTTTTAGACGATTTTGACAAGGGACCAAATGAAATTGAGGTATCACTAGTGTAATTTGATTTCTTAAACTGAAGTGTTTGCATATCATCGTTATCAGTGTGAGTATATGATAATGCTATGCTATCAGCATCAGGCATTCGATTTTTGAGATGAATAAATGTTATGGAAAAGAATGGCTATTATGCGATATTTAGATCAGATTTGGATCAGATTTGATTTTTTAGATCAAATATGTACTATTTTCGAAAGAATGCTGTTGAATTAAATTTATTTATTTCCTCTAAGCGAATAACTTATAATAATTAAGAAAAATTGCTTACTAATATGAACATAAATACTGACTAATATGATGATAGAAATAAAATATCAATTGAAAAAAAAAATGCGGTAAATCTTAGCTATTATCATTCTAACAAAATAACGATAAATATGGTGATAACCGAAATATTCTTATGAAAGTTAGGAGAGTTTGATGGTAAATTCTATACATATATTTAAATAATTCAAGAAATTTCTATAAATATTTAATCCTCATTATTTCTATTATTATTTTTTTTCTTGACCTCAAACTTTCCCACTTTCTTGATGAGTTTTCAAAAAAAAAAATCTATTGTCTAAACTTTTTCCCATTCACGTTATTTCTCATCTTATCAAATTTTAAATCGCATATTTTGTTTAATTATTTGAAAATTTTCATATATTTTCCACAATTCACGTAATTTCAACTGAAAAACAATTTCATAAATTAATTCACTTGCTCGATTCATGCATCCTTTATTCATCAAAATACAATTAATTTCAAAATTTTTTAAAATTGAAACATATAATGCATTTTAACAATTTCGTTGAATTCCATTTTCTATTTAAATTCCAATATCATTACATTCGAATTCTTTGGGATCTGTTGTGGGTGGAAAATCGTACAATTGTTTTTTGTCCTTGATGGATTTTATATTCAACTTATCCTTCGTTTTTGAAATTGCTGTTGCTGTCGTTGGGGTTGGAGTCGTAGTTTGAGATGATGACTGAAAAAAAAAGAAAAAAAAATTCGGCGAAAAAAATTGTTGAAAATTGAAAGAGTCATTGAAATTGTTGAATTTTTTGCTCTTAATCGATACCTTATATTTGTGTAAGTTTGGAAAATTTTTGAGATATATTTAATTCAAATTCTGAAATTTAAATTTTTACCTTAGAATCATAATTAATTTCCCAATCATATGGATCAGAAAATGAAATATTGAGTCGTTTCATGCAACTAATCAATAAATCATAAATTTTCTTATAATCCGGTCTTGATTCATAAGTTAATGTTCGTATGTATTTCATTATTTGAATCCATTCCGGTGGACAATCCGCCATTAATATTTCATCCGTTATTTTATCCTTCATTATGCCTATTTCTTTTTCCTATAATTTTATAAGATTATTAATTTAGATAAATTTTTAGGCATTTACAGGAATTTTATGCGAGAATATTCAAACGTTTTCTAAATTTTAATTTTTCTTACAGAACATTTCCGTGATATTTTTTATTTTGTAACATAATTAATTTAGGCGAATTTTCAGATATTTACATGAATTTATGCGGGAATAATTTGACGATTTTTGATTTTTTAATAAAAGTTATCGAATTTCTTAGTAATTTATATTCGAATGATACACAAAAAAAAAAGAAAAAAAATTTCCGTAAAAAAAAAAAAAACATACAGCAATACCACGCCATGGTAATCCGGCATGTAATTCAACAAGGACATAAATTAATGACCACAAATCATCCTTTCTTCCTTGCTCCATTCGAGCATGAACTGCTGGTGAACAAAACCTAAATTAAAATCATTTCATTAAACAACAAATTATTGAAAAATTAAAATTAACGAAAAAAAAAAGTTCGGATAAAGAATGAAAGAAAATGATTATCAATCGGCTAATTCAAAGATCGATCAGTTATCCATTTGATCATCAAATGATCATCAACGGTTTATTCAAAGATCGATCAGTTTATCCATTTGATCATCAAATGATCATCAACGGCTTATTCAAAGATCGATCAGCAGCTATTTTATTTGCTGAAAAATATCATTAAAAAAAAATTTTTTTATTATTTGAAATAAGAACTTTGAAAATATACCTTGTTGTACCTCTCATAAGAACATGTTCACGTTTCCGCCTAATTCGTACGTAACCTTCTTCCCAAATTGCATATTCTCGTGCCATACCGTAATCAATTAAATAAATTATGCGTGCTTCATGACCACGCCGTCCAATCACCATATTTCCTGTATAAAATAAAATGAAATATTAAATTGAAATATTTTGAAAAAATTTAAAAAAAAAAAAAAGCTTGACTAAATTATTCCATTCCGTCTTCAACATACACAAATATTATTGTGTTTTATATCATCTTTATTATCTATTATATATAATAAGAACAAAAAAAATAAGGCTGTAATTAATTAATTAATTACAATCAATTAGTTGTTCAATGGTACTAACCTGGTTTGATATCTCGATGTACAAAACCGATTTCATGTAATTGTTTTATCGCATATAATCCATGAATTCCAATTCGATCCGTTGTTCCAGCAGTAAATGTATTTGCTTTACATCTCTTTTTTAATTGCATTAAATTTGGTCCCAATAATGTCATTACAACATATGAATACTGTAATTAAAATTTTTATTAAAATCAAATAATAATTGGCATGTTATCTAATTAATTTTAATTAAAATTAATTTGAAGTTAATATAAATTCGAACCATTCAATATATTATAATGAAAAGAAATATTATTAAGGGGAAAAAGGGGCAATCATTAAAATTATCCGAATGTTCGATGTAAGTCGGAAATTCGGAAATTCTTCCAGAAATCCCATGACAGGATTGATGCTAAAAATGAATGACTCATTTTCATTGACCCCTGCTAATGTGTAGGGTCAGATTTTGACCTTCGGAATATATTCGTTGCACATCGATTTTATGACAAGATGCCCAGGATTTGACGGAAAAAGTAATCAGTACTATGCTACAATGTCAAAGGTCAAATGATTAAAAGAAGGAAAGTATTTAAGTTAAAAAATAGTTAATAGAAGAAACATATTCACGACGTACTTCCTTCTTCAATACGCCGTAATTGTCATCTGAACGTGCTTCAACCTGCAATTCCGTGACCTTTGAACTATTTGCGCTACTTTTTGTCGAAAAAATACACATCTGAATACGTGTACTTTTTCAAGACAAACGTGAACAACATTGCTTCTGATACTTTTTACGTGAAAGTTCTAAAAGAATGATATTAATTTAACTTGCATCACGCATTATTTGCATCTTTTCATCAAATGTGGAAATGAAAATTTAGGACAAAAAGATAGCAGCTAATGATACTGTAACAAATGATACTGTAGCTAATGACACTGTAGCTAATGATACTGTAATGATAGTATCATGTAACAGATAACTCTAACGTTTTATAAGATGATATTTGTCAATAATTTCGAATTTTTAACTTTCGATGAGATAATCTAAAGTGGAACTGCTAATGTTTAGTGAAAGTGAACTTTTCTGGCATTTAGTAAAAGACAAGCACATCTACAAAATATAACAGTAGTATAATATGGCTTGGCCAAAAAATGGCATATATTGTGACCAAAAAGATAACTTGTATTGTGGCCAAGAGGATAACGAAATCAGTGATATGAAATGCTAAGATGTAAATACTTCTGATTATCATAAGCTTATGATAGCACTTAGTATAGGATGATAAAGTGATAAAATAGGCAATAGGATATCAAACTTAGATAAGATAGATCTTATGCTGCTAGGCCATGAAGGGACGAATAATTGGCCTACTTTGAGGGCAGCTTTTACTCGTGGGTCGTTCAAATCGTGCACTCTGTATACGGTAGCACATGAACCTTCACCAAGTTTCTCATCGACAACCCATTGTTTATTGATCACTTTGCCTTCAGATAGATCGATCAGATCCATCCCATAAAGCTTGCGTTTCGTTTAACAGACCTATCAATTCAATTCCTAACAAATAACAAAGAGTACCATGCTGACATTTTTCTCATCTTTATATGCTTTTATGATCATCTTCTAGAAGCTTTTTAATCAATCGATATGCAAATTTTCTAGATTTCAATAAATTCATCTGTTTATCTATAAATTGATTGTAAGTGAGGACTGTTGATATAAATATCAGATAATATAGCTAATGTGCGGTTGTTTTAATGCTTTGCTCCTTTCTTATCGAATATTTCTTGGCCGGATTAAAAAGAATAAAATAGATATTTTCTAGTTGCTCGTTGTTAACCTTTATTTAATTTACGTTATAATTCTATGACTGGATATGTGGAATCTAGTGTTAATCATAGAAGCGCAAAAAATTCGACTCAAATTTATCATCATTTTATCACTTATTTATCACTAACATAGATGAGTTCAAATCGAACTCATTGAATTATTTATACTATGTTTAGACTGTCTCGTCCAATATTTTTCATTTTTGAAAATTTTATTTATAACGCTAGTTGTATATTATGACTTTTTTTTTTAGATACTTTATCATCACTGATAATTAATAATGCCAATTATCGCAATTCATGCGCGTTATATCTATGATTCACGAGGCAATCCGACTGTAGAAGTTGACCTTACTACTGAAAAAGGTCAACTCTTTTCTCGTATACATTAATTTATTACCTTGATTACTTTATCATTTTATATTATCCGGTGATTTCTGTCAAAATTTTAGGTATGTTTCGAGCAGCGGTGCCAAGCGGTGCATCAACAGGTGTACATGAAGCACTTGAACTTCGTGATGGAGATAAGGCTATTCATCATGGAAAAGGAGTTCTAAAGGCGGTAAAAAACATCAACGAACAAATCGCTCCAGCATTAATTGCTAAAGTAAATCAAATTCATTTTCTTCTTTTTTTCTATTAAATTGTATCACAAATTATTTAAAAAATTGAATAATTTTGAACGAATATTATTTTCGGCATAATTAATAATAGTGAATTAAAGAAGATTGATCCAACTAAACAAAAGGAAATCGACAAAATTCTTCTTGAACTTGATGGAACCGAGAATAAATGTAAGCATTTTTTATCGTTTCAGTGTGTAAAATTGTAATGATTTATATACTTTTTGAAAGTGAAATTGTAAGCGGAAATAGATAAGTTGCTTTTTTTTCGATCAGAACTTATGGACGTGTACATGTATGTGTATGTATACCTTTTATCTGTAAGAAGGAAAGCAAGTGTTTAAAATCCCACCAAGAAATGAAATCATTAGTGATCTGAAAGCAGATCAAAATTATTAAACATAAATAATAAAGAAATTATGTTGAAAATTTTGTTAACATCAAAACATCAAATTGATATTGCAAATTATTGTTAATTTTTTGACAAATTATTTCGAAAAATGACAATATATTTTTAAATTTGTCAAAAATTATTTTTAGCGAAATTTGGAGCCAATGCAATTTTGGGTGTTTCATTAGCAGTATGCAAAGCTGGTGCTGCTCATAAATCTATACCATTGTATAAATATATTGCTGAATTAGCAGATATTAAAGAAGTGATTTTACCTGTACCTGCAATGAATGTTATCAACGGAGGTTCACATGCCGGCAATAAACTTGCCATGCAGGTTAGACTAGATTGAATTGTTTGAGACTGATTCGTTAAATATGCAAAATTTGCATTGTACCTTCTAAAAGCGATACAAGAGAGAAATGTCGAAAAAATCCTAATCTTAAAGATGTAATTATTGTAAATAAAGAGTGTTACAGATCAAGTAGCGCGAAGAGAGTTTCAAAAAGGCCAACAAAACGGTCGGACAAACATGTTTCAAAGAGACCAACAAAGCGATCGGATAAACATGTTTATCGTTTTGTTGGTCCCTTTGAAACTATCTTCGCGCTACTTAATCTTTAACACTCCTTGTTTACAATAATTACATTTTTCGGATTTTTCCGACAAAAGGTTCAGTGGGCTGTTTTCCATTGCACTGAATGAATCTATGAAAATGTCAGGAATTCATGATTATGCCTATTGGAGCTTCTTCCTTCACTGAAGCAATGCGCATGGGTTCTGAAGTTTATCATTATTTGAAGGTATGTTCTTTCAAAATTCATTTTTATATATTATAAATAAGTTTCTTTATGTGATAAAAATAATTTTTCTCTATGCTATGAATAACTTTTATTGATCATAACAATAAATAAAACAGGCGGAAATTAAAAAACGGTATGGTTTGGATGCTACTGCAGTGGGTGATGAAGGTGGCTTCGCTCCAAATATTCAAGATAATAGGGAAGGTCTTGATTTGTTGAAATCAGCAATTAAGACTGCAGGATATGAGGGAAAAGTTTCTATTGCGATGGATTGTGCAGCTTCAGAATATTACAAAGTATTTATGCATCTTATTCATCAAAAATAGTTTGAAACTTTACTAATTGTAGTTTATTTCACTCATAAAAATGAAGCAAACTTCAAGTTATGTCATTTCCATCTTTTTGTCGTTTTGTTTTATTCGATGTAACTGGTTGAAAAAAGTGTATTGCTTTGGAATTCATAGTGAAAAATCAGAGTTTAATACTTTTAATTATACAATACAATTTTGACATCGCTAATGGAGTGAAATAAAAAACAGATGGTTGTATTTCTAATAAGATCCATTGTAATGAACTTATAGGAATCAGTAAAAAAATATGATCTGGATTTTAAAAATCCAAAATCGGACCAAAGTAAATGGAAAACCGGTGATGAAATGTTAGAATTGTATGAATCATTTATTAAGGTTTGCTCTTTCATGTTTCTTTCAATTACATTTTTCTTATCTTGTCAACTTATAAACTATGGCAGTATATAAAGGAATCTTTGTCCGAATAAATTTAAAATTTTAATTAATTAAGGATTATCCAGTTGTGTCAATCGAAGATTGGTTCGAACAAGATGACTGGGATAATTGGACAAAAGGACTGTCCGCCGTAAATATTCAAATTGTTGGTGATGACTTAACTGTGACTAATCCTAAACGAATCGACATGGCTGTAAGCAAGAAAGCTTGCAATTGCTTATTGTTAAAGGTTTTTATTTTATTTCAAGGATTTACTTAAACTTCATTTAAAACATGGTCCTCAACTTTATGTTTTTTTCGGTAAAATTCAGGTAAATCAAATTGGAACCGTAACTGAATCTATTGAAGCGGCAAATCTGGCACGTAAGAACGGTTGGGGTGTAATGGTTTCTCATCGATCAGGTGAAACTGAGGATACATTTATTGCCGATCTTGTTGTTGGCCTTGCCACAGGACAGGTTTGCATGCCTTTCTCTTTTTCATTTTCACGTTTATTATCTCCCAAATAAGATGTTCGTAATTATTCAATTTTTAGTTATAAATTTAGAAATATCGTATTTTGGTTATAGCGCATCTTCATGTCAATCACAGTTAAGAGTCGCTCTGCTCGCATTTGAGCCATTCTTTGTCTTTTTCGCTCGTTCGCTGATGCCCGTAGTTCTTCGATTTGATTTACAATTAACCATCGCAATGCTTCGCTCTGCGATTATGACGATCTAAGTTTGATCTTCGGTGAGACATTATTTCGATGAACTAGAGCAAATCAACTGCATCCGAACTGTCCTCGAAATTATATGAGAATATTCAAGCAAACTGATCAACGGATCATTCTTCCCTTCCTCAAAAAGGCATATAGCATACCTTCAAAAATTTCTCCTACATTTTATAAGCAAAAGTGGTGAAAATAAGTATGAAAATTAAAGATAAAAACTGGAGCACCGTGTCGATCGGAGCGTCTTGCGAAATATAATCAAATACTTCGCATTGAAGAAGAGCTTGGTACATCAGCCGTTTATGCGGGGAAAAAATTCCGAAATCCGCAAGCATGAAGAATAGTGATGAAAAGATGTTTCGAGCAATCCCATCATCTATTAATTATATTATGAATCTTGGCATCCCTTATTTCCTCTTTCAAATAAACGTAATCCCAGCGTGTTTTTTAACCTCACTTTTCGAGTACATTCTTTAAATGACATTCTCTGTTTAATTTTTCGTATTTTATAATTCTCCACATATAGTTCCAAATTTAGTTGTAAAATAGTTACAAATTACGAATATCTCAATGGAAATAAAAGAGGCCTATTGCTTTCCTCACAACGAAAATCGATTTTGTATATTTCTTCAAACTTTCTTAAATTTCTATAAAAAGCACCCAATTTTTTTTTTGTGAAATTAAAAACCAATATATAATGAGACTTAAATGTCGAATACACATATTTTTATGAAAACTGCACTTTACATCACACAAGAAGTTTGCGAAATATAAATTCAGTATATTTACATGTGAAAAAACTACCATAGCTACAAAAGAATTCATGTGCAAAATTAAAAATTTTAAAATATTTGTACAAATGATGTATGAAAAATAATAGTGAAATGGTTATTGATATTTCGAAATCCTTTCCCTTCGATTTCTCTATCAATAAATATCACACTGATTCTTTTTTATTTCAAATGCGTTAGCGTAAAAATAACATTTCAGCTCACGTCATTTCATGTGAAATAGTAGTAAAATGTTATTTAAAATTAAACTATCACCATAAAACAATCAAAATGTAATGTAAAAAAAAAATCCTTCTCCTACAGCGATCTATTTGAATGTCTTCCCAGGAGTTAGCTCTCGAAAAAGTAAGAAAATGTCACCGTCATATCATTGAAATATATATTTCCTAAGTCATAACAAATTTTAAAAAACGGAGATTTCAATATACATTTAGAAAATTAGAAAAAAAAATGTAATATAAAGAGAAGTGAAAAATCTTTGCTCTATAGTATAAGAAAGAACTTGAAGTATCCAGCATTAAAATATGCCGATTCAAATTTCGTTCATCATCTGCATCATCTGGTTTTTGAACTTCAAGACCTTTTGTAACTCCTTGTTGAGTCGTTCAATTTCTTCTACTTTTTCATCCACCTATAACACATTATAAAGTTTTATAAATTTTCCAGCAAAAAAATAAGATTTACATGTCGGGCGAAAAATTCTTCCAAACTTAAACCATGTAATGGTCTTAATGTAAAATAAAAAAATAAGTGGGACAAATAATTTGAGACTAATTACCAAAATTTGCAAACATTTCACTTCAGAATCCCTAGCACTCGTTAACTCCTCCAATTTCTTCTCTGTATTCTTCAAATTATCAGCCAATTCTGCAAAACCAGGTAAATTGAAGTTTTAAGTATGCTTCAACTAGACTATCTACAATAAAGTATAAGCTATTTTCGCTTGAAATATACAATATATTAATGAAATCAATACTTTAAATAATGTATGGAGCAAATTTCTCCAGAGCATATCTTCACTAAGCTTACTGTTATTCAGAATTCAAACAATTCAGCTAAAAAAAAAAAAAAACCCAACTATGTCTGAATGTCAATAATGCAAATACTAATGTCATTCGTCATATGAATTTCTGTGTAATGCTCCACATTTTTTAAAATAAAAAATACAAACCATGATTCTCGGCTTTTTTAGTTGCCAAATTTAATTCCAGAATTTTAAATTCATTGGCAAGTTGGACACATTCTTTGTCCTTATCAATCAACGCATTTGATGCTCTGGAAATATAACAGCTTGATTAAATTCAAAACAGTTTATAGCATACTTAAAATGAATTCAATGTAGGAAGCAATTTCTTTTTCTTATCAAATGAACAAATTGTATAATCTCAAATAAAATATAACATTAAACTTTATGAGAAAATGAAACTTACTGAGAAAATTTTTTTTTCAACTCATCGTAACGACTTTTCGCCAGTGTAGCAAGCTCTCTCTCACTTTTATTTTCTTCTTGTAGAATATTTTTTTCCTGCGTCATTTTTTCAAGCCTGAAAGAGAAAAAAAAATTATTAAATGGAATGATTTGCGATCTATCATTATGAATTTCCTTTATTTCATACGAGTTCGGTTAAAATTCATCACTACTGAATTAAATCTAAAATGAAGTCAAAAAGATTATTACAATGATTTCATAATTTTTGAGTCTCGGATACTGAGAAAGCAAAAACAAAGTATAATTCACTTGAATTTTAAATGATGAACTTACTCGTCACTGAGCCTAGCCACTTCCATTTTTTTATCCTGAACTATTTTTTCATAAGCCTCACACGTTTTTTCCATTTCTTTTTTCTCTGAATAAAGAGAAGTTAGGAGCGCTTTCGAATCCTCGATCTTTTTTTCGTAATCAGCAACACATTTCCGAAGACTTTTTATCTATAAAAAATTATAAAGCACTTGAAAGATAAAACTTCTCTGAAATTTAAAAAAAAATTTAGATTGGTCACCTCATTCTCTTCATTGTTACGCAGATTTTGAAGATGTTCATTTTGACGTAATGAATCTTCCATCTTCATCAGCGTTTCCTTCAACTCTTTTTCTCGAATCTATAATATAAAATACGTAAAACGTAGCAAAAGCAATAATTCGAATTATTTCGAAAGTGTATGACGAAGCTTATCGGTTTTTGTCTAAATATTAGAATCTATTTCTCAAAATGCATATTGCAAGTTCCTAAACTTATGACCGCTAAAAATTTAAGTTTATAAATAAGAAAATGAAATGCTGTCTATCACTTTGCTGGAAACCGAAATAAGATCTTAAAAAAAATAAGATCTTCACTTGAATAAAATAAAACTAAGGAAAAGAAGAAGAGAATAAAATATGATAGTTTTGACAAAAAAAAAAAAAAAACAGAAAGGCAAGAAATTTATACTTACCTTTAAAGTTTGTATTTCTTTTTCATACATACTTAATGACTGCGATACTCGAGGATTTTTGAGCTGAAAACTCGGTTCAATGTATAAAGTACAAAAAAGAAATGAATATTATAAAGATTTAGCAACAGATTCGCACTGAACTGCTTCATATAAATTGTTTAGAATATGACAAAGCTAAATCTGAAATAAATGATTTCAACTCACATCATTTTCTTGCCGTAACCTATCTGGCAGATCATCGATTAGTTTTACAGTTTCATTTCTATTTGTCAAACTGGGTGTTTTTCTCCCATCCGTTGAGGAATCACAAACATCACCATTTAAACGAATTTCGGAGGAGCTCCTGAAGAAAAAATGCAAAGGAAAACAAATATGCTTATAATGATTTCTTACTTAATCCTAAGCAGTTAAGTTATCAACCTTAATAGTGAATCGTATTAATCACTTGACAAAAGAAAAAAAAAATATCGAAGCAAAAAAATAAGAAAAAAAATTACCGAGAAAAGCAACTCCTTGTTACATTAGCTGGCATAGTCTTTTCCCTGGGACAGTTTGCTATCAAATCTCCCAACCTCAAAATAGTTAATTAAGATAAGTTGAGCAAAGAATCAATGTTATAACATTTTATGGAGAAATAAAATCATACCATTTTATGGGGAAAGTGTGATTTTGTACACAGTGTATGTAAAGAAGTAAAGCTTCATGTGTCAAGTCAGTACCACCATCGGCGACTGCATATGCGATGAACGGTACCAGGCGATCGTCCTGAAAAAATAGGCATTGGAAACAAATCCTGAGAACTAAACTATTCAATTACTAAACTAATCAATCGATAACCTTTAATATTTTCCAATACAAATCTTTGTGTGACTTTGAATAATCCTTTAGCATGGTCAAAATTTTCAGTAGTTTCAAAACAACAGCTACGCCGTCGACGCTGTAAGTTTCCATGATGTATTGAAGCAATAAAGATTAAAAAGCTATTAAATGAAAATTGAGGAAAAAAATAATTTGTTATTTAATGCTACTTTCCAGAATAATATTCGGATAATGCAAAACAAGATAAATCTGCAGTCTATTTTTGAAGATAAAAAAATCAATCTTCTGCATAAACAATATAAAAGAATATTCCTCGCACATTACAAACTACAAAACCATGAATTAAGGGATAGTTGATATGTCTTATAATTTGAGCAAATGAAATGCCTGCAAACATCAGGAATCCTTATCGAAATGTAGAGCAAAAAACAGAAAACTCACCACCATTCAGGCAAAGATCCACTATGCTGCATTGAAGGTTGTGTTACATAGGTTACAACAGTATTTGAGATCATTTGTGATTCGATGATGTGAGAACAAAGTGGGGCAGAGATAACTTCCAATAAATGAGTTTTTATTTCATCGTCATTTAAAACTGCTGGAAAAAAAAAACTAAAACGAAATTAACTCACATCATAGATCTGAGCTCCAACATCTAACAGAATTAGTAATTCTTTATGATACAGGACATAATTCTTTATAATCTTTATAATAAGTGAATGTTTAGTGATTACTTTCAGCAAGACGCAATCCTTCAGTTATTCTTTGACACTGAAATTTAATAAAGCTGCTGATTGTTTCAATCGGTGTTTTTATATTATTTTCGATAAGTTGTAAAATATGTTCAATAGGCAAAACGTTCTGTACATGGTCGTTGTTTTCCATCAATTCCTGAATAAAATTTTCTTAAGATTATCCATATATAGATGAGATTGCCACAATATTACTTAATAATATAACAATCAAATAAGCTCCACTCAACAAGCATACAGATGAAACTTTTCAGAAAGTTAACTAAAATATATAATGGAACTTAATGCCTTATATTGCATTCTATATGAAACTTTTATTAACATAACTGAATGATTTCAAAACGGAAAATATCAGTAGTTCATTTTTTGTACCTGAACCAGATAAATGAGAAGACGCATAGCCTTCAAGGGGATTTCGGGCTGAATAGCTTCATCGAAGGACAGACCAGATGTGTTGCAGATAGCTAGAATCGGAGTTGCTAGTTTTTCTTTGTGCAATGAGCATCGCAAAACAGCTTGGGCAGTTGCTGACCGTAACTGTGCTATCGAACAAAATAACAAAAGCAGATCGTACACCTACAAACGTTTTTACAAACTAAATTCTCGGAAATCTTATAAAAGACATAAAAATGTGAACAAATTTTAAACTATAGATGAAGCAATTCTTCTATTTTTAAATGACCAACCTTAAGTGATTCTTCAGTACGAGAATCAATTTGAACGAAAAGACCTGCAACAAGCTGAATAGTGTTTTCGAAATATGAATAGGAAGCGAGATCTTTGCCTATAGATGTATTCGTTGATGATACCTGCAAAGTTTATCTATTTTCATTTCTTCATGTTTATCTTAAAATGAAAATGATAAAATAACGTGGATAATAGCTGAGAAAACAGTTGCAAATTCAAAATTACTCAAACACTTCTAAACATCCTGCTCAAATATTCTTACCATTAGTAAATTAGCAACAACGAGAAAATGTTTCAATATAATACTTTAAACGTGAAAGAAGACATACGTCAGCAGAATCGCCAATGATTAATCGCTTCAGTAGATCAACAGCAATATGCCGTGTCATTAAATGGTCTCCCAGAATTAAAACATTGAAAATACACCGGAATGTTTGAGGAATATTTCGAGAACAAAATACCTGAAGCGAACATTGAAAATGCTTGAAAATGCTATTTATTGCTTTTATATGAATGCACTATATCTTCAATTCAAATTTGAACTCAATATTATATTTCTACTATTTCTGGTATGAGTTGGTTTTTTATTTTAAAAAATGTTAAAATTTTAGAAATAAATAACTTCAAATAATTAGTTTCGCAAAGCTTATCATCAACAGTGAAGGTAAAAGACATGATTAAAGCTTTTTGTTATGTACTAATAAAAATTATGATAATATTGAATTGATTTTTAAAAAACCTGCTTAATAAAGTTACCGTATTACGAAGTTTTTCCTCCAGAAAACCGATAAGTACAAGAGATGAAATCACCACAGTTCGCGAATTATGAGCTAACAATTTCAGCAATTTGTGGGTAAAAGCTTTATAGGATGACTGTAAGTATTTTTTATATTAAATTGATTGAAACAATATCATCATTTCAAGTATCCTGATTCAATGATATGTAAAAAGTAAAATTCATGGATCGTAATTTTTCACGTGAATGTCGAACTAAAGAAATTGAAGAATAATTAACTGACTGATTTGCGCATTCTTAAACAAGCTGACTTCGATCTAGTTGCAAGATTACATAATATAGCTATACAATAAGGAAGCCATTCTGGTTCATCATCACATGTCCTGTAAAAAATCCAGTTAAATGAAAAATGTTTGGAAATGTACTTTAATTGCGAAAATTTTCAATAAATATTATTCGCAAGTTCTTATTATTAATAAGTTCACATTATTCGAATTATACAGATTAGAATCTAATATGGCAAGCGTATTAAACAGAAAATAGATTAAAATTGAATTTTAAATGCATAGCAATAATCTATAGGAAACTAAAACTAACACTTCTCTTAAAAGAAATGAAATAAGATCATTCGTCCATATTCCAAGCACTACATTTCGCTCGTAAGTGAGTACCTGAACAAATAACAAAATGTTAGAAACATAATCGAAGATATATTATTGAACTTATCAATAACAATGTAATAATATACCTGAAGTAATCGCAATACATCAATAAGATTCTCCGGACCAAGCTGCTCTCGCAGTGATAACTTTAAAGATTCAAAAATTGAACCACAAATTTGTAAATCTTCTCCTGCCAGATATCGTCTGATTGAGATATTATGAAAAGCTAAAATGCATCTTTTAATTGACACATGTAAAAGTGATTCTCACAATAATTTAATTTTATTAAGTTGACTTAACCAAGATTAATTTAATTTTATTGAAATTATTTTTCTATAGTAATGGTGCAGCTTCTCTCCTTGGTAATTTAAATACCAAAACATTGCAATGAGTTATGGTCTATATCGCTGTGAATATGAATAAATCCTAGATATGAAATAAGTTATCGAATAGGAATCAAATATGAAATAAGTCCAAATATTGTAAACTATACGCCATTTATCATCAAACAATAATAGATGCTATATCGAGTGAAAAAAAAAGTGATGAAATCTTTATAAATTCGAAACAAAAAAAACTGGAAATACAATCAACCTAAATTGAAAAGAAAAAGATGTAAACGAGAACGAATAATCGCCGATGTGGAAATACCATTCAATAGCAATGAACAATGACGAAGCAGTTCGCATAACTGACGATCATGTATACTTAATCTGGCCGATGAATCCAAAGTATTCGTTAACTGAACCAATTTCTGAAATTTTTATGTTTAAATAATGTTTATAAAAATTAGTAGTGATGTTAATAATCCTAATATTTTAATATAAAAATGATATGAAAATTAGAAAGACGAATATATAAGTATGAATATACAACTATAAAGCTAACATATAAAAAAAAAAATAATAATTATAACTGAAGAATCCTTTTATCCCCATTGATTTTGCAATTTAAAATGATTCTAATTATTCAATTATTATTGAAGTAAAAATAATAAAAAAATAATGATTCTGCCGAAATTATAATATACATAAAATTACTTTAAAATCGCAAATGAAAAAAAAAACACTTAATTGAATCATAAAATATAGAGTTATTATCTAAATCTTCTCATTAAATTTTTTGATTATTGATGATTCTTGAAAAAGCTCACCGCTAAATGATTATCCAACGAAGTGGCATTATTCTGATTATTATCACTATAAAATCGATGAGCAGCAGTAGTAGCTAAAGCAATTAACGTTCTTAAGCCATCACTCATCTGTGTCGACCACTTCTACAATCTTTTCCTGAAATTAATTTCAATGAATTCATACTTTTCCTGAATTTTAATTATGATGAATTCATATATAATTTAAATATAAATATAAATATAAATATAAATATAAATATAAATATAAATATAAATGTAAATATAAATATAAATATAATATAAATATAAATATAAATATATATATATAAATATATTCGTATATATATATATATATATATATATATGAAAGTAAATCAAATGTGAACACGATACATGTCATGTTATGTAGGTCAAAAGGTAACGGGAACGTTATTTAATCGAATTTGATAACATATTTTGAAAAGATTAATTTTGTAATTCCGCTGAATCTCCAGAAATCTCAAGAAAAATGTTGTCAATCTTTTGCTTTATCAAAATCTCATAAATTTAAACTTAAATTCCTTATCTTTTAAAATCTCTTCAACTCTTTTATATCTGTGTTAATATAACTTGGCATTTGTAAAATGATCCGAAAGCTTGATCTGAATATCAAATGTTCTGTAATTTGCAACTTAACCAAGTGCTAACAGATTATTTTTTCATTGATAAGAAAAAAAGGACTCGAAATTAATTTAATAATTAAATAACTCAAAGAAAACCATTACTTAAGAAAGTTTGTCCTCAAATATACAAAACGAATATAAATCATCTTTTTTTTTCATCCACTAAAATGATTTCAATAATAAGATATTTATAGTTATAAATTTATTACGACAATCATTAGTTCATTGATAGATTCATTTATCATTAAGTGAGCAATACATATCTTTCATTCACCTAACGGTAATAATACATTGAAATTGATCCATTTCATTCATTATAACCCAATGGAAGATTATTCATAAATATCCATTAAAAAATGATTTCATTAATAAAATTTTTGAATAAATTAAAAATAAATTTCGAGGATAATTTCGAAATTTAACAATGCATTCAAATAGAGTATAAAGGCAGTGAAGATTCACAACATTTGTAAGATTGATTGCATACTGAAGAGATAATATAAAGACAAGATTATGTATCATTGCTAGCATTTCAGCCATTCAACACGTGGAGTAATGTTGAAGCATAAATTGATAATGACTTTACTAGGAAAACAATTCGAATAAAAGAATTGACAAATTTTTCAAAATTTCTCGAAGCGAATTTATCTCTAAGGTTAAAGATAAATTACTTGCAATATCAATCCATAATTTCTATGCTTATTACTTAAATGCTCATCAGAATTGCTAAAATGCTCGAAAGTTACATTGTGAGCATTTAAAATAATTTGATTTAAAAACCCTTTCCATCCATATAACTGTAATTCTTATCAATTTCATAATAAATGCTAATTACTACTGCCTGAACATTTATAATTTCACTTCAAATTAAACATCGGATTAGATAGACACCGGATTAGGGTGTGAATATGTGAAGTTATGGCTATAATTATGCAAGAATTTTGAACAAGTCAATGATATATAGTTTCCATAAAAAAAGCAAAAATTATAATGTTATCTTAGAGTAATTTGCTAATAACCTGTAGGGATTCAGTACTTTACACTTCGTAATTTATCAATCACTATACACACAAAAAATTTTTTCGAATTCTAAATTGAAATATAATGAAATGCGAAAAGAGATATTGCAACCAAATCAAATCATATTTCATTATATAATGATGATGGTAACAGCATATTTGGTACAACGATTATTTATGTTAGAATGTCATAAAATTATCGTTTCTACAATGTTATGGAATTTCTAATCTTTTCTCTGAAAACATAAAACAAGCTATATGAGCATTCTCAGTCTTTCATTTACATAAAATGAAGTCAGCATAAATATCTATAAATATTTTATAAATGATTTTACAAAGTCAAAAAACTTACAAAACAAAAAATTAAAAGCTGATGAAATGATAAATGGATGAAAAACAAATGCTTATTTCGAACAATATATGCAGAAAAAAGCGAGCCATGCAATGTTTAATACGAAGATTGTTCTTTACTGAATAAAACGATGTCTTTCTGCTTTTCGATTATTTGCAGGCTAAAAATATTCACTACAAAGAAAATTTCAAAATTCTTTCAAAAGTTTTATAAATGCTTTTCCTTAAGATACGATTCAATAGCCCGATTTGTGACTTTTTCCCAAGATGCTCTGATCTTAGAAGTCAATACCCAAGAAATTCAAGATGATTTTCAGAAAAAGTTACCTTAATCGGATCAAAGTAATTTAAAATTGTGATGAAAATCATATTTAATAGAGCGGCCCAAACATACAATATACCAGGCCCAATTTCATGTTTGCAGTAACTGAAATTTAAGTTCTCAGTGATAAAATGTCCAATTGCATTGTTAATATGACAGAATTCTATGCAACTACTATAATTTTAAACTACTGCAAAAGTACTTACTTTAAAAGTCCCTCAAACCAAGACAGTTTTGGACACTGTAGCGCAGAGAGATAAACTTTTTCAGTTCGTTTTGCAATGTCAGGCCATTGATACATTCGACAAACCGCATTATGCTTCTTTTCCGGAGCAATCAACTGTCCCCTTTCTCGCAATCGAATTACTTTCAGCAAAGCATCACTCAAATCTATATTTCAAAAAAATTATTATATTATTCAAACTTTCTAAAACAGATAAGAATCGCTTTGTTGATAAAACTCCTGCATGTATATAGATAAACAGAAATTAAGCTTTTACACAGAAATAGTATTTTTGATTGAAAAAAATAATCAGATATATATCAACCTACATTCTGGTTCTGGTTCTACTAGCATGATGAATTCCTCTGGCAAAACTTCCGGAATTCCACCAACTCGTGTAGAAACCACGTGAAGGCTGAAAATTATGAATATATGCAAACATAATGAAAAAATGAAAAAATAGAATAAATAAAATAAAGTAACACAAGAGTAGTAGAAAAAATTCTTTACCCACAAGAAGCAGCTTCAACAATGCTCATGCAGAAGGCCTCTGTAAGCGAAGTGTTTAAAAATATCTGCCCCTGTACAAGAACGTCGCGTACCTTTAATTATTTTCAATGTAAGAAAAATAAACGCTGTAAAATTTTAACCTACTTTAGGATCTAACCATTACATGACTTGAATTTGTGGAGGATTGCAATGATAAAATACAGTATGTGAATCATCCAATTTTATTAATGGTGGGCACTTCTACGCACTAACTTGTTAGACAAGGTGAAAAACAAACTCTAGATGAATTTCCTTGAGTTTGGTGAAATAAAACAGCTCAATCCATAAAAACCTGATCGTGACGAAGTTTGCCTAGCATAATTACTCGATCTTGCAAGCAATATTTTTCGCGCATTTCTTCTATTTCAATCCGTTTTGGTCCATCACCCCCAATAATAAATCGCACCGAATTATGAAGTGAACAAACACGAGGTATAATTCTTATTAAAAGATCAGCTCCCTATAATTTGAAATTTCAAGTCAGGAAATTTCACAATGAAGGAATAATTCCAGCTCTTTGAATTCAAAGATTATTCGTCACTTGAAAAATGAAAACGAAAAGAAACTGATGTTCGCAGAAAAATATTTCTACGATCTTTTGGACCAAAAAAAAAAAAAAAAGAAAAAAAAAGAAAAAAAGTGCTGGTTAACTTATAAAACTGAACTTGCCTTACGATAAACAAGTCTAGAAAGAACAATAACTGTCGTTAGATTGTTCCGAAATAATAATGGATCAGGCACAAACAAATCTGTATCAATAGCATTAGGAATAACTGCAACTTTACTTGCAAGGACACCACTTCGTAGCACCGTATTTTCTTTACTGCAATAACAACAAATACACAAATATATTCTGTTGAAAAAGGTATTTATTAAAACTGATGTAATAATTTAAGAAAATGAGGGCTAGTTTCGATTGCAGTGAAATATATAATAATATAATAAAATAAGAACTTGATAGGTCATGAAAAATTCACACAGGATCTTAGTAGACCGTTGTCTAAATAGATTATAGAAATTAAATGACTATGGTGAAAAGCATTTACCTAGTATACGAGACACAAATAACTCTATTCACGTTCGCAAGCGAATACTGCAACACCAATTTATTCATGAGAATTGCGGATGCGTCAGCGAAGCCGAAAAGAGAATGATCAGTAAATGTTGTACGTAAACCCAAGCACCAAGCATGAAGCATTGCTTCATGTGCCATTGATGAAAAAGTCTATAAAGAGAAAACAAATAGGTACGACAATTAAGTTGAATCTTGAAATCCTTAATAAAATTCATACATTTTAAAATATGAATTATTCCCACTTACAGAATGGCCATGTACTATTTGTATATGTTCTTCCAAATATATTCGTCGAAACCAATATAACGAACCAACAATTGAGGGAAGACAACTGCCATTGTATATGACAATAAACGGCAGATAGTAGACCTGAAAAAAAAAAAAAAAGCAATAACAGACAAAAAGATATTAAAAATTAAAGAAAAAATTGAGTCCAATACAAAAGTCAAAATATAATATTGATTACTTTAAGACCATTTGAAAGATATCGAATGCCCCGTCGTTTGCCATAAGCATGAGTTATTACGATCACTTTATGACCCAACTGCAACAAACATTTTGCTAGAAAATATATGTGCGTTTCCACACCACCAGCATTTGGGCAAAAGAAGTCGGAAACCAACCTATAATATTTACAAATTAGTTTTAGAAAGCCAAAAAACTTGTAAAATGGATCAGAATTTTTAACAGCTCCATCAGATAATTGTTTAGGAAAATTCATAGAAAACATATAATTGCGTGGACACTTACGCAATACGAAGGAGAGTTCGAACTCCATCGCGAAATTCCATCATCAAATCCAACTATTTGTAGGCATTACTAAAATTCTAGCAATCTTCAATGAACAATGGTAAATCGCAAATTTCGTAACGAATCAATATGCACTTATGCCTTCGTATTCTGAATTACTGGTCCATATACATTTTTCGCAGCAATTATTAATGCATAAATTTAGAAAACTATAATTTCTAGTAGTCAAATTGTTATAAAATAAAAAACCTCATAATCAATTCTAATTGCAATAATTGATGCATAAATCATTAAATGAAGTAATCCATTGCTTCTGTATAATTAACTTATATTAATAACATTAGGGATTTGAGTCGTTAATACATAAAATTCTTATAATAAATCTCATGAATAGTTGCTGAAAATAAGCAGTGTATCAAGATACAGCAAGTATTATCATATCAGTAACGAAAACTAATTCTTTCAATTCATTTAATAAATATAACTACATATGCATAATACAAAAAACCAAACACAGTGGCATAAGATAACGAAAATAACGGGAATGCAAAAAACGAAAACCAGCAGTTATGAAGGCGATTCCTTTCAAATTACATTTTATTAATTACTCGTCATTCTTAAAAAGTTAAATCACCAAGAAACAATAAATATCTGATAAATCAATGTTTTGGTAAAACACGTTTATACAAATATTTAAAGGAAGCGTAATTCCAGATCTGCGGAAAATTAGTAATCAAAATTAGAGTCGAAGCAGCAATTTAACTTTTTCTAATTTCTCTTAATCTATAAGAACGAGAAAAAGAAAACACAAATTGACAATAAACAATAAAGGATTTCAGTCGGAGATCAGAAAACGGCAATTACGAATTATATCATACTGAGTAAAACTGAGTCTCATGCCGAAATCCTCTTTGGTGTATTCTGAAACATTATAAATCCTCACATAAAACTCAAAATACTTCACAGAAAGTTAAAAGCATTAATGATTAGAAGATAAAAAACCAACCCCTCTAAATACTTGTCCAACTTGTTCACTAAATAACTCAGCCATCAATAAAACACTACTAATCCTTTTAACCGTTGCCGATTTCCCTTCTTTCTGTCTCCAAGCTGCCAATATTCTTTGTGCTACTTTCATTGGCTGAAACAAAAGAAATTGTTTCAAATAAGTTTAAATAGTCTCATAGAACTTCACCGATAAATATAAAAATTGTGGTTAAGCATATGGACCGAATTAATATCAAGATATCACCGATACCTCTTCTTTCGCATCGATTCTTTCTTTGTTAATATTCATTACATCTGCTAATGTCGACCAGTTGTTTGCTAATAACGGTGCCAGTTGTTCGATATGTGAATCAGTTAAAACAGCAGATGGTTCAATATGCTCCTTCCTGAAAGAACATGCAAATCTGGAAATGTAACAGAAGAATCAGTCATTTCTGCAACTGGGGAAATATTTATTAAAGATGTTTCAATGAATAACAGCTACCATAATTTACTAAATGGTGATTTTTACATTACTGAAGAGGACGAAGTGAAATTTCATTATAAAATTCAAAACTGACTCCAATGATGAAAATGTAAGATTTATGGCTCTAACTTCTAGACAAATCCAGAATATGCTATTCACATTAATGTATAATATCATATAAAAAGTTCAGAAAAAAACTGACAGTCTGTTAGTTTTGATTTAAAAACTGTATTTGTATGTAATGAAAGGAAAAGATAATCTATTATTGGAAATTCAGAACATGATAAAAAGAAAGAAACCCATTATGAAGAGCTGATGAAGCACAACTATTAGTATTATTAATAATTTCTTTGACAACTTTTTTGTCATCTGTAAGACCTGGAATGCGATCTCTCAGCTCCTGAAATGCCAAATAATAAAATATGATCAGTTTAATCATGCACATTTTAAATGATGGGATTTTCTAACCGTCGGATGGCCTCAAAATCTGCATGTATGCAAATTTTCGTACAAAATTGATCTTAACAGATAAAGATCGCACAAATTCTTGACTTCATTTTTTTGTACGTTAGAAAAAACTATTTCTGGCTGAGTTACTAACAATCTGCATAAAATGAAAAAGTCAAAATTGCTGACCGGGAAGCTAGCTGCAGTGTGTTTGATTACTTCTTCCAAAAATGGTGTCAAATTTGCTGTCACTTCATTTCTCTTTGATGGTATCTATAAAAGCAGATAAATTAAAATCATTTCATAATACTGAAATATTCATAAAGAGAACGTACTTGAAAATACGATGTACTTTGCGACATCAGAAGTCGTGATGCTCTCCATTGAAATGATTCATTGTTTACCGATCTAAAGATTTTAGACCAAAAATTCCAATCATAGATGGTAATAAGCGAATAGGTAATGAAAAAAAGAAGTATTGATTTTTTCAATTCGACGTGTCGATTTTTTAACATATTTTCTACGATTTTCATATCGTGGTGGTGGTGTGTGGTATGGTGCGGATGGTTTGGATATTGACACTTTCAGTAATTATGATACAATATTGTATTTCTCTTCTCAAAAAATAAAATAAAATTTGATAATACTAAATTTACAGTCATTGAACACTCACAGCATTTGTTAAATCACCCAATAATATCCAAAATCAAGAAATGCAAAATGTAATAAAAATTACTTGTATTGCTCTTCAACTAGTTGTTCTGGATCCATTTCATCGAGAGGATCTTCAAGAAAAGTAACCAACTTGGGTATAAAATTCCTAAAATCAAAATCCCTCATTAGATCATTTTCGAAAAATTACAGCAACATTCTGCAAAAGAAAAAAAGAAGACCTTTGCCCTTGTCATACCAAAAGTGTTACTTACTATACCATACTATACACTCTTCTTACAATTAAGAATGATGTCACTCAACAATGCATATGATTGAAATGTATATGAAAAAATATTAATTACGACTAAGCTGCATTTTTCATATAAACATAATCGCTAATAAATGGAGTACTACACCACCTCAAGAAATGCTACCGAATGATTTATATTTCTAAATTTTTACCTTCTCGGGTCTTCGCAAGCAGATAACATATCTGGATTAATATTCCAGAGCTTCGTCAGCTCTGGATTGCCAAGATCAAGTTTTGACGGATCGTACCGATTTCTAGGACGTCTACAAACAAAACTGATGAAAATTTTCGTCATTTTCTTATTCTGCTGCTAGTGAATTCGAAAATAAAGAAAAAAATTTTGATTTTGAAGGAAAAAGTTTCAGTCATACGATCTAAATTGCTATTACAATTTTTGCAAATTAAGAACGGTTGTAATATGGTTTTAATAAAGTTGCAATTTTCGTTTCATATCGAATTAACTGACTGAAAGCATAACAGTTACTTTTTGAAAACGCTTGGTTTTTCCTTGTCTGCTAATTGAGTATAATCGAGGCAACCTTTGTTCTTCCATTCAGACCACTCCTTTTCGCGATGAAGAATTACCTAAACATATTTGAAGCAGGAATTTTCCTTTTCTTCGGCCCAATTCTGAATCTTGAACTTTTGAGAACATACTTTCATAGTATCAGCAAAATGTTGTCCTTTTGGATGTGTCTCACGTAATAATCGAAAGCACCTCTCAGTGGACTCAATAATAAATCGTAATTGTTCATCATTCAGAGTAAAAGATTTGCTGGAAAAAAACGAATAAAAATTTTTTCAGTAATAAAAAATAATACTGCAAAGACTAAAAGCTATCAGGAACAGAAAAAACAATTAGAAATTCAAGATTAAAAAAGATTACTCCTTGAATTTGATATCGGATACTAAATACTGATATAGGATTAGGCACTGCACGAGGAAGTAACGTCGAAATTGAGAGTCATTTAATTGTAACTGCAGCAGCTGGAAAAATGTGATTCAAATGAATCCATAATTTCGAATCAGAATATTTTTAAAAATGTAGCTTTTATAACACAATACTGATGAACTGTTTGAAACTAGGAGACTACCTTTTGACTAGTCAAATACTTCGCAAAATAAATGTCTTCTTCACCATCAGCTTTTGAGGTTGATGGAATCGCAGTAGTCTCATCATTTGAATTTTCCTGAAGAAAAAGATGTGAAGTTCTTAGTATGAAAAATAAAAGATAAACAGTTTCAAACATTAGCGAAGTGTATTAATTAAGAAAAGTTGATTTTGAATTTGAAGAAACAGGAAATAAATAGGGAATATCGATTTTTTTTGTTTTTTTTGAAAATAAAGAAAATAAAAATAAAAAAAGCTAAAAAAAAGGAAATATATTTTTAAAAAAATGAGAAACTTGGAGCAAAAAAACAGAAACCACAGAGACCTGTTTTAAGCGTTCTCTTTTCGACCCTTCTTCAAAAGTTGCAGAGGATTCCAATTTATGACTTGAAAATATGTTGAGCACCTCAGTTGTATTCTATAAAAAATATTTGATTGGTTGCCGTGAACTTTTTCACAAAAAATTCCCTAGTTTTCAACATTATTGGACAAAACAGAATCATACAAAACAAATTATATGACACCTGCTGAAATGTCCTCCATTTCGATTTTTCAAAACATGTTGCTGGCGAAGAAAAGAAAGACTGTAACTGCCAAAATTTCGAATAAAGTGTATAATCAACTGGAATTTCCCTTAAAATTTGAGAAATAAAAATACAAAATTGTTCGAGAAATAAAAATACGAAATTGTGTTCGCTAACAAGCTGGAACCAGTGAAAAATAACAACTAAAGTAATTGCTCGATCTCTTGATACATTGTTTTGTCGTTAGTGAAAGGAAGACGTGATAGAATTTCCGCTTCATCAAGTAATTCAAATAATAAATGTCTAAGAAAAGTTTTGCAGAACGCGAAAATCTAAAAACATTAACTAGAAATTTGAAAGTAGAATAAATACCTTTCACTTATTTCGCCCACTTCCATAATGTCGTTATCTTCCGTTAAATTTACATCACCAGCAAGGCAAGAATCCGCCTAAAGACAAAAACGTCAATCTCGAAAAATAAACAGTTAAATTATGTCACGAAGAAAGGATGACTAGTTTTTGGACATGAATTTATCACTATTACATCTATTACTAATTTAGTAAAACGCAGAAAAAAAAATTATTAAAGGGACAAAAGATTCATTACTTACCAAGTCATATTTGGTAACATTGCCCAGATTAAAATGGCTGACAAGATTCAAGCCAGATTTTTCACACAAAGGTAACGCACGTGCTAATAAAACTAAAATTCGGCCACAAAAACTCGTATCCACTGTTCGTGAAAGACGCTTCAGCAAGTCATTACACATTCGTAATATCATATTTTTGCAAGGCTCATAAAAAATACTCTGAAAATTGAATCAAGTCTATAACAGCACATGTCACGAAACTATTTAGTCAAAAATTTTAAGAAAAATAAAACAACGAGAAATGTGTACCATTTTCCATTGTGACAAGTTATCTTCAACAATAACGAAAAGTTCTTCACAACGTTTGACTGGGCTAACATCGAATATATCTTGTACAACAGCAACTGTTGTTCCTTTCGCACAAAAATCTGCAATTTAAAGTTGGGATCTAAAAAGACTAGAACTTTCTAACTAGCACTTAAGACTAAAAGTGCCAAAATAAGAAGAGAACGAATTTGTCCATAAATATCTGAAATATAACCTTCTTTAGCAGCTTGGAATGTAACTGCCAGTAGCTGCCTCAGAAGACTTTCCTGTTCGTTATTCGCACATTGTGCTATTTCAAATGCTTTCCGATGTATGGCATTTTCGATTGTTAATCTAATCACTTCAGCAGCATTTCTGAAATTCCTTTGCTATATATGCATATTTTTTTATAATTATCTACTTACGATCTATTGTTGTTACAAAATTTATTCAAGACAACCCAATTCCTAATCAGCTGTTCCGAATGGCAAACGGAAAGTGAGGCTACAGTCTCTAGAAATTCTTTATTAAAAGTTATTTTACAATACCATTGAGACCAATCATAAATATCAGTGTGAAAATGTAAGTTCCGTTTTATGATCATACATATGAAGAAGTAGCAAATACAGATGAACTTGAAATTTGTTTCAAAAACTATCTAACCCTTCGTCCTTCATTTTCTTGTAAGCCGCTTTGATCTGTTCAAATTCCAATGCAAAGATTGCTTTCTCCATTAAGCTGAAAGACTTTTATAAGTGTTCATAAGCATATCATTCTTCAATACTTTTATTCCACAAAGTTCGAATCCCAGCAGTCTCCCTCTTTCAGTTCCTTTATATATCCTTTTTAAAGTTAGTAAATTATTACACTAATTACTTTATTCCCTCCCCTCCCCCCACACCTCCCAAAAAAAAAAGAAAAAATAAAGATTTGACCAATTCTGATCGATCCATTTTATCTAATGGTGATTAGATGAAAACTAAAATTCCTGAACGCATAAACTTTGATCTCTTTTCTCAAAGCTAATACTTTCTATCCAACTCACTCTATATGCAATAAAGTTCATTGATTTAAAATTTCAATGTCACACATAAATTTCAATTTCAGTTTATTGCAATCGAAAATATGTCAATATAAAATTTCTGCACAGAATTAACCTGATTTAATCCTTCACAGCTAAACTACGCGTATTTACATATAAATATAGGCCTAGAGCTCAGAACTATTTACATATACATTTAGGCTCCAGCTAAATTTTTCATTAATTTTGTTAACTTGTTCCATGTGAATTTTTTCGAAACAGATATGGAAACATTTTCAATACATTATATTTATTTTGGTTACTACTCTTGCGTTTGTTCAAATTCGAGCTCTTGATTAAGCAATTTATTCAGAAAATAAGTAAAATCCTTCAAAGAGAAATTCCACTTCTTTTCAAAATAGATTAATTCCTCAATAGCTTGAATTCTATTGGATTAATTAGCCAATAGCTCGAATTTGGTAAACAAATTTAGCTATGAGCCACCAAACATATATGCAAATGCGCATAGTTTAATTATAAAAAATCAACTTAACTTAATTTCGTACGGAAACTTTAAAAATGAATCCATGTGACCTTAGTAATGCCTTCTTCCGTCTTTAAATTTTATCAGATAAGTTGTCTCAATTTCGTTTTTAACCTTCCCCATTAATACCAATTAATTCTGACGCCTATCACTGGCCAACTTAATTACCCTGCTGTAGAACGCGCCAATCCATCCCAGCTTTTTGTTCCCTTCCCCCGAGACATCTCGATTCTGGCAAAGCTGATGAGACGAGAAATGTTGCATATTCATTGCATGATTCGAAGTATGAAATAGAAGAGAACTGGGAGATTTTTGTCAAATTTGAAATCGTTTTCCGATGACTGAATACGATGTCAGTATATTTTAAAGTCTTATCACTGCTATCAGTTAATGGCTATTCAACGATAGAACTATGGTGACATGTCAATCTGCAAGAAAGACATCTATGACGTCATCATCTGACTTGAAACTTCGAAACATGAAGTTTTGCTTAATTCATGTTTAATTAAAGAAGGTGAAATGGGTCGATTGAAATGATAGATTAGCCAAATGATAGATTGATCCACGGAGAAATGTGCAAAAGCGTTTCCATGGCAAAGAAGAAACTATTTCTATCCTTCTCTCTTTTTCTCTTTTTTTTTTTTTCTTTTCCTTTTTCAATCTCTCAAAAAACTTTTTCAGAGATATCTTATACTTATTTTGTTTGTTGTGATTTTTAAAACAAATTTATAAAGTTATGAAACTTTTATGCAACTTAAATTATTTTCACTGATACTATCAAATATTTCTTTGTTGAGAAAAAAGGATGAACGAAAAATAAGATAATGCATAATATATTTGCATTATAGTTATAGATATTGATGATTATTGTCAATTTAGTTTAAATATAAGTGAATAAATGAAAAAAATAAATGTATTCTTAATGTATATCAACGGATTCAAAGACCACTTTTTTCTTTTTTTGTTAATTTATTTTAAGAAAACAAGGAAAAAATCTACAAATAAAAAAAAAAAAGAAAAATTTCTTCATATTCTTGATAAGAATGATTAATCATTACCAATGATGTTGAAGATTTGATATTTCCTATTTTCATTTCCAGTCGCTTGATCATTTCACAGATTTCTTTTATCATTCATTTATCACTTTACAAATTGCATACTTTTTCAAATTCAATTCATAGTCCAATTTGAAGATAAGCATCTGTTAAGTTCAATTTGAAGATAAAAATCAGTCATTTACTTAATGCTAAACAAAATCCATTGATGGAATTTTATCAGTGATAATGTCAATGGGATCCACTTCATCTTCACCTGAATTTCAATAAAATTCCACTATCCGAAAAATAAAAGCAAGAGACAGTGAAAGATACAATATTTCCAAGATATATATGAGAGTAAGCTTCATGTGAAAAAATCATAAAAAAATTAAAAATGATATTATAAAACAGAGAAAAATTTATCAAATAGATTTAAATTTAAGCTAAAATTTCAATCTCATTCACTTCAAATTCAGCAAATCATAGAATATCGCTCCAGCATTTCAGTGCCTCAGTTTTCGTCTCCGATCTGAAAAATATTCCGAAAAAATATTAATCTGAAATTGAGAAATAATTAAGCCTTTTAAATGTGAAGTAATTAAGCTTAGTCAATCTAAGGTGTTTACTTTTTCTGATTGTTTTTTTTTTCTTTCTTACCTACATTTACTTATTTATCATGTTAAATTATAGTTAAACTATTTGACATCTTATTAAAAGTTCTTTACTTCCACTCGTATTCGTGTTCAACTTTTATATTTTATCAAGACTTGCCATCTATTTGTAAAATCAATTAATATCCTTGCTTTCAACAATATGGACTGTCAAAAGATTCTACAGTATTATTTAAAAAAAACAAAAAAAACAAAACAAAACAAATACAAACCTTCACGGGTCTTACTGCTTGGAATCACTTCTATTTGTGGATTCAGGGCTTCTGTGTCTTCATCAAATCCTGGAGAATCCATTATCCGACTGAAACAAATTCTATTATCATATCTCTCTAATAAATCCAGTCAATGAAGATAATATGAAAATGATTGTAATTTGAGAAACTAAATATTATAAGGAAAATTGTAAAAAAAAAAAAGCTAATATTATTTATCTTAATTGATATTTTTGTGAAGAAAAATTTATTAATCTATATAAATAAAAATGTAAATATTCCTTGTGAATTTTGACACAACGTTGCAAATCCTTCATCGATTTTAACACAAATTGCTTCGAATAGGCGCGTGTTTCCATACCGATAAACCTACTTTTTTTTTATTTTTCCGCAAGGATAAACATGTTTCCCGCCAAAACACCGTGAGGATAAACATGTTTCCTGATAAAATGCCGCCGCTAAAATGCCGTAAGGATAAGCATGTTTCCCGCCAAAACTCTCCGCTTAATAGATAAGCAAAGTGAGGTCAATCAATCATTGATTCATTGCTAGATAATAGCTGATAAATAATCTATCTACATTTAAAAAATTTAAGTGTTTTTTGTGGCTTTTGACACTACGTTTCAAATTCTTCATCGATTAATTTAAATTTAGAACCAATATTACATTCGAATAGGCGCGTGTTTCTATATAGAAATATATTCACTTTTTTTTCCTATGCAACATTTTGACAGTTAAAAGTAATTGAGCGGGCACTTTTATAAAGATAGATTAGCTGGATGGCTATGCGAAGCGTGGCCGGGTACAGTGGTTGAATAATAAATAATATATATTCAATTCATCTGGTGATTTTTTCCTTCTTTTTATAAATAAAGTTCAATTTATTGATTCATATGGAGACTTCTTGATCATTTTATTTTAACTTTTGTTCCAAAATAAACTTTTAGTTCAGAATATATTGATATATTATTGATTAAATAAAATTTACTGCACCTTATAATGGAGCTGACAAAAATTAACAAAAATTTTTTGCAAATTTGATTTTATATATGAATTTTTCTTCTCATTATTCGTTTCTTTTTTTCCTTCTTGGCATTTTAACTTATAAGATTATCTTATTTTCTCTTTATTTTAATCAACAAATATACATATCCCAAAAATTTTTGTTAGTTTAAAACTGAAAATTGAAACAACCTCGGTCTGTTGTAAGTTGCGCTTGATCTTCTTGATGGTCCTATCACGTATCTATTGCGTAATGGAGGTGTGGCATATGATGATCTTCTTCTGTATGATGCAGATTCGCTACTTTTTTTATCTTAAATTTCAAATTTATTAATGAGATTAATCAACTGTTAGTTTCGCTCAACTTTAATTAGTAATTATCAACCTACTTCCGATTGATTAGTAGGATTCAGTCCTGTAACTAAAATTACTATTCATTAATATTCGAAATTTAAAGTATTCATAAATTAAGTTTGACTTTGGAATCCAATAAATGATGATTAGTTTGTTTTAAAATTCATACCGAAAGGATTTGTTTGAAGTGAAAAAGGGATCCGAATAAAGAAAAATTTAAGAAAATAGTTTTATAGAAAATAAGAGAATATTAAAAAATTCATTTCATATCAATATTTCCAAAATTTGCTCTCACAATTTTTCATTGATTAGATGGTGAAAAAAAAATTAGATGCTGTTGATAAAAAACTTGATCGATCAGATAATGATGACAAAAAAACTTAATTGATTAGATGATTATAATAAAAAAAAACTTGAGAATTTTCACAGCAAATTGATAATAATCAAAAGAAAAAAAAAAATGAATCACGTGAATTTTGAATAAATATTAATCGGGCTGATTGATGATGATATTTCATACTTACCGGATACAGTATCGTGTGGTAAAGTGCTCTCAATCGTCTCATATTGTTGGAATTCTCTTGAGGAAGGTTTTTCCGGTGTTATGCCAGGTGAACTGGTATAATATGACTTAAACTTCACGGTAGGAGCTGGTATTTGTTCCATGATAGTTCGTAATCTTTCATTAATCTTATCAGCGTCAATAGGCTTACGCCTGCTATAGCTATCTCAAATTTGTCATCATTTAAATACGATTTAATTAAATTTAAAAGAAAACTCTCTACATAAACTTTATTCATTTTTGAAAATCGAAAATACCTTATTGTTACCAAGTGTTTCAAACATGAATTACTATATATTTCTCTTGATAGTTGTCAGATCATTTAAATTTTGTAAATCAAAATAGATTTTGATTGAAATTATGTATTTGAATTGTTTATTTATTAGATATTGAAAATGATCATTTCAAAAATGTTATATCTTTCTTTATGCCTAAATTTTTTCAACTTTTTATTGAAGATTAATTATGCTAAGAAAATTTTACAAGAGTAGCTATATGATGAACTGCTGAAAGAACTGTAGTGATGACTCTTCTGGAACGAATATGAAGAAGATTCAGAAACAGGAATACGACTTGCAGGGAAGATTCCTGGTGGATGAACATCATTACAGGAAATTTTACAGATTCTAGTAGTTTGGCGGATCTGATAAGTAACATTTCCACTTGGTTTTGGCAAGCAGCACAACGGAATAGTACCACTTTGATCAATTCTCGACAATGGTTTTGATATCGATGATAAACAACATGGCGGAATCGGTGGTAAACAGCATGGCGGAATAGAACCACTTGAATCAATTCTCGGCAATGATCCTGATCTCGATGTATAAGTATATTCATAACTATTCGATCTGAATCTTTTGTTTTTTTTTTTTTTTAATTTATGAGATAAATAAAAGATAGAAGTTATTATTAGTATATCTTTTTTATTAGTTTTAACACTTCGATAAACTTCAAATTTCAAATTTTTCTTCAAAAACCTCGATAAAACTTCAAGTAAGTTTTAAAAATCGTCATTTTTTATTTTTCTAATATATTACAAAAGTTTTTTACCTTGTAGTCGGAATGTTCTCCTTTTTTGCAGTTGTCCAAACGATAATAGCGGACAATATTATTAATGGAAGTTGTGTCATCAACATTTTTTAATAATTCATCATAATCTTTTCTTAGATGGTATCTGAAAGAATACAGTATCATAATATATGATACATAAATGGATAGATCATTATAATAGATATGGTATCTAAATGAATACAGTATTTATAAATTGATTAATCACGAACAAAGAATTAAGAAATTTTTCAGATATTTGAAGAAGTTTGTAAAAAAGAAAAAAAGTTTGACAAAAATTAAATTCATAAATTCTTTTCATCTGAACACATACAAAAGTAACTTTGACACAAGGTGCAAAGTATTGTTGCACCATAATGTTTCCATTTTTTTTTTTTGAGAATTAAATAATTTCTTAGAATTTTATAATGTACAAAACAATAACCGGTTTACAGTTCTTTCTCATTTACAATTTCAAATTGACGAATTTCTTTCTGTTCCACTTCATTGTCATTAACAAAAAAAAAAAAAACGAAAGAATAATGCGTAATCAATTGTCATTTTTATCAAAATTTTAGTATGTTTGGCAAATAATTTCTTTACATCTCTGAATTTAAGTTATGATTTTAATAAGATTCATTGTCTTCGCAAATTATCGTCAACTTTTTTCCTTTTCTTTCACTTTTTTTTTTTTTTTCGCAATTAAAAGTTCATGATGAGATTCTGAGTTGTTAAAATATTGCTGTAATTTTTTTTTTCTTTTTTCAGAACTAGGTAGAAATGATTTTCTTGGCCACGAGCAGTTAGCCAAAAGATTGTAATATTTTTGAATCGTTGGACCGATTGATATATATTTTGAAAAATCAATATTGCATGTATTTAATTGAAAGTTTTTATTAATTTGTGTTTTGTAAATAATTTTTATAGGCAATTTTTAAAAATTGCATACGATGAGTTAAGAAAACGAAACGATTACCTAATAAATATTAGTGGAATATTATTCAATATTTTTAGATTATTCGGCACTTCCGAATTGATATTTGGCAAAAAATATTATAGGAAAGTTATTTTTTTATTTCTGTTTTAGATTTTAATTAATTGTCACTTATTGAAATATTTATTAAATACATGTTGTTGCATATAAATCAAATTCGTCTGTACAGTAAATATTACATGATAACAAAAATTTTAGTCTAAAATTTAATTCTCTTCTTTTTTTTTTCAGATATATTATTAATAAATACAATTCAAATTATATTTATTTTTAGCATATAATGAAAAAAATACAATTTACTTTTTTTTTTTCGAATATTATTTGTTATTAACATATTTGAAAGAAAAAATGCTGTTCAAAAATATCATTAATAATAACAGAAGAAAAATGAAAAATTGCTATAATTTTTCCTCGATTAGTTAAAAAAAAAAAAATTATGTTAGAATTTAATATTTTCTGAGAGATTTGCAAAAAATAAAAAAGTTTTTGTCTTGTGTTAAATTCAAAAAAAAAAAAAGAAAGTCCGCAAACAAATCAATTGACAACTTAGCTGTCAACTTTAAAGTGCTTTCTGCAAATTTTCAAATGAATTCGTTGGAAACCAATTTGAAATAACTGCATTTTTTTTTTTTTTTTTTTTTTTTACAATTGAATTACAAATACTAAAAGAAAAAAATTTGAATGAGAAGCTTGTAAAATCGTGATGATTAGAAAGAATTTTTATCAAATTATTTTCTTGATTTTGTAAAAAATTCTACTTCAATGATTCATTTGGAATGGCTTTTTTTTTTGATTGGAATGGCTTGTTTTTTTAGGAAAAAAAATTGTGATAGAACGTGCAATTTTGTTTTCTAAAAATTTAGAATTTTTTATTTATAAAGTTAGTTTTTGTTGCAAAATGATTGGAAATAGCTGTACGACGAATAGCCATGTGTTTATGTTGCAAATTGCCTTCATTCAATTGTTTCAATCGATTTTTTCATCCATCAAAATAGCTTCATCTGTTCTAATTGTATTTTAGTTTTATCAGAACTGATTTAATTTGTTAGCTGCTGACGTTATTTATTGCTTACGTGTTATTTAATTTAGTTTCTTTCTTTTTTTTTTTTTTTTTTTTTTCAATATAATTAGATATGCTTAAACATTGTTAATTCAAATAAATGTTATTTATTGTAAAAATTTATTAATGAAATTTCTCAACCAAGTGTGAAATTTTTCAACAAAACTTTAAACTTAGTTGATAAATTAAAACTTTCAATTGACAATAATGAATGAATGTTGAAATGGAAAAAAATATTTTAAATTAACTAGGAATTATAATTAATAGTTTTCTTTTTTGATCAAATTGTAAGATAACAATCTTTTATAAATAAATTTATGAAATTTGATTTTTTTTTTTTTTTTTTTAAAATAGTTATGATATAACTGTAGCATTTTTTTTACAGTCGAAAAAAAAAAGCAATTCTTTTTCCCATTAAAGCAGTGAACTTCTCAAATTTCGACTTTTTTAAGTTATCTCAAATTTCAAACTAGTTTATTCTTCCGGTAAATATTTCTTAGCAAAAATTTGGAATTTTTATGATTTGAAGTATTGTCCTCTTTGCTACCAGTTATATATTGATAATATCATTATTACGAAATAATATCATTATCAATATTCAATTTTTAGTGGTATGAAAAAAAAATTGTGAATCTTTCTCATTAAATGGTATGACAAAAAAAAAAAAATTCGAGAATTTTACAACTAAATCAATAATGTTTAATTTTTCAATGAAAATATGTATTTTCCTAGTACTAGATAATTAGTGTACTATTTGTCGAAACATTGTAAACAAAATTTATGACATCATACAATTTGGTTTTCTTAAGAAATTTAGCGCTCAAATCTATTCTTATTCTTAAAGAAAGTTTAAATGTTTGTTTCTTTTTTTTTTTTTTTTTTTTCAAATTATTTATCATGATGGTGTTTGAAACATTGAATTAAAAATAAAATTGAATCACTACTTCTTTAAAATTTAATTCCGATTTAATGTTGCAAAAAAAATTTGGCACTTACTATTTGATTCGTTCAATCAGTAAAACAAAAACATTTCGTCTATTTTTTTTTTTTTTTTTTTTGAAATATGCCGAAATTCAACATTTAAAAGTGGATCATCCAAGTTCAGAATCGTTAAATTTTATGTTAAAACTGTTTTGTTTCTTATTGATTGATATTTTTATATAGAAAAAATAAAAAAAAAAAATATATATATGTATTCCACTAAAAAGTTGCGAATCAAATATTTATAATTATCGTAGCTTTCTAATTTCTTAATTATCATATTATCACATTTTTACTGATAATTATATTATCATATTTTTGTTGATTATTGTTAATCATTCATTGCTAATTCTTATATCTTTCTAGCAACATCAATTTTTTTACATCATTTTTTTGATCATTTTATGAAATTTTTTTTTTTTTTATCGTTCATTTTGGAATTGTATTGGAATTTTTGATTTCTTAGAATTATTTTTTTTTGTTTTGCAATTGTCACATTGATTGCTATTAAGATCGATCAAAAAAGTAATCACTATTCGATGATCAGAAGCATAATTGTCCTTTGACCTTTTATATTTGCAAAGTTTGTCATTTTAAAAATGCAAATAATTGAATTATTTTTTTAAAGCAACAGATAAATTAAATTTACTAATTTTTTTCATCAACTTTTACCGAATATAGCATTTGCTAAAAATAATGTAAAAAGAGAGGTAAATTTAAATTTTGACATACAATAGTATGAATGATTTGTATTCTTATAAATTATGATTTTTCTGTAAATTTCCAGAATTTTTGGAAATTTTCACTTTTTTTTTTTTTCATTTCTATGAACTTTCAGATTCCTGAGATTTGCATTGCTATAAATTTCTAGTAATTCTTGAAATATTTTCTGTTTCTATAAATTTCCGGAATTCTTGAAAAATTTTACTATTTTTCTAAACTTCTAGCCTTTCAAAGACTTGTATTTTTACAAATTTTCAGAATTTCAAAAAATAAAAAAATCTTCTTCATGAATGAAAATGATGTCAGAAGACACTTATAAAGTACAAGAAAAAAATTCTATAATAAGCAAATTATAATACAAATATTTTGGAAATAACTTATAATTCATGTAAACTATTAAATTATTATTTTCCCGGAATTCCTGAAAACTTTTAATTCCTATAAATATTTGTAGAATCTTTTTTTTTCCAATTTTTTTATTTCCATAAACTTCCAGATTTTGAGAGATTTGCATTCCTCTAAATTTCCAGAATTGCTAAAAAATTCTTTCTATTCCTATAAACTTCCAAGCTTCCATAAATTTGTATTTTTACAAACTTCCAGAATTTTTGGAAAAAAAATCTCTTTCATGAATGAAAGTGTTGTCAGAAAAGATTCATAGAGTAGAAGAAAAAAATTCTATTATTAACAATTTTCATCATAAAGATTTTAGGAATAATTTTTATTTCCTTTTAAATATTAAGTAGCAATTTCGAAATTCTTGAAAAAGTTGTTTTCATTCATTTTTTTCTTTTTTTTTTTGATGAATATAGCAAATAAGCAAAGTAGTTATTCATTATTCAGCATAAATGCAAATTTTGCAAATCATTCAAGCATATGAAATTGTTAAAATTATCGAAAGAAATATTTTCGAGTAAATTATTAGTTTAACATATTGTTATCCATAAATCGAAAAATTTCAAATTTACATAATTTTGCATAAATTTTCAATTTTACATTCATGCACGACATCTTAATTTTTCAAAAATTTTTTTACCGGAAGATCTTTTTTTTTCTTTTTTTTGAGCAATTTATTTTTCTTTTTAAATTTTTTTTTTTTTGTTTTTCCGGAATATCGCGCCTTTTTTCAATTTTTTGTAAAAGCATATGTGCATTGCAATAATTATTTTTTAATTTAATTCGAAAGAATTTTTTTGAGTTTTGCAATAATTTTTGTCATCATTGTATCATTTTGTTATTTGCATGTCAATGCATTTTGCATTATTTAAATTTTATTAAAATTAATTTATAAATTCTTTTTTATTCCGAAATTAAAAAAATCTTTTTTTTAATTTTTGAAATCAGTTTTTTTATTTTTTATCCAAAAAATATTTATTATTCAAAAAAAAGAAATATGATTGATTATAAATGAATTTTAATTAGATTAATACTGTGTAAGTAATCCAATTATAATTTAATTCAAAATTTTAATTCTAGATTTTATTCAAAAGTTTTCACTTTTTCTATTTCAGTTTTTCATTTCTATCTAAATATAAATCAATTCAATCTCACATATATACTTGAAAATTTATAGAAAAATATCAATCGATAAAAAACAACTTCTAAAAATGCTTTTAAAGATGAGAAGAGTAAAGTTCTCAAGCGATATTTTACTCTCAATTCTTCGACGATAATTATCTTTTACAACAAAATATTCTGCCATAAGTAGCTCAATCAGTTTGAATTAAATTGCATCGTTATTGGCTAAATTTTTAATCAATCATTTCAAGTTCCATTCCTTTTTAAGTATTCATTTTCTTAAACTTTTGGTAAAATAAAATAATAGAAAATTTTTTATCTGCTATTTATCAGTTAAGTAAAGGTTATTGTAGAAAATTTTATTCCATGATGCTTAATTCATTCAATTTTCTATCAGAATTCAAGTAAAAATGTGAAATTTTTTAATTTTTAAAGTTATTAAAAATTTCTTCCATTATCAGTGATTTTTGTATCAGTTTAGAATTTATCATGCAATAATTCATCATCTTCGATTCATTGCCATCATTATCAGCTAAATTTTAGATTTTTTAAGTTTTAAATTTTAAATCTTTCAAGTATTAATTTTGAGTTTTAAGCCAAATTTCCGTCAGCAATAATATATTTTCTGAAATATTAAATATTTCAGTTTTTTTTCTTTTTTTTTCAATTCTTTCCAAAATGGTTAAGAATAGAAAATAGAAATAATTACATTTCTGATAATGAATCCAGTTCTGATGATTTCATTTTATTCTCTCAACAATAATTAAGATCTTAAAAAAGAGAAATAATTATATTTCTGATAATTCACAAAATTTTAGATGATAATTTTTTAATGGTTGATGAATGATCGAAATATATTTTCATTTAAATTCCAATACATCGCATATGAAATAATTAATTTTGACGATGAATAAAAAAATAATTGAAAATTCATATTTAATAACTCGGAAGAATTCATATTTTAATATTTAATATCTCAAAAGCTCCTCTTGTCTATTGATTAAAATTCGTATTTTCATATCTTATAAACGAAGAAAACTTATCTTGTTTATCTAAGTAAAAATTTTTCCTCATTCAAATTTGATTATATTATTTAACCAATAAGAAGAATCAAATAATAATTAGACGATTAACCTCTTTAGATCTTTTGACCTTTTTATTGATAAGTTTGATTTTACGAAAACAGCCTTATCACTAACACTTACATTACAGATCATTTGATATTTATCGATAAGTTATGTTAAATTACTAATTAAATGAATAATTCCAATAATTACATTTTTGTCGAATAAAATTGAACAAAATAAATTCCCAAGACAAAGTTATTTTCTTTCATTTTA
Source organism: Onchocerca volvulus (assembly GCA_000499405.2). Taxonomy (NCBI): domain Eukaryota; kingdom Metazoa; phylum Nematoda; class Chromadorea; order Rhabditida; family Onchocercidae; genus Onchocerca; species Onchocerca volvulus. Next base: position 2,822,149 of record HG738140.1, read on the forward strand.
TTCAAAAAAATCCATAATTTTCTTTGCCGAATGAAAATTAATTATCTTCAGTATTATTTAATTAAGCATTTATTAGTTTTTGATGCTATAGTTGGTTTTGGCAAAGCGCAAATTATTGGTAAAATTCGAATTGATTAAATTTTCATTCGTTTCAAATTTATTCCCAAATTTTTCATTACCTATTCTTTTCATTTTTATTATCAAATTTCTATTTTTTTTTTTTCGATTTCATTTTTGTGCGTAATTTCTGGTATTATTTGTTATATGTATTAAAGCGATAAAAAAATAATTTATTTAAAAAAAAAAAAAAGAATTGAATTTGTTTTTTTGTTTTTTTTGTTTTTCAAAAATATTTCAAAATTGTACAAATTTATTGCCAAGACTAAGATATCAAAACACTTAACTATATGTTAATAAACTCATTTAAACATTTTTATTTAATTTTTTTGCTCATTTAATTTATTTAATTAATTTTTTTTTTTTAAATGAATGCTTCTTGTTCCTTGAACTTAATATTTTTTCACTAAATTTAATTCCATATTATATCATTTTATTGCAGATATTTTGATGCAGAAATCAATATTCATTTGAGAAATCGATTAAAAAAAATCAATATTTGAAATCAATATTTGAAAAATAATCCATCTGGATCAGAATTTAATCAAATGTCAATTTTAAACTGTTCTAACTCAGAAGACATTACAATTGCGATTGTATTTTTAATTATTGGTAAGATATTAAAATTTTTTAATTTAATTTTAAATGCTAAACTAATTAATGTTGGCGAGCCAAAAAATAAAGCTATTTTCATTTCTTCGAACATCTGGTGAAACATTAATTAATTTTTTTCCTAAAAGATGTTGCATAATCTCGAGAACTTAATCAACGTCACCAATTTTCTCGAGATTGGCAAAAAGTTCATTTTTCATTAAAAAAAAATGCACAAAGTTCAAATATTTTGCTATCATTGAAATTAATGTAGAGAAATATTTCATTTGTATCTGCAAATACATAATTATCCAGTAATACTGTAAAATAAATGAAAAACAAAACTTTCCCAAAGTTTATGATAAATTAAGCGTAACTTACAGCATGCTTAATAATTTCTGGTCACGTAATACACGTACCGTCACCACACGTATTCAAAAGTCGTGTAAAAGGTCAAGTTGCGTGTTTCTCTTGCGTATCATTTACAAATGATTTCAATCCACGACAATTTTACGATACGAATTTCAAATTCAATACCAGTACTACCGCTCTACATCAAACACTTGAAAAGGTATCGGTCTAGAATTTGTAGAATTTCAGGTTGTACGTATGAATGATTTAATTACTTGCAAATAAGTTGTTGTAAATAAGTTACAATTTTAATTTGTAAATTTTTTTTAATTTTTAAATTTTTAAATTATTGTAATTTTTTAAATTATTTATGTATACTTTGTCAATTTTGAAATAAATCCAAATTAAATACTTTATAAAAAGTTGTAGTTTTTTTTTCGTTAAGTATTCTTTTATTTAAGCTCTATTAATATGCATTTAAAAAATTTCAGGAAATTAAATTAATCATATGTTATGTCGATTTTATAAAGCCTAAAAACTTTTTTCATCCTTTTTTTTTTTATTTTTGAATTTAGGAAAATTTGTTATCAATGATAAATTCATATCATTTATCAGGGTGGAATATTGATACCAAAACGTGTACCAACATGTGTCGAAACATATTTCGAACATTATCCTAAATATCATCAAATGGATGTAGTATTTTGTCCAAATACTGCCGTGGAACCAGGTTCATGTGTCACATTAAAAGGAACCTATAACGGTAAAATATTTTTCATTTTTTAAAAAATTTTTGAAATAAAACAATTTGATGTTTTTATCGGAATTTACTATCAGAAAATTTGTTTTGTTTTGTTTTTTTTTTTGCAATAATTTTTTATTTTCTCTTTATAATTTTTTTTCGTTTTTTGTTTTATTATGTATATTTTTTTGCAAATTTTTAAATTTTGTTTTTTAATTTGTTTACAAAGTCTAGGAAATTTAGAAAATTCCTGTGATTTTTTTGTTGTCTTGCTAAAATTATTTGGCAATATTTCGAAATTTGTTTTTGAAAAATTCAATTCTTTTTGTATTATTAAATTATTTTTAATTTATCAAGAAATGTCTTTTTCAACCTTTCCTATGATATTTATGTAACGATCAATTCATTGTGTTTTTTTTTTTTTGTCTCAATGAAAAAAATTTTCATCAAAATTTAAATCTCATGTTCAGATAATCAATATGTTCAATTGCATTTTTTTTTTTTTTGTCTACTCTGTTAAATTTTATCAAATTTTGAATTTAAATTTAAATTTCAAAATTTTCAGGTAATCAATATATTTATCGTAATTGTTGGAGTAAAATGTGGATTGAAAAACGATCATATGCGCAACATATGTCTGAACGATGTTATGATGATGAATTGGTGCAAAATTTTGTCGCAACAAATAATAACAAAATATGCTTTTGTGAAGATGACCTTTGTAATAGTAGTAACCATGACCGATTATCTAATGACCTTTGCTTTATAATTTTATTTGTCATATTTTTATATTTATATTAATTAATTAATTAATTATATTTAATTAATTTAGCAATTTGTTTCGTAATGTTGGATATTTTGTATAAAAACTTGACAGGACAATTTTTCATCCAGGTATTATGATTTATAATTGCATGCTGCATGCTGCATGCTTAGATTAAGAAAATAAACTGTTGACACAACAATTTTTCACCAAAATATTATAAATTGCAATTGCATGCTACATATTACTTAAATAAATTTTTAAAATGAAAGAATGCAAACGCTTTCCTAAAATGTAATTCAGATATTGATCAAGTAATCAATCAAGATATTCCGATAAGTTAATTATTACTTCATTCTCGAGAAATTGTTTTTAAATATTGAATTAGAAGATTGATGATATCGAAATTTTATTTTTTTTTTCTATTTTTTTTTTTAACTTGCAGTTTTTTTCGTACTTGTAATTTGGATTTTATAGATGTGACAAAAATGAATTGAGGAATCAAAATGAGACATTGCCTTATCATTCAATAAAATAAGACCTCTGATAAAAACAGAATAGAAATTGAATAATTGATATGAAAGGTCATTATGAAAGGTCATGATGATCATGATCATTATCTTGATCAGATTTCAATCTATTCTTGTTTGTGTGATAAATTTGAGGAACTATCAGGCTTTAATCTTTATGTATATATCGGCCGTATTTCGGATACGGCCTAATTGTTTTCATTTTCAATAAAATGAATAATAATCTGAATTCACCGGAAATATGCTGATAATAATCAGATTTACCGAAAATTCAGTGATAATAATTTAAAATTCAAATTATTCGTCTATTGATATTGTAATTCTTTTATTAAAATTAAAATATAGCCAAATATTTACTCAAGTAATTAATTACACCTAGTTGGAAATGATATGATACTTTATTATGTAATTCCAAATTCAAATTATTAATGAAAAAGAACTTATTAATGAATGAAAATATTCTCTCCACTTCCGGATTTTTCACCAAGCTCGATTTCCTAATTTTAATCAATCTTTGGCATCAATTTCAACTTAAGTTTTATACATTCTAATACACAAACATTATCTTGTGATTTAAATTAAAAAAAAAAATAAATTCTTCATTACTTGCCAAATTTTTGAAATAAAATCTCAAAATTTTTAATGAATCATTCTGGCAAAAGAAAAAATAAACTTTTCCTGAAGTTTTTGAAGTTTTTCAAAGCTTCTGAAGTTCAAAGAAAGACAAAAACACAATTATAAAAATAAAAAAAAAAAGTGAAAAAAAACATTAAAAGGCATTATTATGAAGCACAAATGATTATTCAAATACAATTAAAGTCATATTCTGATAAAAATGAACGAGAATTAGCACCATTATTAAATCGAAAAAGGCAATTTATAATATCAAATAAATCATGTAATTAAGTAATTAGTTAATGGATAAACTTTTAATCCAAAACATGAGTAAACAATCATTAAGATTGAAAGATCGAATAATATTGGCAAATTTTTTCAATTTTCTAAAAAAGCAATCTTAAAACAACATTATCCAAACTTAATCATTTTTATTGCCTGAAAATCGTGCAAAACAATTTTTAATAAGTTATCGATTTTTACTTCTTTGCAATACTTTTTCAAAATTTTACTTTACTTTTCTCTAGCTTTGAGAATTTCTTTAATTTTTTAATTTATGTCTTACTAAAAATATCTGTTATGCTTATAATAGTTCAACTAATTAATTACAAGCATGATTACTTAAATAATTAATTACCATATTTTAATTTTTTTCTCCCATTTATTCAAATAAAAAAATGCGAAAATTAAACAAAAATTGCTACAAAAATGATTTCTCGTCCCAATTCCACCGTTGATTTACCATTTGAATAAATTTTGCATTATACGGCCGAAAACTTTTGCGTAATTTTAATTGAATTTCTGGCGTAATATTTACGTGTGGACGACCTTTCGTATTTCCGAGACATTTTGCCGTGTATCGATCTTTTCGCCGGAAACAATAAAATCCTTTTTGCTCATTGAAAATCAATTGATCCGGTTTAAATAATTCCGGAATTTGCAAAAATCGCTCAACTTTTCGCAACTGAAAAAAAGAAAAAAAAGTGATAAGAGAAAAAATTATTAAAATCGAATCAATTAATTTCTGATAATAACATATACAATGACTTTTGATAATACTTCTGATAATGATTTTTTTTTTCGATTTCTGATAATCATTTACAACTTTTCTAAAAAAATGGAAAATATTTTGAACATGCATTATCTCTTTCTATAAATTGCTTTAAAGATTCAAAAATAGAAATATTTTTTTTAAATCGAAATCTCAATTATCAATAAAAACTACACCTGTGATAAGGGATCCACGATAAACTTATCACCATCCAGAATTAGGAAATTTTTTAGTGAAAAATATTTCAACCATTGAGACATATGAAGTGAATAGAGCGAATTACGCACTGGTTTATAATTAATATTAATTGTAAAACTATCATTGAGAAATGCTTCTGTTTCAAATGATGGTTTCGTTTTATTTCGTTCATGTTTCGTGTACAATACCTGAAAACGTGTAGAACACCTGAAAACGTGTATCTGAAAACGTGTAAAATACCTGAAAACGTGTAGAATATCTGAAAACGTGTAGAATACTTGAAAATATGCAACTTATAAAATGCAAAAAAAAATTTGGTGAAAACTTATCGACTTGTCACAACTTTCGTTTAAGATTAATCAGTCTTGCTTTTTTTTTTTTTTTTCCCTAAAGATTCAATTTACAGATTTTATCAATTAGTTGCATTTCCTTCTTTTTTTAACTTTACAAAATTTGAAATCAAATTCTACAAAATTTTATATCATCATATTATTATTACAATTTTGACTTCACAAAAGTTGAAATCATATCCTTCAAATTTTATATCATCACATCATTATTACAAACTTTATAATTTCATCCTAATCCAAAACTCTTAGCTTTCATAATCCCAAAAGAAAGTTTGGTTATTCTTATTTTTTCAAATAATTAATTTTTTCAATTATTATTTCTTCATTCCTCGCCATTTTTTTTTTTTTTTCTTAGCGATTTCTAACTTTTATTATTATGTAACTTACATGTAAATGCTAAAAGTACAAATATCTAAAATGTTCCAAAAATATTGCTGAATTGTGAATGTCAGTTTTGTCGCAAAAAAGGACAAAAAAAAAACGAATTGAAAATTTTTATTTCAAGGATGAAATTTCTTCGAAAATTCAAAGATATTATTACAACTCAGCGCAAAAATTTTCACGCAATCAAAATTTTAATTCGAAAGATTTTTTTTTTTTTTTTTTCACTGAATACAAAAAAACTACGTTTTATTTGAAAGATGAAAATTTTATGAGAGATCATGAATAATTTCCTACTCTCATAAATCAACATGAAATTTGTCCTTTTCAATTCTTACGAAAATTGAAAAATGAAAATTTCATTGCGAAACCATTGCGAAGTATTTTTTATCATTTTCAATTTAATCAAAGAAACAAAATTACCTGAGTAAAATCACTAATGGTACGAATAACCGGATCTCGTAGTATTAATATCAATTTCATTGAACTATTTAAACGATGAACTCTTTCTGGTGCATATTGATTTGTGAAATAACCTGGTGTTTTTTCGATTGTCACCTAAAAAAAAAAAAAAAATAAGTTTCGACTGTCACTTAAAAAAGCAAATTTTTCGATTGTCTCCGAAAAAAAAAAGAATAACTTTCAGATTGTTACTTAAAAAACAATTTTTCGATTGTTAATTGAATTTAATCTAACCTTATATTTAATTTGCTTAAATAAAAAATTAATGTTCAAATATTTTCAGTAGAATTTTTTTTTTTGGATAAAAAGGTTTACTGTACTTTTCCAGATTTTGAAAAATATCATCAAAAAATAGTGAACACCGAAAGAAAACTGAAACCTGTTCCGGATAGGTATGCGGCATTTGTCGACGATACCAATCTGCTCCTTTGATATATGTGTCATTATCGTTGAAAAAATGTATTTCATGTCGAGCGACACGTACGTAAGGTTGTATTGCAAGCGCATCAAGTAACGCTCTCGTACCACCTTTACGTACGCCAATAATTAAGCATTGCGGTAAACGCTGTTGTCTACGACGTGCCAATGATGGCGCTGCTAAAGGTACGCTGAAATGATCGAAATTTATTCTCGAAATTTCAAAATTCAGAATTACAATTTAGAATAAATTGAATTTTATGAAATTTATATGATCATTTCGATTTTTAAAATTCATTATGCATTATTTAATTGCCTAAAATTAATTGGAAAGTTTTAAAGTTTAATAAAGTAAATGATGAGAAATTGAAAGATGAAGAATTTCTGATTGCTGAATTTATTTTATTTCGGAGATCAAAGAATAATGAGGGATTATTTTTGGGTAATTTCACCTAGATCAAGAATTTATAATTAATTTAACCTTTCAGTATTTATTGATTCACTACTATCATATTGTCCATAAAGTGGTGTTTCACTGATTGATGGATAAGTTCCGGATACATGTAAGCTAAGTAAGCTGGTATTTATCACTGATATTATCACTATTAATATACATCCTGTAGTAAATAATGTTATCTTCAACGCTGATTTTTCCATTTTAAACGCATATTTAAATTCTGAAATGATAAAAGATGGAAGAGTGGAATAATTTGTTTTATTTACGTAAATAAAAACACGCGGAATTTCACGGAAATTTCGCATTCACACGTAAATTTATTCGTTTTGGAATAAATGAATATGTCGTTTGTTGTTTTGTTGTTTTTTCTAAAAGAGTTACAGAAAAACTAATTGATTAATTATATATATATATATATATATATATTTTTTAGAGCTGTACTTTTGTATTCTTTTCTGTAATTCAATAGTAAAGGCAATCGTATGTCATTTATTTATTTAATGCAAAATAAGTAAACAAAGTTTGTAGAAGTAAAGTAAATAAAACCTTTGAGAAATATTTTGGGACAAGTAAAAATAGATCAAAAATCACAATAATTATTAGCTGGAAAGATGGTATTGATTTAATTTTATAATAAGGCTGAATTATTATTAATAATAACAATAATAAAACCACAGCAATTAATATATATACATATTAGCCGAAAATAATATGATCATTTAGTCTTAAATAAGGTTGAATTATTACATTAATTAATTAATTAATTAATACGAAAGACAATAATAATAATAATAATAATAATAATAATAATAATAATAATAATAATAATAATAAATAAATAAATAAATAATAGTAATAATAAATAATAGTGATAATAAGACTAAATTTTGATCTTTCTGTCGAGATATTAGTGATAAAAAACTAGCGAAAAGTTCAAAATATAGACTGATGGTTTATTATCAATTATAAACTGCAATAATAGATAAAAATATGAAAATAAATTTTCTCAAACAAGTTGAAATTTGCTGAAAAGATATAGTAAAAACTTCAAAATTTCCAACAATTATATTAAATTCATTGCCAAAAACGATGATTAAATTGAAAGAAAGAGAATTATTTTAAATAAATGAACGAAGAATTGATTTTAACAAATTTCTAAATTTTTTGAAATTGATTTCAAAAAGTATTTTGAAATCAATTGAGCAGATTTTCAAAATTTATTACAGCTAAATCTGGAAGAAAATTTGAACTTTTTCCCACGATCAGGAAGAAAATCTTTCACAGCTGTGAACTATTTTTGCTTTTTTAAGGTTTATCATCGATCTATCTTTAATCAAATGAATGAAAAGAAAAATTTGAAATATAATTGTTGCAATTTTAATAATCGATTACAAATATAATAATTTCAAATACACGAATTTATATCTATAAGTATAGAAATAAAAACTTCATAATAAACTTTGTGAACTTGTTGATTTTTCATGAAAGAAATCTCCGATCATTTCATCTGAACTACAAATAATTGAATTATAATAAATATTTAGGAAATTATAAATTACATTTGAATTATTTCAATTTTATATTAAATTCATTTAAATTAAACTTGATATAAAATTGAAATAAACTTTCTTCCAGCAAGAATAAAATTTCCAATCGCTATTGTTTGGTCATCTTATGAAAATAAAATCAATAAAATATCACAATTTAAAAAAAAAAAAAAAAAAAAAGCGATCAAAATTACTTAACAACAATGATTTTAATCAAATTAAAGAGCAAATAATTAAACCGACAAAAAAATTTCATATCTAATTGTTTATTATAGATTCATCAAAAATATTTACAAATAATTTGATCTTTAATCGATGATTTTTCAAATTTTGGGAAATCTCGGAAACTGACCCTTATAAAGACAATAATAAATATTCGTCACCTACTTGCGGTAAATCAAATTTTCCAAGTTCTTTTTTTTTCGTTATCTTATCTAAATTATTTTAAGATTTTATATTTCACTAAAAAAAAAAAAAAAAAATGAAATTTCATATTTTTCTGAAAGAATATCTTTATAACTATTGATATTTTCTTAACATTTCCCGTAATTTGAGACATACTTTTATAGTGTAATAGAAGAAAAATATCTTTTGGCAACATCTCGTCTGCTTTTTCGATTGCTAATATAACATAAAATAATAAAATGAGAAAAAAAAAATCCATTTGAAATAATAAAACAAAAATGCCTTTTAGCAACATATCGCTTGCTTTTTCGATTGCTAATATTACATAAATTAATAAAACGAAAAAAAAAATTATTAAAAAAAATCCAACTGAAATAAAAAATAAATGATTTAGAGAATGAAAGTGATCATTTTGCAATCTTTATTGATTTTCTAATCAATAAAAATAAAAATTGAATAAAATATTTCAAAAAAAAAAAAAAAAGAAGACAATTTGGTGAAGAAATTTTATTATAAATTTAACAATTCGTATCAAAATTTAAATTTGTAAAATTGTTTGTTTATTGTGAAAAAGAAAAATTTTACTTGCATGAACGATAAAATGAATGAATGCCATTTAACAATTGAATTATATCAATGCAAAATGAAATTATTTCATTTTATTTTATAAATGTAAACAAAAAATTTCGATACTATTGGAAAAATTTTTGAAATAGAATTCAAAATACAATGAATTGTTTAAAATTTAAAAACATCGAATTTGGAATAAACTTAAAATATGTCAAAAACATAAATTTTAAAAATGTTAAATTTGTTTTATGCTTCGTTTTGAATTTCGCGTAGCATTTTTAAATAATTTTTTCTTTCGATAAATTAAGAAATAAAAATAATTAGTAAAGAATTTAAATATAATAAAAACTAAATGATTTAGTGAATGTGATCTTTGGACTTTCATTAAAAAATTTTACGTAAAATGACTTTTAATCTATCCGGTAAATCTATCATCCAATAGTATCAGTTTGCAATCACTACTTAATCCCCTGAATATTTAAATTGCAATATGGAGACAAAAGATGACAACTGTTTGAAAATAAATGGCGATTTTAGAGAAAATATGAGCCTTAAAATAAACTTGAAATAATGTAAAGATAAAATGATAAAAATTAAATACCAGTAAAACAACACGAATAGAAACAAATTGAAAAAACAAACTGAAAATTTGATTTTGAAGGATAATTGGCCAGTTATAAGAAAGTAAGTAAAACTTTGGTACAGCAAAGAAGTTTGTTATTTTCTACTCTTTCAAAATTTTTTTTTATTTTTTTTTTTGAATCATTTGAAAAATGAATTTTTAGAAACGATCAATTTATCACTTCCAAAATCATTCGATCATTTGGTGTTATGCATTTTGAATTATTCATTGAACATTTAGATGGAATAGAAAAAATTTTTTTTGATTTCAAATTTGACATTTGAAGAAATTTCGAAAATCTTTGTTTATCATTCAATTTGAATGAGAACATATTAGAAAAAAACTAAAAATAAATGCAACAAATGCTTGAAAATTTTTGCCATTTTTTTTAGCAAAATAATTGCAAATTTCATTAATAAATAACATTAATTGAATAGATAGAAATTATAAAATTCGTCATTAAATGGAAAATATTTAAAACATAAAATTAAAAAGAATTTGAAAAGCAAAGTGCGAATTAAATTTTTTCAATTAATTACAAATTAATTAGCTAAAACATTTGCAAGTTTATTTGCTGTGAATGCTATTTAAGTTTGTTGTATATAATTGATTGTAAAATGAGATGAGATAAAAGAAGGTAAAAATATGTGAAGATAAATGTAAAAGAAAATGAACAATAAAGTGATAATTAAATTATTATTTTTTAATTAATGATAATTAATTAATTATAATTATATATCTATTTATTATAAATTACTACTTAGATTTATTGCTCATTATTGATTGCAAAATGAGATAGAAGAATTGGAAATATATCTGAAGATGAAAATGAAAAAAGTGAACAGCAAAATTTCAATTAAATTTTTTCAATTAAATTAATAAATTTTTTCAGTTAAATTTCAATTAAATTAATATTTTTTCAGTTAATAGCAATTAATTAATTACACTTGGAACGCGCATTTAACTATGAGTGCTATTTAGACTTATTAATTATAATTAGCTGTAAAATAACATTGATGACGTACACGTCAAAGAACGTGAACAGCCAATTAATAGCAATTAATTAATTAATTAAAACAATTGAAAGTTTATTTGCCATAAAATGCTACTTAAGCTTATTGCATATAATTGATCGTAAAATGAGGTTAGCAAAAAAAAAAAACGAGGGACGTGTAACGGATAATGAATTGAAAATTGTCTGCCAAACTTGTGCGAATGAATTTTTCGAGCAAATGTGATGAAAAGTTCGAAAAGATAATGCTACAGCTGTCACTTTTTCCATCAGCCAATTGTATCATCATCATTATCATCATTATCACGTAATATCATCATTGTCATGTCATGTTTTATAGCCATTCCAAATTGACAACTAATTTCTCTAAATTATCGATTGATGGATGTAACAGATTTTAAATAATCACGTAATATCATCATTATCATGTCATATTGTATATCCATTCCAAATTGACATTTAACTTTTCTAAATTATCGATTGATGGAAAAAAATAGGCATGAAAGATTTAAATAATCACGTAATATCATCATTATCATGTCATATTTTATAGCCATTCCAAATTGACATTTAATTTTTCTAAATTATCGATTGATAGAGAAAAAATAGATATGAAAGATTTAAATAATCACGTAATATCATCGTTATCATGTCATATTTTATAGCCATTCCAAATTGATATTTAATTTTTCTAAATTATCGATTGGCAAATATAAAAGATATTAAATAATACATTCATTCGCAATGGAAACCATTCAATTTTCCAATTTTACGCCCTGTTCAATTTGAAAAAGACTGCGAATCAATGAAATATCAATAAATTTGATTCGATCTATTTATTTTGATTTAATTCGCCCATAAACAACACAATTTCTTGCTGAAATTCGGATAGCTAAAAATTGATTCGGGTCTATTTATTTTGATCTGATCTGCCGTAAACAAAATAACTTTTTTATTACTTTTTAATTCCATTTCATACTCAAATAACTTTTTTATTACTTTGTTTTCAATTTTATGCTCGTATAATCATAGCAAATTCTCTGGATCATAAATTTGATGAGATTGAAATGAAAATCGATTGGAAGATTTCAAATATTTTTGAAAATTTTTTCCTCTAATAAACCAGACTACATTATGTATTTTTTTTTTATTATATAGCATTTATTCTTTATTTTTATACATTTATTTATTTTTTCTTGAACTGCTATAAATATTTTTTGAAGTTTCTTATTTTTAAAAAGTTTTGTCTATTACAGATTCATTTTAAAAGATATGAAATGAAAGAAATAATCTTCCTTTTATTGTTTTGCCAAATTTTTTGTTATTTTTTACTTCAAAAATAAAAAAAAACTTTAAACAAAGAAATGATTATGAAAATTGAAAGATTTTCTAAAATAAATGAAACAATAAATTTACGATAATTTACGAAAGAGAAAATCGCTTGCTTTTGAATTACGACTCAAAGCAAGAAATTATAAATCTTTCATAGCAAACATAAAATTTTCATCTTTAGACATCAAATCTGTTGAAATCGTAATTTATGGTGCGTATAATATTATACAGTAATTGCGAAAATTGAGCATTTGCAAATTGCGATTTTTTTGCATTAACGCAGAAAAAAAAAAACTTTGCTGATTTGCCGTGAATTTCATACTAATAAAAATGAAGTTCATGCATTTCTTTTTTTTTTTCATTGCAAAATAATATGTACAAAATATATGAAATTATCAAAACGTCAACTGTAATTTCATTTCAAATTAATTATTTTTCATTTCCAATAGTCAATAATTTAACATTGGGATCATTAAAGATCACTGGTTCAAAGAAAAATTTTTTCGTTTGTTTTTGTAAACAAATAAATATATATTTATTTACTTATTTCATTCTACGTTCAGTCAAGTAGTTCGTCTTGTTAAGGAGTATTTCGAAAATTCCTATACTTATAATATTAATAATCAATGTTTTTTTTTTTATCAAGAATTATTCGACAAAATGTTGCAACATTGAATATCGAAATACTTAAATTTAAAAAATTTTAATTATAAATATATTTCAGTCGATTATTACTCAAAATATGGTATGTAATTTAAAATGACTAATTATCTCAATATGTTAGATTTGCTATGGGACAACAATCCGAAATGAAATTGTCACGGTCTCAGAAATTCTCAGAAAATTTATTGATATTTTGCAAAATTTAAAAGATTTGTATTTAATTTCAATTGGTATATCTTTCTCCCTTTGTTATTGAAATTTTACAAATTTAAAAATTAAATTTAATTTCAATCCATATATCTTCGATTAGAATGAAAAAATAATATGAGGAGTTGATTATTAATGCTACATAATTTTTTTGCTAAATTTTATTTCATATTAAAACATACCATACGTATAAATGTGACTGGAATATTCTTTTCTTTTATAAAATTTGTAAATTTTTTTAAATTTATAAAATAATTTAAATTTCAAATTATGAAAAAAAAATATCTAAGGTATAAAATTTCAAATTTTTAAAAAATTTTGGAATTTCCTAGAAAGACATAATATGAACAAGATATGTGATTGGAATATTTCTTTTTTTTTTTTTGTATAATAATTAAGCTATAAATTTTCAAATTTTTAAGACATTTCGAATTTTTCCAGAGTGACAACTAAAATTGATTATTTCAAATTCTCGAGTAGTAATAGATGTTCAAATGTTGAGATTTCTCGAGTGCTTTTTCTTTTTTTTTTTTTTTTTTTGTTGTAACATACATCAATTTGATTAAGTACTTGGCAGAAATGCTACAATGGAACAAAGAATTATACAAGATTTCAAAACAAAACATGAAAACATAAAAAGTATAGAAGAAGAAGACATCATAAATTCGAGATTGTATGCGAAGAAAAAAAAAAACAAAATTTTATGAATACTACATAAATAAAATTTAAAACTTCAATAATTAAATAAAATTTAAAATTTCAATAATTAAAAATGAAAATATTTACATCTAACTGAGTTTTGTGTGATGATATACGAATACTTGATCGAAACGAGCAAGAAAGATCAATAATGGCAAGCATCTGGAATTTTATGACAGCCAGATATGCATTTAAAAGCCAAAATTATACTATATTATTGACATCAAAGAAAAGCCGCTTTTTCATCAAAAAAATCAATAAGTGAAGAAAATCGGCATAAATTGCCATAAATTTTGTGCATAGATTTACTTCAAAAAACGATTAACTATTTCATTTTTTGCTAATAGTTCACATAATTAATTAATTAACAACTATTATCTATAATAGTTACAATTCCTTAGAGATATATGAAAAATCAAATTGATATTGATAATACTTGCGTTATTCTTGCTGATAATTTTTTTCCTTATAATGAATCATAAATTGGAAATAGTAAGTTATCGCCAAGTTGGCCAAGTTGGCCAAGTTTCTTTAACTTGGCCATTACATTTGATTTTTTCTTCATCATGAAATGAAAATAAATGAGTGGTAGTTTGTAATCAAATTGTTGCCAAAATAAGATAAGAATGAATTAAATTCATTCATTATTATTGCTTACTTTGTTTATTCATCAGAAGAATAAGTTGAGCAATTTAAAAAAAAAAAGAAAAAAAAAAGGATAAATAAAAAACGTGAAATTGAATAATTAGAAATTAAAATAGAAAGTAAACGGAAAATTAATTAAAACAGCTGTAATGATGTATAGGAAATTTATTTGATTGATTGTTTTTAATGAGAATTTTCCAATTCAAGAAATTCTCATTAAAGATAAGTTTTTAAATGCTATTTCAAAATATCAATTTCTACAATATGCTATTCCATTTCTTATCAGTTAACATTCGTTAATTTTCAGAAAATTTCTCAGTTTTATACTATTTCTATTAGCAAATTATATGGCCGTAAATTATATGGCCCTAGTTAAACAGATGTTATCGGAAATTTTGAAGTAAACATCGGAAAATAATTTATTATCAGTAATTTATTATCTGTGACAGTGGGAATCAATATCAGAAGCAAAAGCAACCAGTGCAAATACATAAATGGAATAGGAATTTGAAAATCTTTTTGTAGCCATTAAAAGAATCAGAAATGTTATTTTAATTTTTCTCGAAATTATTCGTCCCATCGACATTATGCGGGAAATTTTTCCACAAATAGATGATAAATTCTTTTTAATAATCGTTATGAGTGGCAAATTAACGATAGTATATTTATTATGAGATATGGAGAGTGGAAAAATCGAAAAGAAATTTGACGGATAGCAAATATTTTAGAAACAAAAAAGGAAATTGGTAAATCTAGAAATTTTTTTGAAATTTTCCTAAATAATCGGATGAAAAAAATCAAATATGACAGAATGAGCAAAACATTTTATTCTTATTTCATATATAAGTTTCTTTTGTCTTATTTCCAAATTTATGAATACATGAATTGAAATATTGCGCCAAAAAATCACGGAATCAATAACATCAGTAATTGAAGCACTGTGCCAAAAAAAAAAAAATCATAAAATTGAAGCACTGTGCTAAAAAAACAACAAAATGAATGGTCAATTTCTTCTACAGTATCTTCGGAAAGCTAAATGATACAGTATTTTCGTTTACCGTTATTCACTAATCTACAGTATATTACATACAGTAAAAAAGTTGAAGCACTGTGCCAGAAAAAAAAATCACAAAATTAAAGCACTGCGTCAAAAAAAAAACCACAAAATTAGTACCATCAATTTCGCCTATTGTATCATATTACATACATTTGGAAAGATGATACAGTAGAAGACGATATCGTAAAATGATATAGTATTTTTGCTTACTTTAAACCATCGGTCTATAGTTTACTACGTTCAAATTTTAGACTTAATTCAAACTTAATCTTAATTAGCTTAGTCTTAATTTTAATTAAACTTAATTCAAACTTAGAGATTCGAATTTAATCTACAATTTGGACACCAAACCGCGCCTTAGGTGCAATAGATGTGTTAGTATGAACGATTGTTGTTGGGATTATCTTGCAAGACAGGTGTTCAGCGATAATAATATACATCAGTCATTAATTTCGATTCATATCAGAGAACTTATCAACTGACCACCTAAGATAAACTTGAACAGACTTCTTCCCACTTTATTTCGAGCATTTTCGAACTTGGTGAACAATTGTTTCGAGCATTTTCAAACTTGGCGAGCAACCGAACAAATGATGGATATATGTCAAGAAGATGATAAATTTGAGAAAAATATATTAATAATTTCCTTCAACTATATTAATAATTTAGCAAAAATATATTAATAGTTTTTTCCTATTTTTTTCTGCATTTAATTATTCAGGCTTAAAATTATTAAAATTAGGCTAAATACTTTTATTTACTTTAAATAACTACATAAAGTTATGGATCTTATTTTGAAAATAGACCAATCATTTGCTTACAATAATTAACATCTTATCAATTATTAAAATTGACATCTTCAAGAGGAAATGTTTGAAATTGAAACGAAAATTTCATCACTCAAATTGAATTTCTTCATTTAATCATTCTCCTTATCTAATCTCTTCTGATTTGATAAAAATTTCATAATGTAGAATATTTTATTACATGATAAAAGTCAATCGAAATAATAGGAATAAAATAGACAATAAATTAAGAATTACTACAATTGACTACAAATGATAAAATGTTATTTGTTAAATGAAAGTATCATTAAATTTAATCCTTGAATAATTTATTTTGAAAGATATGGTCTAATTAATTCTAACAGATTTATTTATTTTTAACAAATTCGACTTTTTGCAACTAAATTTGCTAATTAAAATTCTAGATTTGCTTCTTAAGATTCATTTTATAACCCTTAGTTATTGAACAGATTTTAATATGATTTTAAAACTTTCTAAATTTTAAAAATATCATAAACAATTTTTACAATAGAGAAAAAAAAAACGATGATAATTTCCATCGAGAATCATGAATCAAATTAGCATTTCAAAATTGAAATTATGAAGATACTATCATTTCATTCGAATGAGTAACGAAATAAGCGTTTAATGAAAAGCATTCATAAGAGGTCACAAAGTTCATTTTGACCTCTTATGGTCATTGTGATCATTTTTGGTCATTCATAAGAGATTTTTTTTGACATTTATCTTTGAAAAGTATCCATTATGAGAAGAATAAATAATAATTTGTCAAAATTTTGTTTTTTTTATTGTCATTTTGAAATTCTTCTATTTTTATGTGCCATATATTCCAATTTTTCATAATTTCTAAAAATTTTCCATCAATTTTTGAAATTTTCAAGAGTTTTTAAATTCATATGATAATTTTTAACCACTACGGAACACAATAATCGATTATCGATAACTTATACGTATGGCAGAATAACCGACAAAGATGAAGAATGTGGCATTCCGGAAAAAATATATGAATTTGAGGAAAAAAAAAAAAAAACAAATATTGCACAACTGTCATCTGCTTTATAATAAGGAATTGAAATGACATTTTAACTATTTTTAAATTAAGTAATATTTAAATAATTATCACTTTAAGTATGAAAATAAAATGCACTGAAATTTTAACTGAAAAACAAAGAGAAGTGCGGAAAACTTCGTGTTATTTGGAAAAAAAATCAAAATTAATAAAAAAAAAAAAAAGAGAAAATTGTTAAAAAAAAAAAAAATGACACAAGTATTTTTAAAATTTAAAAAGTTTTTTATTAAATTTTTTTTTTTCGTGATATCTTCTACTTCCTTCTATTAGCATTTTAAAATTAAAATTAAATTAAAATCAATTACTTCGGATTACATTTTAATAGAATGCAAGTTGCAAGATGCATGTCAATTATAATTAACAATATTAAAATACGATAAGGCATATTCGTGGAACTTTCAGACGGGGAAAGAAGATATTTCGGTAAATTGATCTAGTTAATAACAATCTTGCTCAAAATGTCAAAAATTTAATCGACAGTTGGACTTTGAGCATAATGAGTGGAACAACTGATGTTGTGAATCTTTTCTCTATCCGGAAAATTGATGCTGAAACGTGATATTGTGAATCTTTTCTCTATCCGGAAAATTGATGCTGAAACGTGATATTGTGAATCTTTTCTCTATCCGGAAAATTGATGCTGAGAGAGATACTTTATTTAATTAATGGTTTTTCATTTCCATTGAAAGAATTCAAAAAGTTTTACATTAAGATTTATCATAAATTTGGAAGGAAAAATTGATACGTGAAACAGAATCCATTACTGCTTATTTCTAAATAAAAACTGGAAGGAAAAAATTGATACGTGAATCAGAATCCATATAATTGATACGTGAATCAGAATCCATTATTACTTGTTTATAAATAAAAACTGGAAGGAAAAATTGATACGTGAATCAGAATCCATATAATTGATACGTGAATCAGAATCCATTATTACTTGTTTATAAATAAAAACTGGAAGGAAAAATTGATACGTGAATCAGAATCCATATAATTGATACGTGAATCAGAATTCATTATTACTTGTTTATAAATAAAAACTGGAAGGAAAAAATTGTTACGTTAGATAGAATCCATTATTACTTGTTTATGAATAAAAACGAAAAGGTAAATTATTTTTGCTCCGAAAATGATTTAGTATTTCAAATAATAAATGTTGTGATGTTAGTAAACAAAAGCTTTGAGTTGCAGCTGGAAAACAGATGGGATAAATTGAAAGGGAATAAAGTGACGGAACGAAATGAAAAGAAAAAGAAAGTACGTGTTTCGTGACTTTCTCAAGTTTTTCTCATAGCTCACATACCATAACATGCATTATTTTTTTTTCAATTATTTCTCTTATTTAAATACAAATTTTTTAAAAAGAAAAAAAAAATGGTTGGGAAATTTTAATGCTCACAATAAGTTCACAAGAGAGAAATTTTAAACAAAGAATTGATCTCTTCAAAAATATCGCTAAAAGATCAAATTGTCGTTCCGAATGTGTAATGAAGTGGAAAGTTTGAAAGATCTGACTAATTGTTATCATCTTATCTTGTCCTTGTTAGATCGTATGATACTGATAATCAGCAATAGAGTGAATATTTTAGTTATTAAGTTAATAAGTTCGAGCCGTTATCTATGCCATTGACTTATTTTCAGAATTCTCAGAACCTTTTGAGAACTTGAAATTTTTCTTTATTCTTGCCGGCATACATTTATCAGGTTTCTGATAATTAGTCTTAAATGACCTTGAAGATATATTTCGAGCTAATTATTCATTTTGTCGATGCTGTGAATAAGACTGTTTTTCAGCAGTATCGGAAAATAAACTGAACTTCAAAGAGAGGTCGTGAAAAAAGTCGGGAAATATATCAAAAGTTCAAAGTATGAAAGAAAAAAAAATACATAGGCTGAAAAGACAGCAGAGATGTGAGAAAATAAGAAAGAATAAAGTAGCAATAGGTTGAGAAAATGGTTTGATAGTCACGTTTAGCAGTTGTACTAGAGAGTGAGAGTAGACGAGGTAGTAGTGGGTGAAAAAATTGTTAGGGAGTGGAAGTATGTGCGGATTAATCAGATTAGCGGGAAGATTAGGCTATGGTGGAAACAAAATAGCCTGGTTTACATGAAGACTGGTCGATTAGCTGGTGAGGCCTAGTTGCTTGTGGCCAGATACAATTGAGATTTATTCCTAAATTTATTCCTTGTAATGGTGGAATATTTGGCAGAGGAGTTTGAGTCCAACATTAATCATAATATGACTGATAATTATTGCTTATCATCTCTCATTTAATGTAACCTGATCATTAACATGATCAATTTATTCTGATCAATTTTTAAAAACTTGATATCAATCAGTATATGGATAGTAGTGATCTTTTATTACTGATAAATGTTAATGATCAGGTTGTATTAAAGGCGTAAAAGATGAATGAAATAGATATAGTAATGATAGGAATATTTGGTATAGAAATTTGATTCCAACATTAATCATCATATGAGTGATAATTATTGTTTATTATCTCTCACTGAATGTAACCTGATCAGATAACTTGATCAGTTTTTAAAATTTTGATATCACTCATCATATCGGTAGTAGTGATCGTTTATTTGTGATAAATGTTGGACTCAAATTTCTCTACCCAATTAATGATTAGGTTACATTAAGGAAATAGAAGATGGATGAAGTGGATATAACAGATCATTTGCCTGCTGGCTTCTTTCAAACTATCCGATCAGCGAAATGGACCGAAAGACGAGATGTGATGTTAGCACTAATTGATACTTTATCGCAGCATCCACATATTAATCCCAAAATAAAGTACAATGAAATTTTCGCCGAATTTAAATTGGTTCGTACATTTCATTCTTTTATACGTTCAAGATTGTTTTCCAAAAACAATTCATGTTTATTCGTTTAAAATTTATTTCCAAAAAATTTTTTTGACTAAAACATTTAAAATTATTTTCTCTCCTCATTTAACCGAATTTGAACTACTGCTTGCTAAATAAGTGAGCAGTAGTTCAAATTATCAAGCATTTGTTGCTTACTAATTATAATATCGAAATATATATAAGTGAAATATATATAGCACTTGAAATTTCGCTTATGTTATTATGAATAGCTTTTTTGTTGATTGACTTTTTAGCTGCAATTTAGTAAGCTAATCAAATAGAAGGAAAAGGTTTGTTATGTTTATTATAAAAAATGAAGTCAATAAATCCTAAATTTTTAGATTTGAAGGAAATTTTGTGGTGATTTTATAAAGTACTCCTTTGTTTTCATTTAGAGTAAATTTCTTTTCAGATCATAACAAAGGATTCAAATATTGTCGTTGTAACGCTAGCACTGCGAGCAATAACAGCATTCGTTAAAGGGTTACGCAAAAATTTCGTGAAATACATCCCTATGGCACGTATATTTTGATTTAAAGTTATTTTAGCAGAATTTTCGAATAAATTATGGATTTTAAAAGTTTGAGTGAAGAATTGAAATATCACGAGGAATTAAAATCCTTTTATGAATTATGAAAGTTTTGAATTGAAATTGTTATGAAAAATTAAAATTTCTTTGCAGATCCTTGTGCAGATATTAGAAAAATTTAAAGAAAAGAAAGCCTCAGTTAAGGAAGCTGTTGTGGAATGCTTATCAGTTGTCGCTGAACATGTATGTTTACAATACTTGCTTAGAGAATTATTTTTTTGTAGGGATTTCCTAGTCACTTTCTTTGATTGTCTTAAACTTAATAGTTCTTTTTTAGTGTGATAGTACGATTCTAATTGGTCCCATATGTGAAGCTTTAGAAAAAGCCACAAATCCCAATGTGAAAGCAAGTATAGACCAATGGATTTATTGTATTTTATGTCACTGTCCACGAAATGCTGCATCAATATCATTTATCAAAAGTATTGGACAATATCTCGCTAAAGTAAAATTTTCTTTTGTTCTACTTTATCTTGCTTGCTTATCAAATAAAAATAATATTTTCTTTTAAATTGTTCGACATATAAATTGAGATTTTTCAGCACAGTAATGATAGTGATCCGGATGTCCGTGAGGCAAGTTATATGGTTTTTGGCGCCATTTTACGATTAGTTGAAGAGAAAGTAATAGCTTCTATCGTTGATGGGGTATTCTCAGACAAAACCAAATCAAAGAAGATTACCGAATACCTCGAAAAAGCTGAGAAAGATTTCGAAGCGTATGAGCAAGAACGAATCAAAAACGATATCGCTTTGGAATCTTGCATTCTGAATGAAAATATGGTTCACTTTTAACTGATATGAAGATTAAAAATTTTATTTCTTTTATTTTCGGTAGAAATGATATATGAATAAGATGTAGGAATTATTTCAGTCGCCGATCTACTTTTTCTTTTTCACAGTGGTTAGCAATAAAGAAGTCGCTTTTGATTTTTGTTTTAGATCAAATTCTCACCTTTTTCAGATTGCCTTTATGATATCAACCTTGAGGATCACACAAGAAAATAAGTTTTATGTCTATTTTGAGAATTTAGGAACACTATGGAGAATCAAGTAATGGCTTGATTCAGCCTGATGCAGCGATTAGCTCCTGGGAATTGCTGACTGAAACGAAAATTGGTGATAAAATCCCGCATGATATACTGACAAAGTTGGCCTCAAAGAAGTGGAGTGATAGGAAAGAAACATTGGAGGTAATTTTTAAAAATTCAGATTATCTTATGGGTTAAAAAAAGACGATAGTTTAGGCGGAATATTGGCATAAATTTAGCTTATTACAAAAGTAATTGAATTTTTTCGAATTTATAGATATTGTATAGCATTTTGGAGAACAGTCCGCGACTTTGCCCTGATGAAGATCATTCGGAGTTAATTGGAACTTTATGTAAGGTAAATGTTCCAGAATTTCGCTTCATATTTTAATTCTTTCCATGACTACGTGCCTTCCATGCTTTTCTTAATTACTTGCTAATTCAGATGCTCGAGAAGGATGTGAATATTAATGTAGCTGCAATTGCAGCGAAGTGTATAACAAGTTTTGCAAATGGCTTGCGTTATAGATTCGCCATGTACATACCAAAAGTAAATTTTGTTTATTGATAAGTTCATGTATTAAATAATTTTTTGAATAAGATAATCTTTATATAGCCTCCCAAAAAAATTTCTTAGCATCATGTCTTTACCAGAAAACGTCTACTTTTTTTTTTTTTGATTTAATTGCACTCATTTCTGGAATATTTGTTTGTTATATGTTTGCTACATAAGAATTTTCAGATTTATGTTTCTGCTTTCGAGAAATTCAAGGAAAAGAAATTAGTTCTTCGTGAGCCTTTAATTGAACTTTGTGACGTCCTTGCTTTACTTGTAAGTTGAATTTCATACATGTTTAAAGATTTTATCTCATAATGTGCAGTTGAATAAGTTAGAATTGTTGTCAGGGTTTAATTAATGAATATTTTTAAAAAATACGTATTCAATTTAAATAAATTTTGAGACTCCTCTTTCTGCATATATCGATGATGTGGAGATTGCGCTGCAAAAGTCAAATCCACAAATTAAAACACAAACTGCTCTCTTTGTCTCAAGGTTATTACGTCAACACAGTGCGGATACTTTGCCTTTGGACTGTATAAGGCAGAAACTTGGACCAGCACTTTCTAAGGTAATTTTTTGAACGATTTCTTATTGTGTCAATAAAGAAAAAAAAGTTTAATAAAACATAAATATGATATGTAGCAGTGTAATTGATGATAGTGATAAATTGATGCATTTGAAAAGTGCTAATACGCGAGAAGTTTTTATCGTTTCGCCAGTTTGTTCATTCTTGATATGAAGATTATGTAGTTACTTAGTTCTCTGTTAAGGCAGCACAATAATACGTGTTATTCTAAAATGAAATAATGTTACACTAAAGTTTCTTCTGCTTTAAGCTATCCTTCGATGCGGATCCAGAGAGTCGTGAAGCATCTTTTGTAGCAATTGGAGCTATCATGAGAATTGTTGGCGAGAATGCTATAAATATATATTGCAGTGAAATTATGGAAGATGACATTAAATCGGCAAAGGTTTTCATAAGATTATTTCACAATTTAAATTCATGGTAGTGAATTTAGTCACTGTTAATCTTATAATGATTTAAGGTTTTTTTTTTTTTGAATAATACAAACACAAACATTTTGAACATAAGGTTATTATTTGATTTCTTTGTTGCGAATTTTTTTAGGTCCGTGAGAAATGCGAAAGTTTGATAAAAGATTTTGGATTAAATGCTTCGGCTCCAATTTTGAAGTTGTATCAGAAAACGAAATCAACAGTAGCTATTACAAAAGCTGGGAACAACAAAGCAGCTAGTGTTGGTGCTAAGAAAAAGGTAAGTGTGGACAGCATGTCATTTGATTGGACATTATTTTGTTCCAAATATTTTAAGACAGCAACTCTTACCAAATACGGCAAATGTTAGGTAAGTTTTTAGTTCTCTTAGTTTTGAAAACTTGGTGGAATTAAAATTATGATGTGATTATTTATTTTCATTTGTGTTAAATTTGTATGGAAACAACGAAACGTTGAAGATTTGTTTCTTTTTTTTCTTTTTTCTTTTTTTTTCTTTCTTTCTTTCTTTTTGATCAACTCGAAATATTGATCTTTGATGTTGGTTTGCGGTTTGTTTCTGATTTCTCACTGATATTACATCCTCCCATGTTTTTTTTTTTTAATACTGAGCTGTTTCTCGTCTGTTCAGATAGATTTGCCATCCATTCTTCATGCTATTAAGATATCAATTTCTGATCGATTAGGTTCAATATATTTATTAAAAAAAATAGCGTATTCTCATAAATGTATCCATTCCACGGACTATGCATGGTCCATCTTTCCACATGTATGATTATTTAATGAATCATTAAATGACAGTGATAGAATGATTAATGATTCTTTTAAATAACATTATAAATGGTGTCAAATATCTTTTTTAACGTAGAATTGAGAGAGTTTTATTTTTAATTATTTCTTGTTGTAGAATAGATGGTGTACATTCTAGTACATTGATTTTTTTTTTTTTAACAAAGCACTATTATCAAAAGAAAAAAAGAAAATCTCACCAAAGCCAAGATTTCATATATGAAAGCTATGTAAGCCAGTAGCAAGAGAAATGAGTAAAATTATTTCTTTAAATATCTGTTTTTTCATAGTCTAGTGGAATGCATATTTTCATGGTGAGTCGAACTTTGAAATTTATTTTTCAGGATTCAAAAAATAATGTGAAGATCACAAAAAAAGTGCCTTATGATGCGACGGTTCCAAAATCAAAATTTAACAGTACGATAGTGCCTGCAGCTAGAATTCAGTCTGTACGTCTTGCAAGCGCTTCAGCGGCCAATGTGTCAATGAAAGTAAAACATGAGAAATCAGAAGAGAAATTATCGGCAAGATCGCTTAACACCGTAGAAAAAGCTAATTGTAATGTATTTTAATATTTCAGTTCATTGCATATATTCTGCTGTATTCTATTTTCGATTTACATTTTGGTCCGCATTAGTTTAATTATGTTATCGTTCTGTAAGTGGTACTGAATCCCCTTAATTTTTGCTGCTTATTTTTTGTTCCATTTACCATTATTGTTTAACTTTGTAGTATCATTACAGGTATTAAGATACCGGCAACTTATGAAACAAGAATTTATGAAAATAATTCAAATGAAAATGATGTTTTTTTTGATGCTGCAGAAGAAATAGAGGTTGCATCACATAGTTCCAGTGATCCCGATGATTCGTCCAAGAGAAATAGAACATTTATTGTGGAGGAAAAAGAACCAGGTGACCTATGTCTAGATTTTGGAAAAGATCAAATTCCGAATTAATTATTTCACAACTTTTCGGTTGAAATACTTTTGTTTTCATATTTTATCAGCTTCAGAAATTGGAACTACAGAAAAATCAGTTCCATTGCAGTCTGCTAGTCGTGAAATGAAGCGATCCGATACAGCCAATTTCACAGTTTCATCGGTCAGTGATTTTGTATTGCAATTTAATTTTAATTTTTTTGTTTGATTTCCTTAATTCTAATTGCAGTTAGCGAAATCCTAATTTACAAACTGATTAGAGTACGGCGTTTCTTCTAGTTTAGCATGGGGCAGTGCTGGATGAAGATAAACTTCCAGATGAAACTTATCTTAAACTGTTTAATTTAATCTTTGATCGGTTTGCTATTTTCTTAGACTGGCTATTTTTTGTCGAACAAGTGCGAAAATGTCATAGCTTAAAGTTTTAATGAAATATAGTGTATTTCCTTCTACTGTTTGGCATTACCATGTTTGTTTGACCCGACTAATTTTCATGAAAATTTCTCAAAATATGGGTGGAAAGAATTTATTTTGTCAGTTTTGTTCACAGAGTGATTTTCGTTGAGGCATGGAAAGTTTTCAATAGTTTTAAGAAGTTAATTTTTAAGGCACGCAACTGTGGATCTCGCTTACCCACTCCGGTACTGCGTGGCCCATCCGGAAGTCGCATCCCCATACCTGTTCAGAGACGTACGTGAGAATCGTGATTTTTTGACTTTTTTTGATTTCTTTTTGTGTAATAAATTTTTGATTAAAATTTAAAAGATATTTTATTGCTTATCATTATTTTTTTATTTCTTTTCAATCAAAATCACTTCCTGTTTTCATATCCAATTGTTTTTGGTTTCAAATGTTGCCTTAATATTGAAAAAGCATTTTATATATGCAATAGTATTCTGCAGGACTTACTACCATTTTATCGGGTTACGTGATGATGTGTATAGCGATCTCTACTTGTGTCTACATACTTTTGTTCTTTCGAATGTAATTCCGATATATCATAAATAAAAGTTTAAATTGTTAAAATGCTTCCATTTCTAAATGTCTAAGCTTAATCATTTCAAATCGTAGTAGTTGAGCAAGTGAATTTTTTAGGATCGAATGAGGCAATTGCATTTTTGATTTTCGATTTCGGCTCAAGCACAGTAAATGCTCAAGATTGCTTCCTTTCCTTTTAATTTCTGAGCATTTTATATCCTGTATTTTATTAAAAATATAACTGTTCTTCGGATTTAATGTAATATCGTTTATATTATCGCAGCTTTTCGCAAATCATAAAGTTACGTGAATTATTAAAACACGTCATTGAAAAATTACAAAAGTTGTATGTACGAGTTATAATAGTGTTCAAAGGGAAAAAATTTGCAGATTTGTGTCATTTACGGAATTTAATCACTCCCCCTATGATATTAACAAAATAGATTTTTGATAAAAAGAAGATTCATTTTGCCTGAGGCTTTAAATAAACTTGTTCTTTTGTTGTTCTAAAAGTTGGCAAATTTTTCGTACGAGAATCTTATCGCTCGAATGAGAATATTTATTTATTGATCACAATGATTATCAGAATTTTTAATCATCCTCTGAAGATCTCAAGGTCGATAATTTTAATCTATTTCAGTAGTTTAATCGCTCCCCTTTTGCTGATTCAAATATTCGTCGAATATGTAAAATATTCTCAATAATTAAAATCGAATATGTCATTTGTATTGCCATTTGTTATAATCCTTCTTGTAATTATTCTAAAAATTCCTTTTGGTGAGTTTAAAATTTTTTTCATTAATTTAATTCTTTTTGTACATGAATTTATGATATGAATTACAGAGATTACCTAATAATCTCTGTAATTCTCCCGAAATATTCAAAATTAATATACTCGAATAATACTGGGATGAATTTTCATCAAAGAATATAATTATCTATTGAATCTTAAGATTGAATTGGAATGATTGCCATTCGGTAAACGGTGAGATAATTTGAAAGTTCCATTTTATCAATTTTATTTTCTGTTTTACGAATTTTGGATCTATAAAATGGACGTAAAATAATCACTTCATAGAATTGAAATCTAGGAAGTAAAGGAAAGTTAAAATTTGAAAATTTTGAAAAATTTTTTTAGAAATAGCACATTTTAAGAAATTTAAAGAAAAACTTCAAAATTTCGTTATTGTTTTATAGATGGCTGAACAAACAATTGGCGCATTTGACGTATACTTACGCATTTCAACAAACTATCTTAGTTGATGGGATGACATGATAAATTTGATTGTTTAATAAAAATTAAAAAAGAAAAAAAAATCTCCAGTTTCCGTAAATTTAAACAGTATTAAGTGAAAGAAATTTTCGAAATTTTCAGTAATCGGTCAAATCGATTTGGGTTCATTTTCATTAGGACAAGATAAACGTGGTGATTTGAAAGTTGGTTTAAATCAGGCGGCGAATATTTTGGGATTTGGTGGTGATCGTGGATTGGATTTCACAATTGGTGAAGGTCGATTTGATACCAAAGGTAATTATTATCTATCAAATTGCTACGAATGATAGATTGAATTTAATTTTTTAATTTTTGAAATAAAAAATATTACTTTTATTAATTCGTTAGCACGACATGGAGCCTTGATTGCTGGCGAAAGAATCGGTCTTGATTCAGGTTTTGGTCTTAATGAAGCTGAAGGATTGAATTTTGGAAGTTTTTTAAATGTAAGTCTAACGATTTAAACCAATTTTGAATAAATTTGAATTTATAAAAGATTAATCGCAAAAGGACGATTCTTAAAAAAGTTTTTTTTTTTTAATATTTTTGCATAACATTTAATTAGTTATTTTTTCATAAATATTGATGTTACAACTTGCTTTTGTTCAACTTTTTGTTTTTACTTTTTATTTTTGCTTTTGCATGATGTAGCTAAACGATAAAATAGAAATTGCAGCATAAATTAATTTTGATTTAAATTGGCCTATTAATAAGATTAAATTTATTAAAATATCCAAAAAAAAAAATTAGTTTCAGTTCTTAAAAAATTTCTGCTAGCATATTAAAACACTAAAATCAAAACAACATCCATTATCCTTTTTTTTTTGTTTCAATTAAAAAACAATAATTAAATCAAAATCATGATTACTGTTTTTTATTGCAATTATTATGAAGTTATGAGTTAAAAAAAAAAAAAACAAAGAAAAAAAAAGAACGAAAAACGAAAAAAGAAAGTTTTGTTTCTCATTTTTTGTTCAAAAATTACTAAAAAAGATTTATTTATTTATGTTTTGGTTTATTTGCTTTTTGTATTTGCACGAGTTTAACTTCACTATTTTCAACTTTGCCGTGTATTTTTGGTTAGTTTCTAATTTTATTTTTGTATTTCTAAACTTTAACTGCATATTTTTCAAAATTAAATCTCGAGACAAAATTAAATCTCGAGATCTTGATATTTTGGTTGCGGATAAAACCAAATTTTTTTTTTTTTTTTTGTCTATTTCCTCATAATTTTTTTCATTATTTATTTATTTAGTGTATTTTTGAAATATAGTGATTATTTATTCTGATCATTGTGATTACATTCTAATAATTAGTTATTCTAATTATTATAATTGCATCCTAATTATGAATTCTGACTATTATAATTAAATTTCGATTACTTATTTTAATTATTACAATCACATTACGATTATCATGATTATATCTTGATTATTTTTCCGTAACAGTTCGGCAAAAATCCCCTTTCAATCAATAATCCGGCTGGTCAATTTCTGTCATTTCTGGAAAATATCACCAAATTCTTCACTTCCGGTGGTAAATCATTGGAACCTCTGCCATCTCCGCTACAACCAAATATCCAAACAGAAAATGATTTCCGTAATTTTGGAACAAAACTACGAAAAATTTCTGGTAATACGATGAATGATATGCAATCCGAGAATGTCAATGATGGCGATTACTACCGTGATGTTGGCATTAATTTTCAATAATTAAACATAAAACTGAATATCATTTGTAAATTTTCCGACTTTTCTTTCCTGAAAATTTCATTTAATTTGCATTATTTCAGCTCGATTCATTCTTTGTTTCAAATTTTAAATTTAATTTCAAAAAAAAAGACATATCGATCCATATCGGTCACTTTCTTATATCGGCCATTTTTTTTAATTTCAAAAAGACTACGAAGGCAAATAGCTATCAAAAAATCAATTCTCTGCTTTAAATGAAAGATTAGGAACTTAATTTTGTTAAAGTAATTATCATTTATCAGATTAAGACTTAATTCTGTCACAATAATTATCATTTATCAAATATTATTTGCAGATTGAAGATGAAGTAACTCAAGGAGAATTGTAACTCAAGGAGAATTGAAGACAACAATTGAATCTCCTGGAGAATTGAAGACAACAACTGAATCTTCTGAAGAATTGAAGACAACAACTGAATCTTCCCTTCAGAAAACTTGAATTATACTGGAATTGAAATTTTTTTGGAATTGAATTGAATGCTTACTATCATTTGAAATACATTCTATTTCGTTTGTTTTTTTTTGTTTTCTTTAAATTAATTTGTTTATATATTTCTTTATTCATCATCAATTTCACATCCCAGGTTAGACAAATTTCATTGTAAATAATTTTTTACAATTTCTATTGGGTTTAAATTTATCTCAGAAATATTTTCTTTATCATCAGGAATTAATCAATAAATTACTTAAAATTTATTTTCTCAAAGTCACAATGTTTACAATCTATATTTATATATTAACATGAATATACGTGGACAAAGTTTGCTGAAATGTACATTTAAGCTCGAAATGAAATGCTCGATCAGAAAACTTCTTTTTTTTTTTTCAAATTTATCATGATAAATTCATTTTCGTTCAATATATTTTTTTTGCCAGCATTTGATCGTGAAATAAGCAATTCTAATTTTCAAACAAATTTAAGTAATGTCGTTAAAAACAAAAAAATTGAACGTACTATTGTTACATAAAAAATCTTAGAAAAAAAAAATCGTACTTTTTTAAAGAATTTTGTATGTCATAGGAAACAACATTCGTTAAAGATAGTTTTAAGAATGAGTAATTTTTTTTTTTTTTTTTTAAATCGAAAGACTTAAAAAAATTTTTTTTTTTTAAATCAATAACAAAAAAAGCAAAAAAAAAAGGATGAATTTATTTGTCACGAAAAGATGTAAATTATCTCATACATTTTAGCTTATTCATCGAACTAATCCATCAATCAATACTATCAATTAAAATAGATCATTAAATCTGATCTTATATTAGAAATTGAATTTTTGCTAACTCTAACCTTTGATCCTTGATCTCGAGCGCAAATAAGTGCAAAATATCGTTTCATAAATTTTGAACAAATAATTATAATCGAAAAATTTTGAAATGACATAAAACACGAATCAAAATTGTATTTTAGTAGCGTACAATGACATGAAATAGATAAATGAAAGACCAATTAGAAGACCGGTACTTTGTAATACGGTAACAATTTTACTTTCCTGATAATTATTATTGATTAAATCAGAGGTTGCTTCACGCATTTCAGGAATCTGAAAACAATAAAATTGATCTAAATTAATTATTTTCTTCAATAATTAGCTAATTAGCTCCTTTATTTTTCTTCCTTTTTAATCGGTAAGGAACAACTAATTAAATTAACCCAAGTAAACTAATATCAATCTCAAAAATTGACAAATATTTTGCAAGATTAAAATTTTTAAACTTAAATGATTCATTAAACCCACGATAACTGTCATTATCATCATCATCATCATCATCATCTTTAACTCTGTTTAATCTTATCTTTATTAACAAAAAATTTAATAACGAAATAACTTTTACCACCTTTTTAACTTTTACCATTTTAAAAAATTCTAATGAAACAGAAATTAAATTGTATTCTACTTTTTCTTTTTTTTTTTCATATAGTCTTATAGAATTAAAAAATTTAAAAAAAAATCTGCCAATTAAATTTTGCTGGCAAAAATTTTCAACTTTTAGCGACAGGAAATCGATATAATTGTTTATTTGCATTTTATGCAAATAAAGATAAGCATTGATTACAAAGCTTATTCTTTCATTGATAAAAGCTGATAAAATGTAAAATCGCAATAAAAACAAAATTACAATTTGAATTGCTACTATAAAAGTAACTTTTGAAATTTTTTCATCTATGTATGTTCAGAAAATGACTAATTTTTCTTTGAAATTTCAAATAATTCATTCTTTTATTTCATTTTTATATTATTCATAATTTTTTCAAAAATTTGAAAGATGAGTTTCATGAAGTATGTCGTGTTGAAAATGTGTATCGAATGAAAGTTTAAATTTGAAAAATTTAATCGCCGTCAGAAAATTAAATTTACGATTTCGAACGTAATTAATTATGTAATTGATTAACATATTAATCGTAAAACTTACCAAAGTACCCAAGAAGACATAAAGATACATTCCGGATGAAACAGCAAAAACGAATGTATCAGTACCTTCGCTATAATCATCCAATAATGCTCCAATAGCGAAACCAAGATAACTTAGTGCTCCCGGTATTAAATTCAGTAATAGTGTTTTCCTGAGGCCTAATCCGGATTGAGCCAAAATAGCCAGAGTACCTAAAAATTAGCACCTAAAAATTGGCATTTAAAAATTTTCCGAAACAGTATATAAATGTATAAAAGATGGAAAAAATACATTTAAAAATGAATAAAATATAACAAAAGTATTACTTAAAAGTATAATTTAAGTTATATTTTATTTTTAACTTGAAAAAGTATAACCTTTAAAGTATTACTTGAAAACTTTCAAAGTATAACTTGAAAAGAGCAAAAAGGAATTAAAGTGTAAATTAAATTTAGCTAAAATATTACTTGAAAAGAACTTCTAACGATTTGGCTTGAAGAAAGCATTTACTAAAACAAAAAAAAAAAAAAAAACGGGTCATAGGTCCATTGGCTATCATTTTAGATATATCAAAATTATTAAGATATAAATCGAAGATATTGGAATACATTATCAAAATATATTATTAAATGTTATTAAAACTATCAAAATACTTAAAATATATTGATTGAATTTAATTAAAATCATCAAAAAATTCACCTAATTCTTGCGGAAATTGTTGCGCAATACATGCAACACCGATACTAAGGCCACGGCCTAGCGAATCCGCAAAAGCGACGCCGTTACTCATTCCGTCAACAAAGTTATTCGCAGAAGAGCCAAATAAAATCATATAGGCAATACTGGAAATTTCCAATGCTTCCGGTTGAACTTCCATTTGCTCAACAACGGCTACAGATACGCTTATTTTAGCTCCTTCTCTTGTCTGAAAATTCATCTTTTAAACTTTGAAAAATAAACTTTTCAACTTTTTTCTCTAATTTTCAATAAAATATTAAACTTGGCGAAAATTATTTTAACAATTGATAATTTGACAAGTAGTATTTTAACAAGTGATAATTTGGCAAGAAGTATATTTAAATTGCGATTCCTGGAGTTCCTTACGTTAAAATTTACTTTTTAAACTTTTCAGCTTTCCTTCCTTCTCTAATTTTCAATAAAATATTAAAATTGGCGAAAATTACTTTGAAAAGTAAAAAAGAAAAAAAAAAGTACGACAACGACAAAAAGAAAAGGAAAGGAAAATACATAGACATGGTGGAAGATGATCAACGAATATTGAATCTTAATAAATAAAAGAAATTCATCTATTAAATAGTATAAGTTTTTAAATTCATTTAATATAATATTAAATTAATTAGCTGAATAATTTTGCTTCAATTGCATTATTTTATTCATCATTGATTTGAAACTTAATTTGAAACGAAGTATGAAATATTTAAATCATACGTGATTCTTGGATTTTTGCGAAAGTGTTGGAGAAGTGGAATAAATTGTCGCAATTGGCTGCGGTACTTGTAATGAATTAGTATTCTCTATGCGATTTTCTGCGTCATCCAAGTGCATAATTACGGGAACATTTTTACGTGTTGAAAACTAGAAAAATTCTTTCATGAAACTTTTTACATGCAATATTCAAAATTATTAAAATTCAAAAATTCATGTCCAAAAATTTAAAACAAAAGATTTAAAAAAAATTCCGTTCAAAAATTGAATTAATTTTTCAATTACTATAATGTAAATAATACCGTTCTAGTAATAGCTGAATTAACTGCTGCGCTTTCGATTTCAGCCTGAAATTCATTTAATTTTTATCATAAATTTTAATTCCATTTGTGCAGAAAATAATTTACTTTACAGAATTAATTTAATTTATACAATTGAAAATAATATGAATTGCCAATTTGAATCTTATATGTAAATCTTAACAAGAAACCTGAATTTGCTCGATTTCATCTTTAGTATGTGAATTTTCACGACTTCTTGAATCGGTAAGTGTCGTCGTTAAACCTATTTTGTTGGTTTTCTTGATTTCCATCATCTTTTGTGATTTTCGATGCTACAATTTCACTTTAATTTGTAAAAAAATTTTTAAAAAAATCAAAATTTCATGAAAATTAAATATAAAAAGAAATTTTGAAAAGAATAAAAATCGTTTTTCTTATAAAAATATTTTTCTTGATATCCGTAAAATCAATAATTATGGGTGGAAATTTTTATCGATAATTGAATAAATATCTTTAAAGAAATTTTTTCAAAATTTTTCTTCAAGAAAATTTTCATTAAAGAAAAAATTTTTACGAAAGTTTCAAATTTCTTTTTTTTCGAATTTTTTCAAAATTTCCAACTTGATAGAAAACGAAAATCAAAAACTAACACGTTTTATTTCCATTGCATATTTGAGTATCCTATCAATGGCAAAAAAGGCATACAATGATCCAAGGATGATCAATGATTTTATTGATTGTTCATTTTCTGGTACCTCAAAAGCCTAAAAAATTCGTTCCTTTTTTGATTAATCAAATTTTTGAATTGGAATTATTAATTGTAGAAAATTCGATGATAAATTAGAAATTAAATTATTCAAAAAACTTGAAATTCAAAAAACTTTTACCCGTGGTAACATGATAAAAATGACGGAACCCGAAAGTGCACCAATACCGAGAGCTACCAAAAAGGTCATGACACGTTCGTAAAATTTTTTATTCAACAACGGTACAAATAAAAGGCATAATGGTGATGCAAATGCTGAGATTGTTACAATTATCATACCAATACCCCATGCTATAATTTCATTAATTAATTATTTAAAAAATTTTTTCAAACTAATTTATCATTTTTAATTTTAATTTTTATTTTGTTTTGTAATTTTATTTGCAAAAATTTGATCTAATTTTAATTAGTCAAATATCAATTTTTAATTATGAAATTTACATATTTTATGCGTAACATGTATAGATTTATATTGATTGTATTTTTTTTTTATTTTTAAATTCTTAAAATTATTATTTTTTTTTCAAAGAATTTTATAATCTTATTCAAATTATTATTCGCTTATCTTTAATTTAATATTATTCTGAAATAGTGAAATAGTCAAAAGTTATATTAGTCGAAGGAAATATGAAATCTAAAAAAATATGATGCATGAAATCAAATTTATCAAATTATTATCTCTTTATCAGTAGAGAATATCAGTTATCACAAAAAAACGCAATACTTTGCCATGCTTCAGGTTTCTGTTCCATCGAATGAGTATGATTGAGTGGATTTGAATTTATCAATAATTGATCCATAAAGATAACAGTAATCAGTTGCAGTTCAGTAGCAATTCGAAAATTAAAATTGATTAGAATGAAATTGATTAAATTGATTTGAAAATGAAATTAATCAAAAATCGATTACTCCAATAGCAATTCGAGAGTATTTTAGAGTCCAAAAATAATTATTTTCTATAAAATGAACTAACTAAATTTAAAAATTAAAAAAACTTTCGTATTTTCTACTGTCAAAAAGTATTACAAATTAGATAAATCAAACAACACAAATCAAAAATAAATTCAATTAAAAGATGCACAATAAAGTCAATCAAAAAAAACGATCAATATGGTATTTTCTTTCAAAAAAAAAAAAAAAAACTTTAAATTTAAATTTAATTTGAATTTACATTTAAAAATGTATATTAGTTCCAATATTTTCAACATCACAAAAATTTAAATTATCTTAGTATTTAAGAACTTCTTTTTTTTTCAAATGTCAAAATAGAAAAAAGGATTTCATTATTAATTATTTCAGTTTAGGAAAAAATTTCGTTCGTAAATGAGTCAAGTGATTGTGAAAAGATTATTATTGATCATTGAAAAACGCATGACCAAAACTTTCATTAATTTATCGGAGGGAGGGGAGGGGGAGAAAATTCAATAAAAAAATTATTCAAAAAAGTTTCAAAAAAAAAATCTTTCAAATCTTACTTAAATATTTAATTTAGAAACATATAAGTATACCTTAACTATGGTAATTAAAGAATAATTTTAATTAGACTAATAATCAGATATAAAGATAGATAGTTACAATTCATGCAATTTTTTATAAGCATATGTAAATTCTAATGTTGAAACTTTTAATTTCTTGAAAATTTAAATTTATTTACATAAGTTAAGTATTATATTACCTGAAAATAGAACTGTTATTATAACTATTTTATGAAACGATGGGGCAATTAGTTTTGAGAGAAATGATCGATGATCAAAAAGATTGGCATTTGTACATTTCATGACAATTATATAAATCTGACACAACTAATTTAATCTCGTTGATTTTTGGCCTTTTCTCATGAAACTTGTAAAATGCAGAATGCAGAATTTCCTGTTGCTTCATAACATATTTACATGAAATAATAATGTAAATATAAATATAAATATATATATAACTACAAAACATATAAATTTATTTGCAAATTTATTCGAATTAATACATAGTTTTATTTTTAAATATTTCATAATTTTCCGCTATATTTCATTATTTTTTTTTTTAGTATTTCGTAATTTTCAACAATATTTCGTAATTTTTTTCAAATATTTCATAATTTCCGAAATTTCGAAACATTTACAGGAATTTTTAATGCTTGATAGTACGTTGATAATATGCAAGAATATTTCAGAGAATTTCATTTAACATGACGCGAATATTCTCATATTTTGCGCAAACATGATCCTTCTTATTAGAAATTTCCATATTATAAATATTGATTATATAATTGGCTGAACTAATCTAAATTAATAATAGCTTTATGGGAGCATAATTATGTCGAGAATATTGAAAAAGAAGGATTATTATAAATTATCCATCAATCGATAATTTAAAATATTAACCACTGGTTACTATATGATAATATATGATTAGAATCATAAATTAAATTAGCAATGATCATTTGGACTTGGACAACATAAAATTGATGATATGATTAGGGTGGACTGTTCTAAATTATCAGATATGATAAGAATCATTAATTAAATTAACAATGATCATTAGAATTGTTTTCAACTAATTATTATAATAAACTATCCGATTAATCGATAATTTAAAATATTATTTTTTTATTATTCCGATCATATCATAAGATATAATCGGAATCATAAATTAAATCAACAATAATCAATCACTTGAAATAGAAGCATAAAATTGAAAATGATATGATTAATTGAACTGATCTAAATCATAAGATATGATCGAAATAATAAATTAAATTAACAATGCTCATTGAATTGGAAGTATAAAAATTTATTATTTCATTTGTAAATTTACAATCTTCGATCGTTTTTTATAAATAAAAAATGTATAATTCATTCTGGTGATATTTATAGTATTTAAGAGTAATGCAAATAAATGTTGAATAATTTGAAATGATTCGTTGTAAAATAAATATTGTGCTTTCACGAAGGAAAAAAAAAAGAGAAAGTAACAAAGATCACATTTTATTCCTTCGTATTCTCAAAAATCAGCTTTAATTACAGATATTTTATCTTACTATTGTTGTTTTATTCAAAATTAAGATTGTAAAGTTGAATGATGAAAATGCAACAGAACGATTAAATTTCAATTTCTAAAAAATTGAAATTTGAAAGAAATTGATATTTCGAATTTCTATCATTTTTCCAAATGCTAAAGATTTTATGAACCAAAAACAAGGTTATTGATATGAATTTATTGATATAAATTAAATATGATAGATTCTTTGTAAATTATTGATTTGTTGATGAAAAATCAAATATGATAAGATCTTTGTAAATAAAATTTAGCAACATTTAATTTGCAAAGATCATATCATATTTTCTTTCTAAATGATAATGATTACTCTGCTAAGTTCTCATTAATTGCAAAAGTTTGATATGTAGTACTCGTATCGAAATTTTTCAAATTCTATAGTCCAGTGTTAAGCAATTGTCAATTTTTCAATAATCAATAACAATCTAGTTTTTCCTTACCTATAATAGTATTTCCAAGTTCTGGGAATTTTTCAGTATTATTTCAAACCTTCAATAAGAAAAGACTTAAGGAATCAGTTTTTTTCTTTTTTTTTTTTCATAATTTCTAGAATGAACATCAAAGTGGAAAATTCTTCACTTCGAACATTTTCGATGTTGATTCATAAGACGTCGCAACTTGAAGACCCAAGTTCTTTTTTTTTTTTAAACGGATTATATGAAACTGACCATTTATTTTTTTTGATTAAAAGGCTTTGTCATATTTGTTGGCCAAAAAGTCTAAACAAAAAATAAGTTCTGATCAAAGCAACATTTTATTAATTGGCTTAACTGATTGGACAAACTAAACAATAAAGAATAAATTAACAGAGTGGTAAACAGTAGTAATTATAAGTAAAACATATGATAATAAGTAGATTTTAGATGAATTTCTCGAAGTTTTACAAATACTTGTAATTGAACATAAGCAACTATAAACTTTAAAATATACGGATCGAAAGTTACACCATAACAAACCCTACTGCATTGTAACAGTAAGATTCATTGCATACGCTATATTTTGAAACTTATAAACTGTCTTTCAAGCACCTAATTTTTAGAAATTTCTGCAAAGTACTGAGATTCACATTTTCAACTATTTTTTAAATAAAAATTTCAAACTTTCCTCAAAAAAATATCCCTCAGATTCTCAATATTAATAGCGCGATGAACTTTCACATTGCTATTTTTCACGCATAATGTCGTTGATCAAAAGCGATGAAACAAAAGAATAGTTGAAATTAAAGTTCTGAAGTATACAG
Source organism: Onchocerca volvulus (assembly GCA_000499405.2). Taxonomy (NCBI): domain Eukaryota; kingdom Metazoa; phylum Nematoda; class Chromadorea; order Rhabditida; family Onchocercidae; genus Onchocerca; species Onchocerca volvulus. The sequence goes on from HG738140.1 coordinate 2,860,785, forward strand.
CCCATGAACAATTGTGAGATCTAAAAGCTATATGTAAAAAAAAAAAAAAAAAAAGCCGATAAACTTCCCGTATGGAGCAAAATCTTCATTGGTTTTTAAAACAGATTAAAAACAAAATTTTAAATAAATTTGAAAATTGTAAACATATTAGAAAAAAGCAAACAAGTCTAAGCAAAGCATTTCGATTTAAAACGAACTAAAATTCGAGTTTTCGATTAAAGTACAAATGAAATGTGTATGCAGCTAAGAAGGCTAGAAAGTCATGAATGATCTTATATTTGCAACGTAACAATTACCCGCAATTATTCACCGCAAAGATTGTGAAAAATGGATATTCTACATGAAGAAAATGGATTATTTATAGATATCTGCACGAAATTTCACATAAAGCTAAAATGACGGAAATTGAAAAACAGTTCAAAATGAAATAATTTCTATGGTTAAGAGATATCATTTTTAAATTTTTGATCTTTTATCAATAGGACTTCAGCAAGGAAACACGAAGTTAAGGAATGCATTTCATACGAATCTATTCTACATTATGCACACAATTTTAGATAAAATTCCAGTTCATTTGCGTTTTTTATTTTTGCGACGAAAACCGGCACCATTTTTGCGAGTATTATCATCATTATTGTTATATCTATAATTCGTATAACCTGAAAATCAATGATGATTAATGATTATTATGACGATTATGATTATATATTCCCTATGAATAGGGAATCCATTAGAATTCAATTATCATAATATTATCATTCATGGATGCTGTCTTTCAGAATGGATTAAAAAAGAATATCAAGAGCTTCATGATATTTGCGAATAGCAAGAATTTCATGAATTTGCGAAAATTTGTTTCAAATATGGAAATAAAGATATACTGGAAATATTTCAAACATCACCTCGATCGTTAAAATGACGCTCTTCACTTCCTCCATGTATATTGTCTGCTGCCGATAATGGTGGCAAAGCTCCACGTCTTGGCTTTGGCCTAATAACTGATTTCCGTTCATTGTTTTGTTTATTGTGACGTAATTGATTTTCTATTATCGCTGACATTGACCGATCTTTTATCATCCGCGTACTGGCCTAAGAATGAAGGTGGAGAAGAAGTTATGATATTTGTTATTGAGAAATCAAATGAAGCACAGATTTTTAATTACAGTCAATAAAAGAACTAAAATGGATAGAACCGTTCATTAAAATTTATTTGTATTTTAGAACAAGTAAAATGAAGCAATAATAATATGAAATAAAATTTAAAAAATTTTGCCCAAAACAAAACAAAAGTTGTGGCTAAAAATGAAATTTGAATAAATCATACCATAAAGATTGCATTCTGTTCAGAAAGGTTATTATTGACTGGTTCTTGAATTGTTCCACTGTTCATATTAGAAATGCCTGAAAAATAAAATTCACATTTTCGAGTTTTATTTCATGAATTTTTCTAAAATCACCTAATAAAATATTTTTTGCTTCTAGAAATATCCAAAAATGGCGCAAAATTTGTGGAATTTCTGGTGATCACATTTCGTAATTTTCCCCATATGTATTTCAAAATCTAGCTGGCCACAGTTGTCATATTGCCTCACCAAAATATGAAATAGATAAATAAATTATGATAAAAAAATAAGGGACAGTGGTGTTTGCATTTAAAAGTGAGAGAAAATGCAGCTCAAGCCAAAAGATTAGCTAACTTTGATTTGTCATTTGAAAAATTTGGACGAAACAGCAAATTTAATATTGAGAAACTAGAAATTAACTAGCAAAAACTTCAGTTCTGAATACGTTCATTAATATGAAAATACAAAAAAATAAATAAATAAACAAAATGAATTGAAGAGAAAAGTGACATCAACGTTCGCCGATCGATCTTCACTGGTTTCTCAGATTTGCACAATAATATGGTGCGCCGTCTCCCAATATTTTGATATTGATTTCACTCATGATATTTTTACAGAAACATTTTATTTTAAAAATATGATGATTTTAATTTTGCGAGTATTTTTGCCGAAAAAGCTTTCCTGAATTGTGTTCCACAATATATTTGAGATACATTATCTATCCCACATATCTCTGTACATTCCTTGAATCTAAGTACATTTCAATAAATGATTAATTGCTGCATTCCACATTTCTTTCAATATATCGCCAATTCATCCTTATTTCTTGATTCGGATAGATTCCCAGAAATGATTTATTGTGATTGAATTAAAAATTTGCGTATTTCGTTCAAGATTGCGACTTCTTTTTTTCTTCCATCGTGCCCAAATCTATTGCTGTTTCTAATTCCTTTCGCTAATCGCATTAAAGTTTTTTTCCTCCACTTTTAACATGTGATTCACTTGTCATATCAGCAATCTTCGATTTCTCACTGCTATTATTTAATGTCTTCGCATGATTAATTTGTGACAATTCATTCTGTCTATTGCTGTTATGTATTTTACGTAGATGTTTTCAACAATTAAGATGTTTTTGAAATGTAGCTTTTGTCATTCTATTCCATTTCATATACTATTCGCTGATGTCTTAGAATAACAGTTTTGATCTAACTTCCAGCTAATACAAAAGCGAAAATTCTGAGTCAATAAAAGAATTTAAAAATGCAAAAACTAAAAAAAAAGGAGAAACTTACAGTTCTATAAATAACAAATCTACATCATGCATATAAACAGACAAATGCAATGATTCGAAAAATGCTAGAATGCAGAAAATACATCTTTATGTAAATTTTTGTCCAATCGTATCTACAATATGTTAATAATATGTTAATATGACAGTCCGTTATAATTTCATTACCAGTGTAAGGATAATAGATGACTTCAGTTAATCGAAAGTGGAGAGAAACAGCAGTCTATACGCAACTTGCTATTTGTGCTTCAAATAATGAATGATGCATAAACGATTCAGATAGCAATAAAGCATCAAAGACTATTTCATCCAAAAACAAGATAAAAAATGAGTTAAAAAATGCAATTAAAGAAAGATATAGAAATCCAATATTTTTTTTCTCACCAATCAGAAATAAATGCAACAGAACTTCAATTTAAAATAAATGAAATCTTTCAACTACACATACAAGACTTCGAATTTCGATAAAAAACTTGCAAATTTGAAGTTACTTTAAAAGTAATTTTAAAAGTATGGAAATACATACCGATCATTTTATTTGTTTCACATTCAGTGTTTGAAACGGCGGATGTTTGTACAGAACAATCGTTCATCTCTGCTGAAGCCAATCGCTGGTCAGGATCAGAAACAACAGAAAGCTGCTCAAAGGGCGGCTTATTATCTACCGTTTTCTCTCTTGCATCTTGATCCTGCAATGAAATGCGTTTGCAATTCCATTTACTTAAGCTGAATTTAATGAAAATGAAAATCGAATCCTCAAATCCTATTAACATTCTCCCAAATAGTTGGCAATCTTGAATTGAACAATGCCATCAAAACATATCCATTTAGTACTTTAATAATTTAACATGTCCTTGTGTTCCTACTTTCTATATTTGCATCCAAACCCTCTGCAAAAAAAAAAAAAAAAAAGAAAAGGAAACGTATTTATTGGAATTAAAATGTCTCACCAATAAAGCTTTGTTGGTAATTTCATCAAAAGCCGGACCAAGTCTCATTCTTCCCATTTCAATATGAAAATTAGTCAACTGCACCAACAATATTCTCAAATAAGACGGCAACTGCAACGCATATATTAAATTTAGTGAAGTTCAATTCAATTTTATATGCTCCAAAGTTCTAATAAATTAAAATTTCACTGAAAATTAATAAATAAAATTAGATTTCATTTCACTAAAAATATTAACGAACCCCAGTAATATGGTTTGCAAGAATAATCGCCGCAACATAAAGTTGGACCAATTGTGTCTGAACACGTATTTCACGATTGATGTTCACATTACTTAGCGTCGGCTTTGGTTCTCTGCAAAAAAAGTATCTCACTGCTAAATGCCGTTATTCTTACAAAACAATCTGCTGTAAAATAAGACCGAATCATTTTTTTTTTTTCATAGTCCTTAATACTGCAGTTCAAAATACATTTGAAGTTACTAAAATTTTAAATGGATGAAACTAGGACAATATTATAGAGAAAGCAGAATATAAATATAAAGTTTCAGAATGCTATACTCAACATTAGTATTTTAGCGACATTGAAAATATACTATGGAATGTGGAATTTTGATAATCTAATACCATAATTCATATATAACTCAAACCATGCAATTAAATCAGAAAAGAAGTTAAATAAAGTAAATTTTGACCATGCTATATTATAATTACTAATCGGTAATGTTTATAATTTCATTTACTTGATTTCAACTTTGTGTTTTATATAGCTTCTACGTAAATCGATAATTTCCTTTTGAATATGATCTTTTGCAAGTTCACAAAATAATTTCAACAATTTCACTGCCACCTGAAAGTTAGGTAAACAATACTATTATCTAAAATGATGATAAGTCACACTGGTGAAAATGAAGCTTCCAAAAACTGTTAGCATGCAATCAAAGAACGAAACAGTTCGTTTGTGGGAATTAGAATTCAAATTTGTTATCTCGAAATACAACTTCATTAACATCAAAAGACTGTTACAATTATTGAAACCTACTTGATTTTCGATTTCCAAAACACTAAACGGAACCGCAGTCAGATCTTCTGTACTTTTTCTATCGTAATATATTGCACAAATTACAGCTTCTTGAATCAGTAACAATGGTTCAATTAGTCGAAGTCCTAGAAATAGACACTAACAATTTTATTTTAGAGGATGAAGAGATTGTTAAAGCATATCATCCAGAAACTTGTAAATTATAATATTTACAAGAATGTTAGTGCTCCAAATCATTAAACAACCCCTAAACCCATTTGCAGACAACAAACAAATAACAAAAACCCTGTTATTATGGGTCTTCATTACAAGAAAAAATACCATATATAATAGGTCTTTTACTTTATTTTAGAATTTTTTATTTACTAAATCAAACTTAACCGGTTTTTGTGCATATGCTTTAACAAAAATAAAATCCCAAAACTATAATAAACGGTGACAATTTAACTGAAAACTACTTAGCAAACAAGTCGAAAATTTATCGATGAAACATTTAAGCATGTTACATAGAAATCTAAAACTATTATCAACTCGAATTATAAATTGAGAAATTCAGATATTTTCGAAAAATTCAAATTAGAATTAAACTATCTTGACTGAAGAAAAAAGGAAAAAAATGAATAGCGAACCATAAAATGAACTTTCCGAAATCTCTGTAAGCAAAGGTATTGTTTGACGTGACAGATCGATTTGATTAGCGATTACTTTAATAACTTCAACTAAACCACTTATTTTGTTACTTGGAAAGTTATTATGATCTCGAATAACATCGACAAGTGCACCCGAAATGTCATAACCAACGATACTTACTGACGTTGAAAACCCTGAAGATGATTTCCGTTTTAAGTAATAGCACATGCCAAATCTGAATATATTAAGTAAAAAGTGCATATTTTTGACAGGATCCATGTTGGCGAAAAATTTACTGAGTAATGATAAATCCTTACCATCTTCCATTATATCCAAAGCCAATTCGGGATGAATAGCTGCCAACTCAAAGAGTTTTCGCAGGAGACTACGACCAGAAAAATCGTTATCATCTGAATCAATTTTTACTGCTTTCAGTGTTTGTCTCTTTTCATCCTTCAAGGTCTCGTAAAGCAACGATGGGATCTGAATTTTGAAACTCCTTTCATTACTTAAAAAAAACCTTCTAGTGTAAATATTTAACATTTCAGCAACTAAAACATCAATTCCTGATTTTCAATTCAGTTCATTAAATTGGACAAATTACATTTCAGTAACACAAAACATTTAGGAAAACCTCTGTTTGGATTCTAAAATAGCTCAGAATATTCCAGCGCCGTAATTTTGATTTTATTTTGCACGATAATTGCAAAAACTTCAACAAAATAAATAATAAAATCAAATATTTAATACACTAACTTCCTTCTTGTAAGATGTGAGGCATTTGTAAAACCAAGAAGCCATAGCATGTCTGTAAGTCCATAACGATTTATCAAAGCAAGTGAGCAAACTATGAAATGCATCTGTCTCAATAACCAAGCCATCTTCTGAAACAAAGAATATTCTGAAAAAAGGAAAGAAAAACTACATAAAACCTTGCAGCTGCAAATTTATTAATGAAAGTGATATCATAACTGACTTTGATCAACAAAATTATCTTAATAAACTTAAAGCATGCCTTTAAGCCGTTCACCCAGTAATCGTAAGCAATCTTCGCAAGAACTGACAAGCGCATAATCGTCTTTATTTTCATTTATTAAGTTCAGTAGAATCGAAATCAACTGCAGGATTGAGACTCCAGAACTGTTATTGATTACAACTGCATCTTTAGTCAGTTTTATACCTGAAAACTCAATTTAATTAAAAACAAAAAAAACTATCACACAATAGAGCATTATTTTTAGCTATCGAGATATAACATTGATGCTACTGAAACGGCAAAACTAATCAATCACAACTGTTTTGAATTAACTCAGAAAGTACCACATAAATATCAAGTATTTGCAAATTACTACTTTTTCTAGCATGGATTTTGGAATAGAGAAATAATTAGGAGGTAATGAAAGGATTTAGAAATAGTGAAATGGAAGCGTCAGATGATACTTTCTTACCTTGTTCAGCTTTCCAGATTATTGGAATATGTTTTGCACTAACAGATGTTAATAATTTTTTTCCAATTTCCACTGCAATTTCTTGATAAAACGTTTGTTTTAATGCAGGCAAAACAAGATGATTCAAAATGAGAGATCCATCTATAAGGGCAAAATCAAGAATGCCACCAAAGAGTGCTGCAGAAGCTTCCATACTGTCATTTCCTTCCTTTTCTGCAACAATTTAAACATGATGATTCTATACATCCTTGATTCTCATAAAAAAACGAAAGCAGGAATCTGGAAATAACTGAAATCACTTCATGTATAATGTGAAGGCTTCAGTATGGTAACCTTACAAAGCTTTCTATTCCAAACATATTTTTCTATCATATGTTAGCTATAGCAGAATATCAAACACTGATACGAAATTGGAGAGTTCAAATTCAAATTGGCTCAAAAATAAAAATGACCTGCTTCGTTTTTTCCATCCTTTAATAATGCATAACGCTCTCGACAAAGTGCTGCACAAATATAAACAAAATTTCGACGTTTTGCATCAGATTGCATGGATGACCGATCGACAGTCAAAATATGTCTTAAATCAAGAAAAACTTTGCGACACACTAAAAAAATTGCTTAAGATTTTAATGTGACAGGAAGTGATTTTTATCCTAAATTACTTCTACACTATAGATTTTAGAATGAAAAAATTTGTCATTTATAAATTGCAAATTACCTCAATGCAAGCATCAAAATTGGTGTTTTAAGCTTAGTACTACTGTCCTCAAATATTGCTTCCAATTCAATGTCGCAGTATTCAGGTAGTTTACGCAAAATCTGCAAAAGAACTGATTACTGAATAAAAAAAAAAATTATTAAAAAATCTGATGCTGGTATTTAAAAATATACAACGTACTCTGATAAGATTTGGTACCATTAATATATTCTCCAAACACTGTAGAAAGAGTGATATTAATGTATCAATAGGTGAAATCATTAGAAGCCACGCAACCTGCAAAAGAACTGTAAAGTAAGCATTTCTTGAATACCATAACTCCTAGTTAATTTTACAAGTAATTAAATTTCAGGTTTCAAATCGAAATGGATTCTTATCTCAGACAAGGATTAAAGAAATATGCGGAATAAATGTTTCATAAGAATAAAAGTGCATCGAATGAGTAGTGTATAACATATATAATTAAAAGCAACCTCATCAACTGCTTTCTCCAATTTAACTTGATTCGTATGAAGTTGCGCATGATCCTTAAGATAATTGAGGAGATTTTTCATGTCTTCGTCGAAATTCTGAATATAAAAACTTTTATGAACTCGGATATTTAATATAACAAAGAAATGACAATCAACATTGCAAGAGCGAAATAAAATCATAGGCTATCTCATCCGGCTATTACGAATATTGGACATTAAACATAATATGCTTTCACTGGCAATTCAATGTAGCATGTTTCCCATAAAATATCACATAAGATGTTTGTTTATTCGCATTCGCTGATTCAGTATCAGCGATCCAAAACTCCAAATATTGATAAATTCTTTGTAAAAATAAGTTATGGGAATTTTTTTTCTAAATTCAGAACGAAATACCTGATAGAATTTTTTGAAAGTCTTTAGACTGCCATTTACTTCTCTGAATTCACCATAAAAATAGGTCATTATTCTACCCCAGTCCTTGCAACTACATGCAATGCATTTCAGAACTTTCAAAAATCCATCAGCAACACGACAGTCGACTATTCCTTGTACCTTGGGCAAAACAGTGCATGCTCTGTAAATTGTGATTACATTTCCTCTAAAATATTAAATATAATTAAGATGAAGTCAATTAATCTATCTAATCATCTAGTGTAATAACTTTATAATATAGTGTCACTATACATAAGATATAATTATGTACTTGTTTCTCGAAAACATTGTGTTATTTGCGATAATCAATCCTCAATAAATATTCTAAAAGCAGATAAAAAAATACTTTTTAAAAAGAGCAAAATCAACTTTTCCAGATAAATTGAATTCGACAAGTCTACGCATTTCAAATATGTCGAAATCGTTGGCTATAATTTGATTAATGAGTTTCTCTACAGCTTCTGTGAATTTTTTGGCACTTTCTTCAGCATCAATTTCCTGCAAATAAAATTAATCTAATTACGAATGACCAATGACACATATAATATTTCCTTGATAAAAAAAAATAAAAATAACTAAAACTTGAAATGATTTTCTAATATTAACCCCAATATTCGGAGTCTCTGATGCAGCGAACAAGAAAGTGTTGTACGCAAAAACTGAATTCGTTTCTTTATTGAATGTTCTCTGTAAATTTGCAAATATTGAGTATATATCCGAAAATTTTCCAAAAATATTCAAATAAAATCAACTGACTGACTGCTTAAGAAAACCCTCTTTTACCTGTCCATACATTTCCAAAACTGCTTTTGGCAACTTCTTCTTCAAACCATTTAATCCTGAAATGTTATTCACAATTTGTATTAACTATTAAAGAATGCAACTCAGTTATAAATATTTCCTTCAAATTTTCACTCACCCGTTTCAACCAAAAGTTGTAGAGAAGCGTCATAAATCCTATCGAATTCGCCTATTTCATCCAATGAAAATAAATGCGGAATGGATCTGAAATTTGAAATAGAGATCAAAGAATTTCACACTCAATGAATCAAATGTTTTGGAAAAAATTCTCTTGAGTGATTTGAATAAACTTGAATAATCATTTGGATTTTTTAAAATAAATTTATTATTTAATATTAAATAGAGATCTGATCAAAACAAACACAGTATAAAAGACCTGATATCATATATTGTGTGAAAAAGAAAAAGGCAGTTGGAAAGCACATCTGCGAGTTTTTCCCCGCTGCATTTGTCATACAATTCCCATGATTCTTCAGTCTTCAAACTGACATTTACACTGCAAAAATTGTTTAAATTCTTGAAAAAACTTCATCTGTAACTTTTGCTGGAGCAATATTATTACAAAAGAAAGAGTACTGATTAAACAAATACGCTTTCTATAATAAGTGAGGATATTTTAATACGCTTATCACTTATACTTTAATATGCTGAAACATTTCATTATTTAATTCGCAACAGCACTCATGACGAATCAAGATAATATATGATACACTAAGTAAGCAAAAAGAGTTACCTTTTCTCATTAGCATATGCGGTAATTGCACTAGCAGTATTTGTTATAATTCGCTGCATGATATCATGGATCATTCTACGAATTTTTTGCCTTTCGTCGGTGTGAAGTTCGGCATACCAAAGAGTTTCAATTAATTCTTTGAATGTCCGATGAGGCAAACAATATCTTACCAATTCATTTGCCGAAGCATACAATCCTTTGGCATTTTTTAGAATCGCAGAAAAATGTTCCAACTGTAAAAGTTATAGTTAAATTATTTATAACAAACAATAATAGAGGTTATAAAAGTAACAAAAAAGTGAAAAAAAAACTGTATCTGCAAAAAGATTTCAATTTTTATTTGCAAGAAAATCAATAGAAAAATCAATATGGTAAATCGATCAGTAATACTTCATATTATTTGCCTAACAATATATATTATTTAGTATTGATATATATAATAATGCGGGAAAAAAAATACCTTAGTACTATATGCCTTTATAACTGGACCATAATGAAAAAGCAGAAGTTAGTTTTTGTCAGTAAACATAAAAAGCAAACAAACCTCACTAATCGCTTTCGGTAAATCGGTTGCCATTGCTAATTTAAAATATACCCTGAAAACCACTGTTTAAACTTTTTTTCGAAATTACATTTATTTCGAATTAATTTCATCCAAAATCCTTCGGAAATGTAAAAAAAAAAAAAAAATTATTGAAAAAGTGAATAAAAATAATAACCCTTATCTTCCGCTGACAACACAGTCTTATCATTAATTATAATAAGACAATAACAATGAACAAAATCCACCTTTTGTCGATCTTAAATTTTACTGCAGACACATTAAATTACTCAACTCATATCTCTCAAAATTTCATTCTCCTCTGTTGCTTTTCAAGTTGGATCTTTATTTTTCTTATCACTCTTTTTTTGGAGACTGATAAGTTCCAAAGATAATTAAACTCCCCGGTATCAAAAACAAAACCGCCTCAATGACAAGCTTCCTTGATGACTAATCCAATAACCTAGACATCAGAGAATCATTTCTTTTACAGCCAATTTGTTTTCCTATTGTGAAAAGAATGTCTCACTAAGAGAACCTCGATCATTATTTCTGTTGATCACTAATTAATTATTTCTATCAGTCACTATCTTACTGCACTGATCATCGCTTCATTACTTTCGTTGGTCACTCATTGGTCATCGGTTCATTACTTTGATTGGTCACTCATTGGTCATCAATTGGTCGTTAGTTTATTAATTCTATTGGTCACTTTATTATTTTTACTAATCACTGATCACTGTTTCATTATTTCTACCGGTCATTTTGTTGCTTTTGTTGATCATCTGTCACTACTTCTTTATTTCTATCGGTCACTTCATTATTTCTATCAATCACCATGTAGCCATTTAGAACATTTGTTTACTTCATGTTGTTTGGTCATTGATCAATGGACATAGTCCAGAAAATAACAAATTTTACGTATCTAAACAATTTTTATTTTAGTGCTGCTACTATTATGGAAGACATAAATACCAGTATATATTTCAGATTTTGATATCCAAAAAATAAAAAAATAAAAAAATTCTTAGGAAATAAAATACCTAAAAGACTTAAATGATTTTATTCGATATTGATTCCAATAAAATGGAAAGTTTGCTCATTTCAATTGATTTCAAATTAGTATAGCGAAAAATTTTAAATACTAATTCGAATTTCTTCAAGTCAAATTATTATTTAAAATTTTTCGCCATACTAATTTTAGCATTTTAAATATCGTAAGAAATCTTTTACTAATTATATATAGGGAAAAATTAATTGCTTCCCTTTTTTTTTAATTTCTTAAATTTCTTCTCATTTGTTAAATTAATTTGTTTGATATATGCCCTGCAGCATGTATGTTTTTGCACTGCATTCAATTGAGAAATGAATTTTGCCATTTAATTGATTAATTCATTTTTATCATTCTGATTAATTCATTTTTATCAATCCACAATTTCATGCCATTAAATATTATTCTCCCCAAAAAAGATCAATTTTTTTTTTGAAGCGATAAATTCGAAATTTAAAAATCTCTGTCATTATGTAATCATCAAGCTTCAAAAATATTAACAAGCATAATCTTTTTTTTTTTTCTCCAGATTTGATTTTCTGATAAAGATGTTTAACTTCTCAGGTTTGACCTTTCAACTATTCCTTATAGCATCCACTTTTCGCTATCATACGCGATTCGAAAAATAATTAACCATTTGAGACATGCTTCGGATAAAAATTATCAACTAATATTACAATTGACTAACTGATCAGTGATAGGTTTCAAAGTTTATGATAATGCTAAATTTTAATTTGTAAAGTTTGATAAAAGTTTTCTTTTAAATTTAACACGAAATCGCACAGATAAAAGTTTATTATCAGATCGATGTTTCTCGCTATCGTACTTTTATTATATCATTATATCAAATTCTAACACTAACTTTTAGGACTTTTTGCTCATAATAGTAAATAAATGATATGATAATTGTGAAGATAAGATCTTGGGATAATCGATGTTGTAATTTTAATAGGAATTATCTAATGATAAGAGAAAAATAAAGATGAAAGAATTGTGAGTAATAATATGATTTTTATATTATAGTATTTACAATAAATATGAATGTACTGTTTAGAATTCTTATTATCGTGATATCATTTCCTGATAAGAGATTATCATTGTCCCGTTAGCTTATCTTGATTAATTCATCAATAGCAGCTGAAACAATATTCATCAATCCTACAACGATTTTTCTTGAAAAACAAATCATATTGCATTAATTTGAGTGGATAAGAATACTGTGGAAGTAAATAGAGATTATTGATAATTTGTCGATTGATAATTAAACGATTTATGTTAATAATTAGATGATTTATGATAATTTGTAGATTCTTCAAATGATTGAAAAAATAGATTTTATATTACATTTCTTTACGATTCTTAATTTAACGGACATTTGCATTTATTTATGTTTCCTAATTTATGAATCAAACATTGACTTATTCATCATCGAGAATATTCGAAAAGTTTTGCTAAATATTTAAAAAAAATTTTTGATAAAGATATATAATAATTGTAATTTAATATTTTCTTCTTTTTTCAAATTTTAAAACAAAGGAATCAATTGAAAATGGAATGAAATCATGTGTAAAATATACTCGGTTCATTTAACGAAATTGAAATTTTTCTTGATCATCATTGAAAATAATCAGAAAATAAAAGAAAAAAAAAGAAAAAAAGGAAATGTGGAAATGATTTTTTTTTTTCATCGCAACTTGCAAAATTTCGAGATAAGAATTTTGTTTTCGCTATATTTCTTTTAAATTTTGTTATGAAAATTATTTTTCAGAATTTTTCAGAAAATATTAAAAAAAAAAAAGAAATGTAAATAAATACATTGAAATTTTGTTTCGATTAATGTTATTTTAGTGAAAATCTTTTTTTTTTTTATTGTCTAGTTATTGATTAATTTAAAAATTTTTTGCATTTTATTTTTTTTTAATTAAATTATTTCGATAATATCATTATGAAAGCATATTTGCAATGAATAAATGAATGAATACACTCAAAATTTGTCTTACTCATTCTCTGAATCCGTTTTTTTAACAATATGACTGTATCTTGAACATTCTTTCTGTTACCGTATAACCTATTACCGTATATATTACCGCATAAGGTACAGTATTTAAAATAAAGGGTCGTAAAATTTTATCGAATTTTCAAGAATTGTACAATAGATTTATCCTCTATGATTGTTATGTCATGTGTTGAAAATTGATAAAAAAAAAAATTCTCCATTTCATATACTTCTGTAAAATTTTTCGATATCTCATATTGTAATTAAAAGAATTTTATAAAATTTTAATTATCAATCAATATTTTATGAATGAAGAAATGAGGGAAATTCATCAAAATGTTTGTGATCATAATTGTCAACAACTTTGAAAATTCCATTTTTCTATTTTCTGTCAAAAAAAGAAATTTGATATTCGATCTTGTTCCCATGAACTTAGTGATTTAAATCCGATTAAATGATACTTTTTGAAGAAAAGTCATCCTTAATTAATCATCCCAAATTACATTTTTTCTTCCTTTTTTTTTTTTTTGGAATCTTTCGGAATCGAATTAAATTGAACTTAATTCTTATCCAACACAATAATCGAAGGAATATTTGTGGAAATAAAATTTGTGCTATAATATGATAATTGTTTTGTTTTCTTCTCGATTTGATCAACAAAATTTTATTCTACGTGTTATTCGTAAAGATTGAATTTTTTTTTTAAGTTAAAAAGATTTTAAATGAAATTTATGATGAATCAGGCTGTAAAGTCAAGGCTGGATATACTACAGTTACTAACGAGAATAGCGATTACAATTGTGAATGCTTTCAAAATGTTTATTTTTTATAAAATACTAAAAAAAGAAAAAAACATGCAATAAATAAATAAATTGTAAGTTATAACAGAATACAGTGATTGAATCAAAAATACATCAAATGAAACATTGGAAGAAAAAGAATTTTCACAGAAATGCTGAGCATTTTTGAAGAAATTCAGAAATTGGCGATTTTTGTATTGTGCTTATCGTTTAACTTTTCGAATTAACTTCACCCTGAAATTCAAATTTCAATGGATTTTCAAGAAAAATATAAGGAGAAACACTTTGTTTTTACAAAAAAAAAAAAAAATTCTAAACTCAGAGAAAATAAATAATTTGGACATTCATAGGAGGCAACAGATTGCAACTTAATTTCAAAACTTTCTCAATCTTCATACTGAGTAAAATTTCAAGACAAAAAGTCGTAGAATAAATATTCAAATAATTTCCATATATTAAAAAATACTGTAAAAGATTTCCAAGCGAAAATAACAAACCATACATTATAAAAATAATTAAAAATTATATGAAAGTGAAGATATGCAAACGTGCTTTATGATTTTGATAGCATTTTAAGAATTAAATGCATCAAAATTTTAAAAATTTGAAAATATCCAGTGATGTTTCTACTTTTAAAGTTCTTAAAATTACGAACATTTCTTTTTTTAAAAATTCTAATTCACTTTTAAAGAATCTATTCTTTTGCTTCATTTTGAAGTTTGATTAAATTGGAATTTGGAATTTCAATTAATTACATTGTCAGCAAATAATGCATCTATAGTTAAATTTCACTTTCTGAAGTTTTAATTTATTGCTAGAAATATCTTCACTATATTCTTTCCAATTCTACTTTTGCTTGAGTAAAATTTGCTTAAATCTTGAAATTTAATTTTATAAACAAAAATCATTCTAAATTCAAATTCAATAAACACGAAATGCTAGAATTATATGATTTTTTATAATTAAATTGGAAACTTTGCTGAAATCATTAAATCTCTTTCCCACCCTTCTACTGTCGTCAAGAAAACAGATTCTTCCCAATGGTCAAAATTGGTCATCAGGCAAACACTTACTTGATTTTACTACAGGTGCTTCCGTTTTTCCGTCCTTTTCCGATTTCGCTGTTTTTGGCTCTTCTGTTTTTTCCGATTCCTTCGTTGTTCCTACAGATTCTTCGCTCTTCGATGTTACAGTAGTTTGTACTTCTTCTTTGACTACTTCACCAGATTTCTTTTCTTCTTTTGACGCTTCTGTCGATTTTTCACTTTCTTTTGGCGCTTCTGCTGATGCTTCGACAGATTTTTCAACTTCCTTCGGCGGTTCTTCGGTAGATTTTTCATCTTCCTTTGATGCTTCGGTAGAATTATCACTTTCTTTTGTCGCTACGAGAGTTTCATTTAATAATGGAGTAATTTTTTCGTCTTCTTTCGTTGAATTTGCAAATTTTTCAGTTTCATTTTTGCTGCCCTCTTTAACCTCATTTTCTTCTGTTGTCAATACTTTTTCACTTCCTTCGGCTGTTTCGGTTGCTGTCGCCGCCAATTTTTCATCTTTTACTTCTCCTTCTGTTGAATGTTCTGATTTTGATTCTTCAGTTCCTTTTACTTCATTTGATGTTTCCGTTGTTGCTTCAGAATGTTTTTTATCATCTTCCGTTTTCTCTTTCTTTGAATCCTTCTCTTCTGTCTGATGATAGAAATTTAAATTGAGGAAGCAATTCATGAATTTAGAATGAAAAAAAAAAAGAGAGAAAATTTGATATTTAATCTCAATATTTCCATTCAAGCTATTAATATTTCAAGGGAAATAAATTTTTACAAAGAAGAAGCCAATTATAGAAAATAAAGAATCGAAAGATTTCGTTTGATATTTTTTATTTTAAAAACATTAAGAATTATCTGGAATCAAGCCTTAATTTGCATTTTTTTTTTTAATCTAAAAAATATTTGGAATTTGCCAAAAATTTTTTCATATTAAATTTATTTTGAATTTATTTCCGAAACTTTTAACCGAAATTTTCATCAATCATTTATAAATAAGGTCATGCGATCCTTAAACGAGTAGGATCCGTCCTTTCTTGAATTTAATCATATAAATGCGAAACTGATAAATTGTTACAACAAAAATTTGAGATTAAACAAATAAATAAATTTTCAAGATTTGAGATCTTTTCTTTAAGATAGGAAATTAGTTTCCTGATGTAATTAAAATTAATTTTGGAAGTAGATAAATTACCTTAGTGACGGGAACCTCTTTCGTTGTTTCAGTCACTTCTTCTGAAATATTTTCTTATAAATTACTTAAGCTAACTTATTTTTTAGTATTGAAATCTTGATAAAATGATAATTTTGTGAAAACAGATGCTTTTTATTGAAAGATATCCCAAATTCAGAAATTTCAAATTTCATCAACAATATGCAAATATAGCAAATAAAAATGTTGCAAATTTGAAATAAGTATTCTGTAATTTTTAAAATATTAAAATTTTTTCTTTTAAGCAATATTCTAAATGAAATTATAAATATAAACAAATGTCAATTTTATATTTTAATTAAAAATTATCATAAATAAATTTCGAACAAACCTGGTAATGGATTCGCTAGTGCAATAGCTGATAAAAAGCAGAAGAAAGCAGCAGCAATTAGCAATTTCATTTTTATTCCTTCAATGAATTCTTATTTAGTAAAAATATTTTCCTATAAACTTTTATTTGACGAAAAAATTCACACGCTAATTGTCATCATCATCTTATTTAAAATTTGCAGTTACAATAAATTCGATTAATTTAATAATTCCAAAACTCAGTCTATTCTTTTTTCATAGGACAAAAGTCACCATGTGGAAATTAGTAGCTAAATGAAAAGCTATCAAAATGATAATTGAAAATGATATGTGATGATGAATAAAGTTGCGAAGAGTTTCCGATTTGAATATAAAAGCAAAATATATTGTAGCTATAAAATTTGGGAAAGGCTAGAAGCGAGGAAATGTGAATAGAATTTATTTCTGCCTGCAAAAAATGCATTTATCAAACAAATATTTTCCAGAAATTTTTCAACAAAATATTTTTTCAATATACACTTGGAAGTTTAAAGCTTTATCAGATTTGTTAAAAAAAGAAAATTTAGATTTTTTGGGATCTAAATTTTGAATCCAACAATTTATCCTCATTCTGAAATTTTTTAACAAAATTTTTTCAATATAAATCTGGAAATTCCAAACTTTGTCAAACTTTTTAAAGAGAAATTTTCAGAGTTATATTATGAGGTTAACAATCTATCTTCAAGTTAAATAACGGAACTATAATTTTAGGAAGCAAAAACTATATCTTTTTGTCTTGCAAAATCAATCTAGGAAAAAAGACTAAATAAAATCATAATTATGAATTCCTATAATCTGAACCCTTGAAGAAGAAAAAAAAATCCACTTGACATTTTTGTTTTAAATCTCAAAGCTGAAATTTGAAATGCTGAATAGTTGTTTAAAAGAAGGAATAATTTGAACAAATAGATTGGACTAAATGTTCGTAATGTTTAAGAGAAATTGGAAATCCGGATAATGAAAAGATGGGTAGTGATGACCACTTATCAATTTAGGGGATAATTCGGTCAAAGGTTATTTTCTTTCGTCTTTCTTTTCCATCATTTTCATCGTATTTCTTCTGAAGTCAAGTCGTTGTTAACTAGGCAAATGTTTAAAAGATGAATGGATTTTCGAGCTGATACACCCTTCGACCCAACACTCCGATAACAAATGACGGATGCTGAGAGCAGGCAAATTTCTCGGAAATTTCGACAAAATTGATCTTTGATACAAATTCTTACAAAAGAAGAAAAAAGCAATACCAACGGAATTTATTTCCTTCCTTTGTCTTTACGACATTTCCGATTTTTCCTATATCAGTAGCATCTTAAAATGTAATGATATTTGATATTATCGGTCTAAAATGACCCGAAGTTAGACACTGATCAACCGTCTGATGATTTTTTTCATGAAATAATCGAAAGAAATGAAGATTTTCACGTACTTCAAAATTTGTTTTACCTTTGCTCGGAAGAAAATACGCTCAAATTTCGAAAAATTGAAAAAAGTAGAACAATAAAGGAATAGATTTTAAGTCAATTTTTTTTCCATACAAATAGTTTTGTTTACGTCTGAAAGGCTTGTTTATCCTAGTTGAATCGATAAAAAGTTCTTTTCAAAGTGAGTTATAAATAATTCTGTTCATTGATTCGATAAAGTTCTTTTCAAAATGAATTTTAAGTAAGTAAACAAAATCGTAAATCTAAACGAAAAATCACGAAAATTTGGTTTAATAAAATAAAATTTCCCTGAAAATTTATTTTATCACTCAATTTAATGAACAATGCAAATAATGCGAAAATTTTGGGAGAAAATTAATGAATAAGAAGTTTTGCGATATAATATCGCAACTTCCAAATGCTTAAATGAGGAGAATGTACATTTTCGTAAAATTTTGTATGTTTCAATGACATTTACGATTTTTTTTTTTTTTTTTTTTTGGAAAAATATGAAAGAGCGATATTATTTCGATCGATTCCCATTTTTCTCATAATTTTTCAAAATTCCAAAGATTTCTTAATTTTTGAAACATAGCATTATACAAGTGAAGTTGTAAAGTTCTGTATGCTTATGGCATTTACGAAATATTTTTTTAGAAAATATGGAAGAGAATATTGGACAATATTTAGCACTTGTTCCCGATTTTTCGCAACTTTTCAAAATTTCGGAAATTTCTTAGTACTTTAAAATATAAAATTTCGATCAAATTTTGCGCTAAACTATTGTTCAGTAATTTTGATGCTAGAATCTACAAAATAGAACAAAAATCGCTAGCAATTTGTCTAAAATAAGTGAATTTTTCGCGCTAACAGATTATTCATCTACCTCAATCATAAAGTTTTACTTTTATCCTATTTGTTCTTTTCCTTCTAAAAAGTCCTTTTACCCTATTTACTGTCGGAAAAACCAGAAAATTATAATTAATGTAAAATAAGAGTGGTAGCCTCAAACAGACGAACAAGACCAACCAGCCAACCACCAAGACAAACCAACATAGACTAACATGCTTGCCGCCAAAATATGCTTAATAAGAAAGGATAAATATGTTTCCCGCCGAAATTCTAAGCGTGTTCACCGCCAAAATGCTTCGATCAATAGGTTAAAAAAACGAGGATCGACACATATGAGGCGTCGAATTGGAGATCAGGAAAGAAGGGGAGCCCCGGAAGGATATATAAGGATCCGATTTTGGAGCAGGAGGGGTTTTTCAGCATTTACGACTGACAAATTGTCTCTATCAATTGATAAATTATTTAATCGAGAATTGGATCAAGAAAAGCTCTATTCACTAAATAAACAACCAACTAAATAGAGTTTCTTTCACTGAAGTCAAATTTGTGATCAGTAAAAAACAATTGCCTTTTTCAGCCGGAGATATTGTCATCTCAGACACGATGGCAAATGCAAGATCGATGAGACTGATTTTTAAGAATGGTTCAATAGGTCATTCATTAGAATCTTTATTTTTTTAAAATTATACTGGTCGAGCACAATTCGCCCGTAATCATTATGACAACGATTTGTTGTTCAAGTTTTTGAAATTACAAAGGAAACGAAAACTGGATAAAGAAGTTATGTATCAAATTTTTAATATTCAAATTGTGCAATTCATATATTTCAGACGAAATGCTTCGCAGTTTATAAATTTTTTAAAGCAATTATTAATTAAAAAACGAGCAAACAGTATTAGAATGTTAAAAAATATTTTCAATTTATAGAAAAATGGAATTGTTTGCTAAATGGAAAATTCGGAAGGAAGAAATCGAACAGACGTTAATATTTGTTGGTCTGAAAAGTTTCTGACCCGTTGAGTTGGTATTTCAATTCCTTACATCGCTGATATTTCACTAAAATAATTAGAATCAATATTATCATCATAAATAGTCGAAAAAGGAAGAAGAAATAAAAAAATAAGGATTGCTGAAAAAACAAATTATAAACAATTTAGGGTTAAAAAAAATTCATGTTATGAAAATTTTTACATTTATCACATTTTGAAAAATTATCACAATTTAAAAAATTATCACACTGAAAATCAAATTTCTTGGAAATTATCACTTTTTTTTCTTTTCCGAGATTACTTTATAAAAAAAATTATTAAATAACAAACAGATTTATTTGTCAGTAGGAAAATTCAAAATTTATTTTGTAGAAAAATTAATTGTGATATTATGATGCCTTTCTCAAAAGAAAAATAAAATGACACACATACGTACAAGTTTGATAATTAATAATATATCTTTTATTGTTATTGATTTAATAATCTCTTTGAAATAAGAAAAAGCAATTCGATTGTAAAATAGCTAAAGTAATTGTAAATAATTTACATTCCAATATTTCCTGAAATTATTTACGATAATATTAATATTTATGAGTTACTCATAATTATTCAGCAAATTAGCTGGAAATACAATGCAGTTCAAACTAATAACTTCTTTTAATCGATTTTTGAATAATTTATGATCCAATAAAACTAAGGAATTATTTTCTCCACATCAAATACAGTCTTCATGCTTGTTTGTGAACTTTTTTTAAAGTCATAAATGTATCCATTATAAGTTTGATTTTTTTTTGGCCGGCAAAATGGTTGAACACTAATGTTATCAAAATATGAAAAATATCGGAAAAATCATTTCAGTGTAACTGGAGCATTAATCAGGACAACAGATTCGTAAAAGTTATATCGGGTGATTAATTAAGTAAATTTAATGAGGATATCATTTTGATAGTCATAATGGAAAAAACAAAAAGTGAAATTAATTTTTTCAAAAATTTTTCAACCGAAAAAATAATTCAATCGCTAGCTTTATTGAACAATTAAATAAACTTTATAATAATTCTTGCTTCTTAGATTTTTTAAGGAAATGATCAGAATTGCTTTTGTCGCCTAAAAAAACTTGATAATATTGTCTGTTCAGTTAAATATGTGACTGTAAAAATTCATTTTAATTTTACCAAAAAGTGTTAAGCAAATGGTTGACATATTATAACAAATTCTTCACTATCTATGCTATTCTGGTTTTCAAAAGATAATTTAATATGATAGGAAAAAAAGTTTAATATGATCTGATAAGCATGATAATTTTGATTGATCCGTATGATATTAAGATGATAAGGTTGAATAAATCGTCACTTACCTGTTTCATACTGTTCTTCAAACCACGTTGCCAAGTCAAACTAATATGTTGGCTCTTTTAGATTTTTGGGTAAATTAAACAAATTTTCGGCATCTAGCAAGTATATATAAGATTTTAATGAAATAATCATTATCAACCAATCATTAATCCTCGATCTCTTTTACTTCAAAATTCCAAAATTCCCGAAAAAAAAAAAAAAAAAGAGATAGTAATACGAAAAAGAGAAGGACAATGACAGTAACAGGAAATTCTTTCATACATTAAATAATCAGAACTTTCAAATTCGACATCTTTCCTCATGAAAATTTCTATTTATATAAATTTTTTAATGGGTCAAGTGAAACGGCGACAATTGTACATCGATGCCTTTGCCTTCCCTTTTCATTTCTTTTTTTTTTTTTTTTTTTTTTTTTTTTTTTTTTTGAAAAATTTTTATCTTTTAATTGTTGAAAAATGAAGAAAAAAAAAAAAAAGAAAAAGAAAAAGAGCGAGAAAAGATATTGAAAATGAATTATTCCTTCCTTCAAAGAAGTATCCAAAATTTACTTCATCTTTTCAACTGACAGACTTCATAAAATTTGAATTTCTTTTTTTCCTTTTTTCTCCCCGATATTTTGTAACAAAGAAATAATGGCACAATGCAAAACGACCGTTATACGAACAAAATCATTTCGATTTTAGTAAAATTTCGATTTCACGAATTTCGAAATTTAATTTTTCACTTTTTGTCTTTGATCTCAAATAATTTTTGCTTAAAGTATAAGTAAAAACTTTATAAAAATTAGTATAATAATAAGTAAATTATAATAATAGCTGTAATAATGAATAAATTTATATATATTATATTTAAATTTTAACTGAAAATTGTCTAGCTTCATCATTTTTAATTTTATGTGAATTCATAGTTTAAAATAGAAATTGTAGTTTTAAATTATATATGAATTTAGACTTGCGCTAAAATTTTAGTTTTAGATTTTACGTGAATTTCGGCTTTAATTAAAATTTAAATTCATATATACATTATCTTATTATTTTTTGCATATTTTTTGTATACTTTTTTTTTTTTTTTGTTTAAAATTTTATTTCGACAATTTCCAAAAAATGTCTGATTTATTTTTTTTAGATTATGAATCATTTTTTTTTAATTGTTTTTAAATGATTTTGCATGAAAAGGTTTTGAGAATGATGAATATTTACACAAATGATTGCATTTTGTGCAATACAATTTGCTAATATTTTGACTTTTGCATTTGCGTAAAATGTTGAAAAATGTTGGAAAAGCAATGAAAATATTTTTTTGTCAAATTCCATTTTACATTTAAAGCAACATGACATATATCAAATATCACATTTTAGCAAACGAAAATGTTATTTTTCATTGTTTATCTTATCTTTTTCCTAAATTTGAAATAACGATTTCTATAAATCTGATAGCTTAGTTAAGGTTTTATATTACAAAAAAAAAAGATATACAAAAATTAAGGTATGCAAAAATGTATTTCGATCTTTTTAGATGGAAATTCAAATAGACCTTCGCCTTTTATTATGATCAAAACAATATATTTCGTAAAAATTAACAAATACACGCTAAAATTCATCGTTAATCCTCTGAAGACATTTGGTTTCATCACCTTCCGTAATCACAAAATAGTAGATGATAAGAAAGACAAGGAAAACGACCGGATACAATGTTCGGCAATACTTATCAATATTACGAGCAGTTGAATGATAACGACTTGATTCGAGCATAAGTAGCATCATTTGATAACGTGATATATCATCCAAATCTGCTTCTGCTTTTAGCCGCTGTAATCATTTTATCATCAATTGATTAGTCGCAGAAATATTGGGCGAAAAAGTTATATAATTGGAAAGAAAGCTAATTTGATAGATGTAAGAAAGTCAACTGTTTAATTTCACAAATCTATTTCGTAAATTTAATTAAATCTTAGCTATTTAATTAATAACATTGATTTTACAACTATTAGGAAATAATTAGTTTTTGCAGAAATAAAAAGTTAATTTAATCAATTTTTAAATAGTGAAATAAAAATTTTCACATTTTGTAAAAGTAAATTAAAGCACCGCAAAATTGAGACATAATAAAAAAGTATGAAAAAGATGAATAAAGAAGCAAAAAAAAAAAGAAAAAGAAAAATAAAAGTATTTTTAAAAAAATTATGTGAAAATGTAAAAAAAAGGATTTAAAAAAGATCAAAGGGAATAAAAACTATGAAATTAAAATTTGAAAACTGCTTAGAAACTACTTAATGAGTGAAATAACGAATTGATAATTATTATTCACCAACTGTCGCGATTTATATTCAAGTGAAATGACAATTAAAGCTTCGACCATTGTTATAAAGACGAAACTTGCTGTGAAACCAAACCAAAGATCAATAGCCTGGACAAAAAAAAAAAAGTTGAATTTTAAAAATAATAATTTTGCAAGTTCGAAATCTTTCGTTTTTCTTAATTTCTCTTTTGGAATATATTTTTCTTCTGTAATTAAACACTTAAGAATTATAAATAGCAATCAAATAATTGCAATTTTTGAAACTAAGTCAAAGATCAAAAAGAATTTAAGGCATTGAAATTCAATTTAACAATTGATTTTATTTTCTCGATTATTACTCGCAAAAAAAAAAAAAAAAAAAAAAAAAAACTATCAAAAATCTATAACCTTCATGTATGAAACTTTCGGTAACATTTCTTTGACTGCACTACTTTCAGCACTAAGTGTTAGAAATAGTGTTAATGCGCCAAATATTCGGCCCGTAACGAATTCTTCCGGTAGCCAGACGCTAATCCAGGAAAAGACGACGCAAATTGCCGTTGGAATATAAGTTCGTGTCATGTGATAATCAAGTCTACGTTTAAGTTGAAAACTTACTTCCAAACATGAAAAGTTACCTGAACATTGATAATTTGAGTTTGTGAATTTTATATTAAAAAGTTTTGATTCAGCGCTTTTTTTTTTTTTTTTTTTTGTGCAAATAAATAAAAGCGAAGATTCACTCTATATGGAAGGATTAGATTTGCTGTTTATTTGACAACAAACGTATATTCTCAAAAATGAAACGTGAAGATCAGCGTACTATTGCGTACGCAAAGAATCTGAGAATCAGAATCAGAATCTTTTTTTTTTTTTTTTCTTTCTAATCTTTAAGTATTACCCGTTTTGCGTACACCATCACAGTAATGTTTGTAAAATTTCTCGATATAAAGTTCTTCTAAATCCATTAGTTCATTCATTCGAATTGCATCACTCAAACGAGGAAACCAACTATATCGTATTGAATTTTGATCTGATGCTATTGTAAAAACTTAATTCCCAAAAATATTGATTTATGAATAAATGAGTTTATTAAGTTTAATTGAAATATCAATTTAAATGATACAAATATCAAGTAACGTAATATATACAATATTATTTTACTATGCGATATCATTTTACTTCATACTAGTTTACTTAGATATCAAGTAAAGTAATATTTAAATATGCAAATTTCAGCGAATATAAGAATCTAATTAAATAATATTTTTCGCTAAATTTTTGCTATTCCTAGATAGGTCATGCAAAAATATCGGACCCCATCTGAATTGCTAGCATCTGAAATATTCAAAAAGAGAATCATTTTAAAACAATATTGTAACTTAATATTTGTTATAACTTCGAACTTATTGTAACTTAATATTTAGAACTTATTGTAACTTGATATTTGTTACAACTTAGAACTAACTTAATACTTGTTCAACTTTTTTAAAATAAGAAATGATCATTTTGCTATGAAAAAAAAAAAAAAAAAAAAAAAAGGATTAAAATAATGCATACTAGCGGTGATCTTCAACGAGCAAACTTGATTGTCATGAGGATATTTGCATAGGATAAGTTTACATGATGCTTTTAGATATATGCTAAAATAAAATGTATCATAAAATTTATGTTTGCAAATTTGCCACCAATTTTTGGCTCATTAAGTATGCAATAAATGAGCTTATTAAGTTTAATTAATCAATTTCAATCTATGCGCTTTATTAATCTACCATTTTAATTGAAAATTAGTTAAAACATACTGAGTTTCAAAGAAAATTTCACCATTAGGAAATATATACAACCAAAAATTCAATTTTGTCATTCGATGATATTCCGCTTCTTTGGCATTCCGGAAAAATGGAGCTGGACGCCAAATTTTCCTGTTAAATATCACGGCTATTGATAAATTTTAGATATTTAAATTTTCATGTTTAAAAATCATTTATCGTTTATTATACCTGAAAATGATCATGAGAAAGGGAATAGACGAACAAAAATTAAATAATTTCTAAATTATTCAATAAAAAATCAAAATAGAAATTTTGTTTAATGAACAAAATTTCTGCGAATTTTTTCAAGACACAAACAAAAAAAAAAAAGAACCAACTTAAGCGTATTTTCATCATTAATTAAAATTGGTCGATCTAACTGATGCGCTAAACGTGAATCGTGCCATGCCATACGTAACCACATATCCATATCATAATCCTTTTTTTTTTTTTTTTTTTTAATCAGAAATTGAATTTTAAATAAGAAATTGAATATTGCAATGTTAATGTTTTTATTTTTTTAATTTTAATCGGAAATTTTAGTCAAGAATTTTCGGAAAGAAATTAAAAATTAGCAGTATTATCGTACAATGGTATGTGTATGAAAAAAAAGAGAAAAACTACCATTGTACTTTGATCAAAATTTGATATCGATTGAACCAGTATTCCAAAAAATACTTCCGTAATACCATCTTCGATAATATTTGGCGGTGATCTTGAAATATTGATGATGAGAAATAAGTAACTTTGAAAAAATTGTAAAAAGCATGCAGAAGTTTAAAAAAAAAAAAGAAATTACGTGAAATGTGACAAAAGAGACAAACCTGGAATCATAATCAGTTTTATTGAGAAATGGCATTAGGCAAGATGATGAAAGTGGTATCAGGTTGGACATAATTTCATTATCAAATACATTTAAAATGCTGCTTAATTGAATATTTCGTTTGAAAAATATCGCTGAAATGCTAATTTTTTCGTTTGAAGTCACATTCGTCTCTACCTGAAACTTTGTTGAAAATTTAAAAATTTAATTTTTAGCACTTTTTTTCATGTTTAATTGATGGTACTATGATGCTTTAGATGCGTAAAAATAACGAATTTTTCATGATTTCTAATATTTTCAGGTTTTTTTCGTTTTTTTTTCGTTTTTTTTTTTTTTAAACAAATAGTAAATTATGACACCTTAGATAATGATTAACCTTTTCATTGCCTGCCTTCTTTCCATTCAAATTTTGAGAAACTGAAAATTTAATTAGTTCAAGTGAAATTGTGCAAGTAATTATTGGCTAAAATCACATTTGTTAATTAGCTGATAATAGCAGATAAGAGGAAAAAGATAAGAGATAACTGCAGTTTTTTTCTTTTTCAATAATTTCAAGGCAAAATTTTATGATTAAAAAATAACGACGAACTTCTTGTTCGGTTATCAGTATCACTTGTTATCACTTCTTTTTTGTTGTCAAATTCTTTTGGCATGCAAACTTTTTCAAGGTCAATTTCAATTCCTTTGTGAAATTCAAAAATTGATGATATTTCACCAAGTTTGAAAAAATCAGCTACTTTTTGATTGCGCACAATAAACATCGAATTATTGTGTTCGTATTTAATGCTTATCTATAATTATTCCTTACAATTTCTCAAGATTATATTTTATCTTGAAATTAAAAGATGAAATAAAAAGTTGAAATAAAACGAAATTTGAGAAAAAATAAATACAAGCAGATTTCATAATCTGGGCTTTGTTTTACTTGATAAGTAATTTCTGCTCTCGGATTGATAATACGGATTCCTATTGGTGATTGATTCGTTAAAGAATTATCAACTTGCTGCGAATCCTGGTCATATTTGATAGTAAATAAAACACTCGGATTCTTTGTTTGCGATTCTAATAGGTCAGACTTTTGCGACATTTCCGTGCTGAAAAATTGAAAAGGAGTAATTAATAAATTTAAAATTTTAATTAAAATTCTAAAGTTAGTCATAATCAGTGAAATTTAGTGATAAGTTCATGATAATTACTTTTTAGAAAAAACATTATTTTCTGAAAATTATAAAGATAAAAATAATATATATTTTTCGAATATTTTGAATTCTTGGATTCAAAACTAAAAACGATTTTTTCTATTCTTCAAAAGCATCCATGAACTTCGAATTTAAGATTACGAATATATCATTATTGCTCTCATTTTTTACTTTTGTTGTAAATTCGAACCTGGTTGAAAAATTTGATTCATAATTTTTGTCATTTTCAAAGCGATCATCTTCCATATTTAAAAATGCTTTCTTTTTAGCTTCATGATTATTGCATATTTCGAATAAATTAATTCCATACTGCCTAAATAACTTAGAAATTAGTACCAAACTTCCGCTTTTTTTAGCTTAAATTTTTTTTTCATTTCAGCTAGAGCAGAAAAAAAAGAAATAGTGAAAAAAATTTTTGAATATCGTTAAAATAAATATAAGATGAAATGAATTTATTCAATAAAATTATCAAAATTGTACTTGATAAGATATCTGAGGCATTGAAATTGAGATAAATTTGTCTATCACACTTATATCAGATAATTAAAATTAATTAACTAACTTTGCTGCACCGAGCGAATCAATTCGCAAATATCGACTGTAATTTTTGCATACATTTTCGAAATTGATATGTACAATCTTTAATTTATTCTATATAATTAACATTATAAAATAAAGCATAATTTCATTTTTTAAAATTATTCAACAATTATACATTTAGAAATAATGTACTGGAAATGTAAAGTGATGTATTCGATAATTGAAAAAAAACAAGTAAAAATTAAATAAAAATTTGGTAAATAAAAAGTGAGTAAAAATTATATCTTCGGAAATAAATTGATAATGTACAATCTTTAATTCATTTATAGTAAAGATCATAAAACGCATAAACTTGTTTTTGAATTCAATAATTATATATTCAGAAATGATGTATGAAAATGTGGAGTAATGATAAGTTGGATGATTGAGAAAAAAGTAAGCAAAAATTAAAATCAAAAAATTGAATTAAAAAAATTAAAGACTTAAATTAACCTTATATTTAGAGAGTAGATATTTCGGTAAACCAAATTTTTTCAGATGCACAATACGATTCAATGATACCTGTTTTCTTCGTGTTAACAAAAAATCAATAATTTCATTTGTGACTACAATATCACCTCTCTGAAATAATCGATATTTTTGACATTAAAATTATTAAAATTATGTATTTAATAAATTATATGTTCAAGTAGATTACAAGCTAATTATGCAAATAATTAGTTAAAATATAACTTTTTAAATTAACTTCATTTCAGCGACTTCTCAAAATCATCAGACATTATTTATGCAATATTTTATTGATTAATTTATTTATTAATGAGTGTTTTTTTCAATTCATAAGCATTCATACAATTTTTCAGACAACCTACCTGTAATTTCCACCATAAATTCCATGCCTTACATTGAGATAATTTTGCATAGTGAATGCCAAGATCTTCAGCTTGATAAGTTGTATTTATCCATAGGATAGAATTCTGATTTGACGATGTATGCGACGTCGCTGTCGCTTTAGCAAATATCGCAGCAAAAATAATATAAAAATATTTTGAATTCATTATTGTTAGAGGAAATGAATGGAAAAAAGGCCATTGCTTAGTGAAATGTTGAATAAGAAAGATTGCTCAAAAACTAGTTGTTGATGACATTTGTCAAAGCAAATTATTCGGATGCGAAGTTCAAAAATCGGAACACAAATTACTCGTAAAAAAAAAAAAAATGATCAAACAATGGATGTAATAGATAATATGAATCTGAAGATAATATTTTAGGTATTTTATAAGATGATATTGATTAACTCTTTTTTTGAAATTCAGATAATTCGGAATAAAAAACTTCGAAATCTAAATTTCAAGTTTTTTTTTTGTTTTTTTTTTTTTTTTTTTTTTTTTTTTTTTTTTTTTTTTTTTTTTTTTTCAAAATCAAATCATTAACATGGCATCATTCTGAAAATATTAATTCTCAAAGCTATTGTTGCTGTATGGTATAGCACATAAAAACTCAGAAATTTAAAAAAAGTAATTAATAAATTTATGTATTATATAAATTTTTGTACGAATTTTTATACTTTTATAAGATTAAAATTTTTTCGAATTTATATGTAATGCATAATTTGCAGAAAACTTCTCAACATTCAATTATTTCATGACTGATTATCTTTCTTCAACATTTGATTATGAAATTATTTTAGACATTAAATTTTTTGCACACGCCAAGGAATATTTGTTCTTTTGAAGATATGAAAAAGAAAAGGAAAAATATGCTTTTAAGTTAAATTTGAGAATAGATTTTGTTGGAATAAATAATAAAAAATAAAAAAAATCGTGTCAAATGTCATTAAAAAAAAAAAAGTGATAAAGTTTTAATTACTTTGCTTCATTTCATATTATTGCATTTATTAATTTGTGCAAGTACGATGACAAAAAATCATTTAATGAGGCCTTAATTAGAAGACGAATCGCAATTCATTGTGATCGCATAATTACCTAGAAAAAAAAATCCTGTGTTTCATATTTCAATATTTTCAATTTTTTTCAAAAAAAAAAAAAAAAAAAAACAATTTTATGATTTGAATATTTTTGAAAATTTTCATTAAAATTACAATTTTCCATTTCAAATTTCAACAAAACTGAAATGTTTCATTTTCGAATATGGAACTTTTATATATTTCTTTTTCCGGTTTTTTTTTTCCAGTATTTTGAATTCATTTTTCTCAGTATTTTGAATCTATTTTTTTATATCCATTTCTTTTTTTTAAGTATTCTTAATTTACAGAATTCACGGATATTATAAACTGAATCAATAGTTTGGATAAGTTAAAGAATGAAAACTACTCCCGGAATAAATAAAAAAATTGGATAATCGATTCGATCCGAGACTGCTTCATAATTGTGTCAGCAAATAAAAAAAAAACCAGTATCAAGACAAGATAAATAATTCAAGCCAATCATTCTTTGGCCTAGTTTACTTCCGTCATCTTTGGCCTAATTTATTTCCTAGGATTGAAATGTGAAAGGTCTAAATATATTGTTAAATGGAAAATTTTAATCGCCATAATTTACTTTTTTTTTCTCTCCATATTTTTGGCTTAATTTTTTCCCACAAATAGATCATTTCAAAAGTAATTTTTTTTTTTGTTGTCAACTTTTTTCTCGACTCTCGAAAATGCTAAAAAATTAAACCAGTTAAAGTAAGTAAGCACAGAATTTGCAGGAAATGCAACATTTACGCAGAATTCATCAGGAAATTCGACATTTTCCGATCAGATGGAATAATTTGTTCATAAATTGTTGTTAGATTCCTATTATGATAGGCTTAGGTCGATGATGATCAATAGTTAATAATTTAATTGGCCGTACAATTATATTCATTTCTGGTTTGTTGCAGTAACAAATTCTTAAGTTTAATTGCAGATTCAACTGAAAATGGAAATCCAGAAAAAATGATGGACTTTATTATTTGATTAGTTTCTTTATTTGATTTACTTGAAAATACCGAAAAAGATAAATAATCTAATTTCCTGAAGTATAATTAAAATTTTAATAAATTGACATCCTTTTAAATAGAAGCAGAAATGTTATGAATTAAAATTAATGCTAATAATAAGCCAAATTCTTTCCTTTCTTGAAAATTAAATTATCACATCGTTTGCCACATCATGCAAAATTGGGTAATTTTGGTCAAATTTCTGGAATCATAGTGAATTCATTTCTCGTTTTAAGCGCAAATAAAAAGCCAAAAGTCAAATTTCAGATTTCCAACGAGCAACCATAAATCGATATTTGAAAAATGATAGAAATAAATGGATATAGCTATCCTTCTTCTGAAAATCATTTTTATCCAACTTCTGAATACTTCAAAGAAGCTTTAAATAATTAATTAAAAAAAAAATGATGTCTCGAAAATTTTAATTTTGAGAAAATAATTACTTTCTTCTTTACAATCATATCTCTCTTTTATCACTCATGCATTAAGTGAAAGTTTGCGATGTCTATTATTAATCGTTAAATTTTCAGGAAAAATTTATCCTTTTTAAATCCAATAAGGAAAAAATTATCATTCTCAAATTCAAAAAATTGAATTTTTTATTAAACTAAACAAAATTTGTGTAAATTATTTGCAATAATGAATAATTAACAAAATGAATCTAATGAAGTGAATTATTTTCAAGGAGTTGAAGTAAAATCACTAATAAATTTATATCATACTGTTTCTATCGCGAAATTAATTTCTATTAAGTTGTCAGAATTCTAGAAATATGCCATCAAAATAGATATGCATATCAATGTCAGCATTTGTTTCATTTTTTTTTTTTTTTTTTTTTTTTTTTTTTTTTTTTTTTGTTGAGCTGAGAAGTTTCAAAGTTTAGAGATATTCAATAACTTGCTCTAATTATTGATTTATATTTTTAAATTTCAAGATTTAGCTCTCTTTTGTTATCTCATCATTGATGATATTTCGATAAACGATGTTCTCATTCAATTTTTCTTCTTTTTTTTTTTTTTTCTCAACAGATTGCATTCAAGTGGATGAAAAGTGCAGAAACATTTATTTCCAATATATATAATAGTCGAAACTGTGAATTAAGACTTGCATTGTCATCATCATCATCATTACATCTATCTATTCTAGTATCAAATACACCTAATAGAGAATGTTCAAATCCAGTTTCTCATCATTTGAGCGGAAGTTTATGAAATAAAATGAATTTAATCATGAAAAGAGGAAAAAAAAAACACGTAAATTTCGATTAACATGTTCACTTTACTAAATACTATTAAAATGAAACAAACATTTTATTGATTGATAGAACAAGTAATTCCTGGGTTAGGTTATAATCAATTATCTTGTCTTGTATAAAAATAAAGATGTAAATGCTCGTTTTTATTTCCATACAACATTTCAACTTCTTCACGGATTGATTTGAAATTTTCATACAACGTTGCATTCAAATTGGCGCGTATTTTAATGTATAGATAAGGTATTCAGGTAAATCAATCATTGGTCTCCGTTAAAAGCGACACGCATCAGTAAACGCGCCATAAGATGCGGCATATTAGCGGTGCTAGAAATTCGAGAAATTTGAGTTGACAGAGATGGAATATGCAGATATTGGAAAAAAAGATGGATGGAATGGGTTGAGGGAAGAGTACATATATTTGACGAGGAAGAGGACACGACATTGTCGTCTGCTGTATTGTCATAACGCCTTTTCAAAAACTTTTAGAAATCATAAACGAAGAACGATAGACTTGCTCCTCCTTTTCGAACTGGTATCAAAATCAGGAATATTCGAATTCTGGTTACAACCCTGTAGGGCTGGGCTAATGAGGATGTTCATTTAACACACTTGTTCATTTATTAATATTATTATAATTAGTACTATTAGTTAATGGTAATTAAGTATTGGTATTATTGATAATAATTAATATCATTTTACCATCTACTATTTTATTATTTCTATTTTATAACTACCTTATTTTTCGTTATTTTTTATTAATAATTATTTAAAACTGATTCAAAAATTTCGAACATATTTTAATCGTTTTATTTTGCTATGAAAAAAGAGTAATTGAATAAAAAATTTAATAAGGTTTTAATGAATCGCAATTATTTCCAGTTGGATGAAAGCAATTTTTCGACAAGAAATCCTTTTTAATCATTAGTAACACTTATTCCTTTATTTAACAATGCAAAACTAATACATTTCTCGTTTTTGATGCACAAAGCATTATTCATTTCTAAATGTGCTATAAAATCTTCTGATGTGATATTAATATGAATATTAGCTTATTATTTCAAACCAGTATTATTATTATTATCATTTTTATCAACTGCCATCACTAATTTTACCTGTCGCTTCTGATTATTATTCTCATTGGAATTGGTAAGAAATGTCGCATACTTTGGAGCAACATATTTTAGCAACTATTTATATTCTTACTACAAATGCATTTGTCTTATTTGCAAATGAAATTGTTGGTGAACCATTTATTAGGTTAGTTTTTTTTTCTTTCAAATTTTGTAGACAGAATTAAAAATGATAACAGCTATCATTTTTAGATGTATTTTTATTCGCTTCTACAATTATGTACTATTTTTATTAATTTATGATCACGAGTTAACTAAAGCTTGTCAAATTAGATGCTTTTAATTGTATCTTTTTTGTTGGTCCTAGAAACTTTACAAAAAATAAATAAATAAATAAATAAATAAATAAACATAACCTATCATTAATTTAATTCAAAGCTTAATGATCAAATTAATTGCCTTTTTTTGTGTCTTTTTCGTTAGTTCGAGAAAATTTAAGAGAAGAAAGAAAGTGCACATTAACCTTACTTCCGGAATTCTTGACATGATAGATTCCTTAATTTTTCATTGTCGTAACTTTTATGCCATTGATACATTCATTTCCCTAGAATTTCTCTTTAACATAATGATTGAATAACGAAAGTCTGCTATTATCAATTTTTCGATCACCGATTTTGTGATTTCAAGAAAGAAAAAAAGTGAAAGACTGTAACTACGTGAATTTCATTAAAATCCTTGAAAATTTTGAATATTAAAAAATGTATGAAAGAAACATAAAAACTCGAATTTTGATAAGAATGATTTGATGGCAAAAAGAGCAATTTGCATGCAATTTTCTGATGAGTGCACTTTATTTTTTTGTAATTTGTCCTTGGCGAAGATATGAATTTTGCATTAAACAAAAATTCATACATTTTAATATTATCAAAATTAATTCATGTGTTAAAATTTTTAACGAAAGAAAGGAAAATTGACTCTTTCATTCAAATTTTTCAAAAATCTCTCTCAATATTTAACCTTGAAAGTGAAATGAAAGAACACTTATATTGAAAATTATTTTAATTATTTTGCGATTCCAATTATGCCCTATGAAATCATTTAATTTCATTCCGTAACTGCACAACATAATTTACGACATCCACAGAATTCGCTGATTTCTTTAATTTCTTTTCTTATACAATTCAGGATAGCGTTTGTATGAAAAGAGAATATTAAATAAATCGATCAAATTTCGTTTAAATATCCATTTTTCAAATTTTTTTTTACTCATTTAGCAAATTTTTTTTTGCATATTAACATTTCGATTTTTTTTTTCAATTATTCATTTGTTTGTTAAATTTGGATTATGCCAATAGACGGAAATTTCATGCCTTTTTCATTGCGATCGAATTTTGTTGCTGAAATTCAATCAGAACTAGTTTTTATGTCAATCTTTATCTCAGAAAATAAACCATTGTATTTGAAATAGTCCTAAATATTATATTTCGCATATTCAAATTTCACACAATTTAAAGGCGATTTTAATGCAAAAGAAAAAGTTTATTTATTATTAATGTCTTCTGCTGATGTAAAAATCGGATAAGAAAGTCTTCTAATTTTGAAAAGAATTTTGAAACGAAGAAAATAAACTCATTATGAATTTAAAATGTGAAAAAAAATTGAAAATGAAGAAAGAAAAGATGAATGATGTCAAGAAAAATTGGAATAGAGAAAAAAATGGTAAAAAATGATATAAAATAATAAATTTCGAAAGTTACAATAGTTTATACCGAAATATCTTTGAATTTTTTTGACATTTTTGAAGTTTTTAAAAATATTTTTCGCATGATTCCACTTCATCAAGAAAGGCTTCATTGAAAGTTATTTAAGTATTTGAATACTTTTTTTTTTCCAAAAATTAGTAAAGACGTAAAAAAACCGTTGAAATGGGCAATTATTTTTGTTTTACAACATCATTACCGTTTTGATTGCCTTTTTTTTTCCTTTTTTTTTAAATTTTTTATCAAGAGAATACGGAAATGAAAATGAACAAATGAATATTTCTGTTCTTTTCTAATCGTTTCAATTAATTTTCTTCGGTTTAATTCTTTCTTTTTTAAGATAATTAAAAAAAAAAATTTTTTTTTTTAAGATCGCTAAAGAAAGAAAATTTTTTTTCAATAGATTCGAAAAAATTCAATTCTTAAGAAAAAAAAATTTTGATTTTACCAAGGTTAAGAGTAATTTTTGTGCTATTTAACAATTCTCAGAAGGATTACTGAACAACATTAATTAAGATCGTAAAGTTTTTAATTAAAAGAGTGAGACTTTATTTAATAGATTAAAGAAAATCGTAAAGATTGCAAGATTTTTTGATAATTCTTAAAAATTTTTATTTAAAATTCAATATAGCATTTATTGCCAATTTGATTACTTTTGATAAAGATTTTAAAGATATTGTCTGATAAAATAAAATTTTAAATATCACCCAAAGCTGTTAGTTTTCTGCTTACTTATAATTAATTAATATCTTAGCCATTTCAAATAAAATTTTATCAGATTCCGAATTTGTTAAAATTATTATCATTTCAGTTGCTCAGCAGATGCTGTATATGTGAAATGGCGAACAAATATGACCTTTGTAGGTCATGTAAATGTACGTCATGCACCAAATCATCTATGCTATCAGGTTTTGGTGACAAATAATCAAATCGAATTGCTCATACCACATCTGGATTGTCAAGTGAGTAGAACAAGGTTAGTTTTAATTTTGAAATTTAACTTTTACTTTTACAAAGTTGAAATGACAATTTTTAGCACAAATCTTACAACGATCCATCGAATAAATGAAACTTCCACATCAACTGAATGGATACATTTTATTCATTAATGTAAATAAAATTGATTTTTGAAAATAAATTCTCGTTTTTTTTTTTTTATGGAAAATTTTTTTTTGCTTCGAAATTTGGTGGAGTAGCCGTTCATTTTGTAGTTTCAAAAAATGGCTATGACTAATATTTTTCATTCAACTAATTTTTTTTTTCAAAATTTTTTTTTTTTTTGTTTCCATAATTATTTAACGATTACTCATCTTAATAAGTTTACTCAACAATTGCAAACAATTAATTCTTACCTTGTTGCAATTTTTTGCTAAAAAAAAAAAGTGACAACGTTAGATTTATAGATAATTTGCACTGATTAATTAATAGGACATATTATCTAAAAAAAACACAGCTTATTAATTAATCAATGTAAACTATCCACTAACTTAAGACTGCCGAATTTTATCATATTATCATATTTATAGTTATTTATTTTTACTTAATCAAAATCAAGTAATCATTCCTCATCTTTACTTACTAGAAATAAATAAATGATTGTGTTCCTATCCCTTAAATTTTTGTGAATTCTTAAAGTATATGATTATTTTAAAAGTTATTGATGAAAAATTAGGAACATAAATTGGTTTAGTTTCAAATTTTAAAATTGCAAATTTAAAAATCATTGAAGATTTTTCCAAAATTTATTTCGTTTATTTCTAAGCTGGAAAAGTTGCCTTTCTCTTAATTCCAGTTATGAGCTTATTGAAAAATGCAAAGTTTTTTGAATGAAAAATTTGTGATGTTTCTGAAATAGAAAGAAATTTTCTTTATTTTTTATTAATGCTTTCCTTTTAACCAAAAATTATTGCTAATTTTAAGCAATTCGAAGTTTGCTGAAAATTTACAAAACTTTTGGTTAAAATAATACGGCAAAGATTCTGCAATGAAAGTAAAAAAAAAATTTTTTTCTAAAGCTTAATTTTACTTTTGATTGCAAATCATTTAATTTTGTGGCCTTGAGTTAATTTTAAAGTTTTGGAAACTTTTTTTTAGATCTTTTAATTTTTAGCTTTTTTGCTGAAATAGTTTAAATTTTAAAATCAGATGTTTAAACAATAGAATCAAATTTCAGAAAATTTGCTTCTATTTCTTTTTTTTTAATTGATCCCATTATCTTCGATAATTTGGTCTCGTAATTGCGTTTGAATTTTAAGCTTACTGACATCTTTTAGAGCATATTTTGATAAAATTCTTTCACAAATTAGAATAATTTCGATTAATTTTATTTCACTGATAAACTTTTGCCAATCTTTTAAATGAAATAGTATCAACAATTTCTAAGCAGAACAAAATTTTTTTTCATTTTATTTCCTTTCTTTTTTTTTTTTTGTTTCATAAATTAAATGATGCGATAAATTGGAACGAAGAAGAAGAAATTTTTATGCTGAACTGGGCCGAATTTATCTTCTCTTGGCATCACTATCGATAATTTCATATCAATTTTGTTATTTTAGCCTCAAAATTTGGTCTTTTTTTTCACTGCATCCAAAAAATATCCATATATATGTATGTAATGGTTCTGGAAAAAAGCCTAGCTTGGCCAGAAGAATAATGAACTTGAAAGCCTTAAAAGCTAATTTGAAAAAAAGAAATGAAAAAGTTGCTTAGTGATTTAAGAAGAGGAAAGAAGACGAATTTAACTATTATATCTCAGAACTTTTTATTTACTTATTGCTATGTATTTTTTTTTTTATCTTTTGTTTAAAGTTTATTTTTCATTTTATTTATTTTTTTTTTGAGATATTTACAGAGAAAATATGCAAAATTCTTTTTAAAAATTTCAGCACCTTTTTTTTTTTTTTTAGGAATTCTACCTTTTTTTCATTTTAATTGATTAAAAATCGATTGCTAAGAATTTGTTTTTTTTTTTTTTTTTAATATATTTACACAAAAATTGTGCAAAATTCTTTTTGCTATCTTCTATTCTATTATTGATCTAAAACTGCGGTAATTTGAATTTGTTTTAAAAAAATTGACTAAATTGCATTTAATCATTCAGAACGAAGAAGGAAGAAAGACGATTCATTTCTAATTCGCAAAAGCATTTTTTAAATTACTTCGGCCTTTTTTTTTTGTGCTTTCGGACTAAAAATAAATTGGTTTAATCTCAAAAATTTTTTCCGGAATTTAAATTGTTCCACCAAGCACTGAATAAATCGATGATATATTATTATTTAACGCATTATTTATGCGGTCTTTAATCTTATTTGTTAGGTTTATTATGCAAATTATGTGACAATTCGGTTTTAACTAATGATTAAACGCACTTTTCTCGTAGTTATTAAATTCTTTACGTTTATTAACGATTCTAAAAGGGGAAGAAGGATGAGAATGGATATTATTAAAGGGGGTAATTTTGCATGCACAAACATCCTTTCAAAGTTTATAAATTCTTGAAGGACATTCAAGTAAAAAGTTGTAATTTGAAAATCAATTATATCTCTTTAAGCTAATTTTAATTTTCACCAGAAAAAAAAATGCAATTGAATGCTTAAAATACTCAAAATAAATTATTCAAAAGAAGTATTCAGGAAAAGTTGAACATTTGAAATATTCAAAAATGAAGTATAATTCTAATCAAAAAGATAATCATATGAAATCATCCTTTTTTTTTTTATTACAACCTAAGTTTTATAAATTAGCAAATTATGAATCGTTATAAAATGAATGAAAATAAATTTTAATGATATATGCAAATTTTGAACCATACTGGGATCAATTTTTTTTTTCGTAATAATCAATGATTTCAAATAGAAGCCTTATAAAAAATTTAAAGCAAAAAAAGAAAAAAAAAACGCTCAAATTTTGCGAGTAATTTTAATATCCAAGTAATTTATAATTTTAATATCCAAATAATTTATATAGTGTAAAATAAATTAAAAATTTGAACTTTTTAATCAAAAATTATGCCTCATTTTAAATACTCTACGCAAATTTTTTTTTTTTAACAAACTTTTAGCAAATTTGAAATTATGATTAATTTGAAGAAACATAATTAATTTTTAGACAAATTAAATTATTTAAAAATTTTTTTTAATAATTTAATTTCTGTTTTTTTCTTCAGATCATTAGCACCAGTAGGTGTGATAATTTCAACATCAGTGTTAATATCATTTCATCCTCATTACGTTACGGCTGGTGATCGAATTTATCTTCTACGATGTTTGCATACTCGAGCAACAAATCAATCATTATTACCGGGATCAGTGGTGCCTGCTCTCACTTCTAATAGTAAAATTTTTGTCTTTTTTTTCTGGATTTCAGGATGGATTTCAGGATTTTAGAGATTAAATTGATTTTTGGTCTAATTAAGAAAAAATTGCTATATTTCTTGCGTCAACAGATTCGAATGTTCAAATGCAAAGACTGCAGTAATTCAATTATTGTATCAAAAATTTTGCACATCTATAATTTAACGATCAATGATATATATTCATATCAAATTTTCCCTATTAAATGAAATAAAAATTTTCAAATTATCAAATTTATCAAATCATTTTCTTTTCCTTTATTAAATATCTATCAAATTTATCAAATTTTCATTAACTATGAGAAATTGCTGATTAAATTTCGATATCAATTGATTGGTATTTTAGATGATTCTTCAATCTATTTTTGATATCATTATCTAATAAATACTATTATCTGATAATATTTTTAATCCAATTTCCCTCATTTCCAGAATTACATGAATCAACGTCAACACCGATTTGCGAATATCAAATACGACGTTTGAAAGATAATGAGATTGTTGGTGAAGCGATTATCGGTGAAATGGTACGACATCATTGGTCGTGTAGCATTCAATCCGATCATGAATTATGTCTTGTTATCACGAATTGTTTTCTGATAGCAAGTGATTCAAAGCATCAACTTATCGATAATCAGGGATGTTCAATGGATCGTATCGTACTTCCAGATTTAATCTATATTGATAATGTATACAAAAGTTTTTTTTTTTTTTTCTTCTTGAAATATTTTTATGATGAGCAAAAATTACTGTATTAGAATAATTTTCGTTTAATTAAAATTTTTCATATTTTAAAAGAAAAAAAAAACATTAATATAAAATGCGGATTTATTGATTTTAAAAAAAAAAAAAGGAATATTCACTTATTTAATTCAAGAAAATTGCAGTTTGAAATTGTTTTTTCATTTACAGATGAATGTTGAACAAAATGTGTCTGTTTTTGGCATTGCTGAAAAACCTCATGTATATTTTCAATGTCAGATAAGCTTATTACCATCAAAAGCTGGTCAATGTCCTAGACCAAATTGTTCTGGCAATCATAGGAAGCGGCATGTTAATTGATTTTTTTTAGAAATTAATTAAAAATTTTCCTTTTAGATGAATAATTTTTTATTACTTTGTAATTTATTGTAGAAGAAACAGCTCGAGAATGTAATTGCTTTGAGATTAAGGAAAAATTCAATTTAAATTAACGACTGAAAATGATAGGATTTAATTTATTTAAATTCATGAAAGGCTTATGAAGGATGATAAGTATCATGTAGAATGATTATCAATACAGTTATCTTTAAGAAGAGAATAGAGTATTTTTCTTAAAAAATTTACAGGAGAGATTTACTTTCTTTGATAAAAAATGATGAAACACTGATAATGGATGCTGTTTCGCAACCGCTCGAAATTCTAGATTTCGATCGGCATTTTCGAAGGTAAATTCTCAAATTTCATCTACAATTCTTTTTATTTTAGCCAAGAAATAATATGTAAAATTTCGAAAAAAATAATACGTGAAATTTCATAACATATAAAATATATTAATTATTTAAATGATCATTGAATTAAGTTAAATATTTCATTGCAATATATTTCGATAATGAATAAAATATAATGAATAATTTGATTATATTCTGAAAGTATTAATTTAGGCGAGAATGTCATCAATTATCAGAAGCGATTGTTAATAAAATTAATCGCGATGATCTTGTTTGCATAACATGGAATTTTATCGCTATGGTCGCACCATTTACTATTTTGGTAAATTTTTTTTTTATTTTTTCATTATTTGATTATTTCAAAACTATGTTTAAATCATTATTTTTTGCTGCTACGAAATGTTAAATTTGAAATTTGCCACCTATTTTATTAAACATTATCAATCGAGCAAAATGAATTTTTTGCAAAAAAAAAAATGAAATTTCTTAATAAATATGAAAAAAAAGAGTTGCAACTATAACATTTAAAAGAACAAAGTTAAATGGAATAATTTTTTTCTTTCTATTTCTTCGAAAGCAAAATTCAAAAGCCTTAAATTAGTTTATTTTAAAAAAGTTCAATTTTGCAACAAAAGCTGAATTATACTGAAAAACTTTTCGAATGTATTATAGCAACTTGAAATGATTTTGGTATGGGCTGAAAAAAAAATTCATTTTAATATTAATTGCATATAAATATCTAAAGCGAAATTAAAACTTTAGAATAAATATGTTGAATTTTACCAAATACTTCGAAAAATAATCAATAATTATAATCATAAATTAGCTTCTATTTAATATTCTGAGAGGTAATTTAAGTATTCTAATTGAATTTAAGTTATTTTTGCAGACAGCGCTTTGTATCGTCATTATAGCAACAGCAATAATCTATCGAAATGTACGCTGTCGTGAAAGGACATAAATATGAACAAATAATATGCACATTAAATTATCGAAATGAATTGTATTCAAAAAAGATCATCGTACGATGATGTAATTAATAATTGATATTTTTATTAAATCAAATTTTATCTAAAATACGAATGAAACTTTTCATGAATAATCAATCTTTTCGATTTTATGAGCAAAAAATTTGTCTGTTTGGAAAATAGTTATCTCGTTTGAAAACTTAAAAAACTCGTTTTGAAAATCTCAAATTTTTATCTCATTTCAAAAAAAAAGAACAAATTCTTTCTTCTGAGATCTAATATGATGTAATTACTACCAAAGGTCATGAGAGCAAATCTAATTTTTCATATATTTTGATTGTCATATTAACTAATATTTGAATTATTCAAATAAACGCTTAGAAAGTTACTATCACTTAAAAAGGATATGAATTAATATAAAATCATAAATTAATACTAGTAATTTTACAATCAATATATGAAAAGATTAAATTTGCACTCATAATTTTCTTATTCAAAATGAAAAATAAAGTTAAATTTGAGCGAAATCTTTTTCCTTTCCAACTGATTTACATTATATTGTAAATTATTTACATTATTTTGTAAATTTTTCATTAATATATTCTTTGCGCCTGTTTTCTTTATCTATTTTTTTTGCATCTTATCTGGTTAACTTTAATAATTAATTAACATTTTATTAATGAAATACTTCAAAAAAATAGTCATAAAAAAAATGTTCATATTCGAAAATAATTGTATTAAGTGGAAATGTAAGAAAAGATAAGATGCTTGCTCAATTCGTTTCTGAAATTTATATGGAAATTAAGTCATCAAAAAAATACTGAACTGATAAGTGA
The DNA here is from genome assembly GCA_000499405.2 of Onchocerca volvulus. Classification (NCBI taxonomy): domain Eukaryota; kingdom Metazoa; phylum Nematoda; class Chromadorea; order Rhabditida; family Onchocercidae; genus Onchocerca; species Onchocerca volvulus. The sequence continues at coordinate 2,903,552 of HG738140.1, forward strand.
AATTGGTTCATCTAAAAAAAAAAAAAAGAAAAAAGAAAAAAGAAAAAACCGATTAATTTTAATTGTTGAAAAAATTTCACAAATAGCTCAATGTATTTATTTGTTGTTATTTTATGAGGCTGTATAAATTGCTTTAAGGAAATAATAATTTTATTATGGAAGTGTATTTTATGAATTATTAATTTTATAAATTCCATTAATGCATCATGACAGTATGATAAAATATAATGAAATGGAATGATAAATAATCGATTATCACGCCAATTTTTATGTCATTTTAATTAGTAGACAGAGGAATACGTATGATAATTATATATATCGCATATGAAAATCAAAATATTGAAGAGGATTTATAATCTACGATCATAAATAAAACATCAACATTTTATGATCAATTTTTTGAAATAATTTATAATACAGCAATAGTCCGAAAAAAAAAAAAAAAAAAGACCGGAGTTTAAATTAATTTTTGCTCCAAAAAATCTTATTTTTTCTGTGCACATATATATATTACAGAAGTTATATATAAATAAAATAAATAAATAAATAACTTCAATATTAATACTATCATTTACTTCTATTTAATTAGTATAAATAAAATATCACAACTGTTTATAATAAAAATATCATTACTACTTTACAATTCAATGTATCTTCAAATAATAAATTTCTTAATTAAGCTTATTTTTGACTTGGATTCTATATTATAAGCACATAAAAATTAACGTTAGAATTTATTTTTTCGGTGAAAGCTTGTTTCTGGAGGAAGACTGGTAGTTAGGGAACAAAAATAATGAGTTCAATTTTTTACCAGATTTTCAATCTGATCAATTCATTCATTTTATTGTCATCTTAACTGTACAATTATTTTATAAACATTAATAAACTAACAATGAGATAGAATTAAATAAATCGATGATCGAAAAATCAGATCAATCTCAATGTTAGTTCTGGTATACGTAATGCCATTAACTTTTGGAAGACTATTTACAGAGTTGGCCAAATCAGTATGGTGAAACTTAGGGCAAATAGTAATCTTTTATGATAATTACGTCGTTTTTATATACAAATGATGAAATCACTAGATAAAGAAACGTATCCCACTTCGTCTATATTATCCATCCTATTTTCATAAATAAATCTCTCTCGAGCTCTATTTCATAACCCGTGGCATGCAACAGTGATGAAACATTTCGAGTCATTTGATTAGAATTGAAAGGACTGACATTGGCAGAAAGTGTTGGTGGTTGAAATCGATTTCGAAGGTTGTAATTTAACTCTTTATGAAATGCCTATGGAAGAATAAGCCATTAAAGTTAACACTTGAAAATTCTTTAGTACTTAGGGATTTTAACAGTTCAAAATTATCGATGGTTTTTTCTTCAACAGATAATTTGTTAAAAGATATGTTATGAGATGTTGAGGATTCTATGAGGAAATAAAAATATGAAATAATTTTATCTAACAATTTATTACTGACTAAAATATTTCATTTCGAATGAATGAATAATTTATGTTACAATTCCCACTGTGTTTTCCGAGAGATTGTTTGTCTCTTTCATTATTTTTTTTTTTTTTTTTTTAAACGAAAAAAATATGTAGCTTTCGACTTAGAGATTTATTTTGAACTGTTTCATAGTACTTTAATATTAATATTGATATTCAGCTCAAATTACCATTGTTTAATATCGCTTTGTTGTTTTGATTTTGACCAATAAAAATTACAAAAAAAGAATTTCTGAACAAAGAAAAAATGAGGAAATGAAGATAATTAAATTTTCTTTAGTATTACAGATCTTTCGTGCTTTTTTCATCGGACCACCAGAAATATAGTTCATATTGTCAGGATTTAGTACATGGAGGCAACAATTGGTCTATCATTCGATGAAGTATTTTTTTAACTCACAAGTTTTTATTGTTTTGAAGAGAAAGAAGAATTATTCATTAATATAAAGATATTTTAGCATGATACCTCATTCCTAATAAAAGTTTTGCTGATGGTAATGAATTAAAAACAGTTTTGTTTTTCTTTATTTTATTACCAGCATAACCAAAAATATTTCTATTGATTAACTGAAATGATAGAATAATCATGAATAACTTTGCAGTTCTACATATTACAAAATACTTGGTGTTTCAAAGGACGCAATACAAGCAGAAATTAAAAGTGCTTATTATGAAAGATCAAAAAAGTAAGTATATATCTGACTTCATAAAGTGAGCATCAATTCTTGTTCTTATACTTTATAGGCTATTAAAAGCAGATTTTCATGTTATTGCATTAGGTTTGACTTCTTTTCCAATTATTTCGGAGAAACTTTCGTCTTTAATTCATCTGTAAAATTTTGATGAAGAATTCTGTAGTTTTAAATCTAAAGTTGTTGGAGAAATCCTTTTTTGATAACAAAAACGGTAGGGAATTGTTGAATACCCTGAAGCCATCTGTTCCTTCCCTGAAATTTTGTTGGAATGAAATGTATAGAAAAAGGAAGACAGTTTAACTTGCATGATTTCATACATAATTTTTTTTTGAATCCGAATAGTAAAGAAGAACATTGAGTCGAAATTTAGTTACATCCAGATGGGAAGGATTGCTCAAATAATCAAAAAATGAAACACGAGGTTATGCATTCGTCAAACATGTGAAGTTTTAAAAGTCCCAGAATGGCGACAATCATATGATTCTTATTGGATGGCAGCAAAACATTTACTGATTGTACAGAACGCAGCAGAACATCCGCTAATTCAGAATGGTCAAGCTTCGATGGGCTTTTTACCCTCAATATATAAACAGGAAAAAGTAAGTTATTTTATTATATACATATATATTTTATGAGCGATAGTTTATTAGTTAAATTTCTTTTTTTATTGCTCTCTCCTCTTGATTTGATTTTACATTGTTCGATTTTTAGACTTTCTTTTAGAATACTGGATCAATTGAGCTGCTGAAATAAAATTGCTGCTAAAATACTTTTGCCCTTGAAATTTTAATTGTTTTCTCGAAATTCAAACCGTCGAACTTGGATTCTGGCAAAATTTTTGTTTTTGGCGACTGTTTAAGATTTGTGGCGCAATTTCTGGTTGCTGCAGTAATCGCCGTAGGAATATTAATTGAATTTTCGGACTAATTATTAATCAGAATATTTTTTTTTGGAAAGACTTCGCTATCGTAGTTAAGAAATGTTTTGGGATTTTATGATAATGTTTCCAAGTTAATGTACGACACATATCAAATCTCTATCGTTTCAATTCTTTTTCGAAATGTTCATTTTTGATGAATGGACGATCTTTTTACCTGTTTATGATGTATTTAATGATGATCTTTATTTGAGCGATTAATAAAGGGAACTGAATTTTGTAATTATTTTATTAGCACTTCGTCTTTATATTATCAAATATACAATAATATGTTTTCATAGTACAATTATGAAACATATTTTCATATAGTTATAAATATAAAGATATATTAATCCATATTATAAAAATTATATTTATATTGCATTAAGAGAGAATGGTATTGTTTCTTCTAAATCTTTTCATTTTCCCTTCTTTTCGTCTAGTTTTTTGGTTTTTTTGATTGCAGTTCTAAATTCTAATTTCAATTCTAGTTCTACTTTTTTTTATAAAATCGTTTTTGTTGATTTTTTGCTAGAATATTTCTAGATATTTACACGGTTGCCCTATTAAATAATTTAGTTTTAAACTTGATCATACTCAACTTTTTTATTTTTGTCGTTTGTAAATATATGATTTGCTGAAAATTATCAGTACTCAGTTTAGTGATGCATTTATTCAGTTTAGTGATGCTTTGCAAACTCCTAATACAGTTTTTTTTTTTTTTTTTTAATTGTGTTAGGAGTTTGCAAAGCATCACTAAACTGAATAAATGTTTATTCTTATTTTTCAAAACTACTTTTCTTTTTTTAATCCAGTTTTTTTTTTCTCTCGATTTTAGAACAATCAAGTTATTTGTTTTTTCCAAATTATCCTTTTTCGATCCTTCACTTTTTTTTCTTTTGTATAAATATGTGCATTTATATGTAATTTAGGTTTTAGGCTACATTCGATTGAAATATTAAATGATACTATAGTATTTATAGAATTAGTTGTATTAAGGTATCACTGCTTTGTATCATTGAATAATCCGAATATATAAATATTTATGTGATAATACTCTTCCGATAAATGGTATAAATCTTCTTTTGGAAGTTATATCACTGATGTGAATAAAATTATATTTTGCAATAAAATCTGAATACAATTATCATGTAAGAGAAAGCATACAAGGAAATTGTCCAGTAATTTGGTATTTTAATTCGAAAATTCATATATGAAATTATTATCTCTATTTTATTATGGTATGCTGCAACATGCTGGTATTTATGATATTTGAGACATGGAGTAAAAAATGGTTCATTTTGACTCAATTAAACATTTCCAGTTAAATTTTTCTTTTTTTTTCCTAAGCAATATCAATGCGTGCATTAATTGAAGTAATGCTTTGACTATCGTCGGTGATAATGTTCTGTCTAAAATTTTTTAGATTATTTTTGATATCAGGTAATGGAAGATATGTTAGAAAAACGATTAACTAAATTAGAAAATCGATTAGGAATACGAAAAGTAACAAGCGTTACAAATCTGAATGAAGAATTGGTTCTTCTGCGAAGGAAGTTATCTGAGGCTGGTTGTGGCTTCTTGTTAAAAATTCCAACTGATACATTGCGAAAGCTTACCGATCTAGCAACTGGTGTTAGTTTTTCTTTTTTCTTCAAATTTTTGTTTTTAAATATCCAACTGTTTATGATATCTCATAAGAGAAGATATTATATTTGTTACTACCTTCCACTTTTATTTGATTCTTAACTCCAAAAAATCCCTACTACTCCTCCAAAAATCACTTGGCAAATGAAGTTGAATAAATAATATGGTTGAATGGTACTAATTGGTTCATTCATCTTACATTATTACTGGGATAAAAATAATTGGAAGAGTCAATTGTTTGCTAAGAAATTAGTGTATTAATAATGAAATTTTCAGAATGATTATTTGACTTTAGAAGAAAAGAAGAGAGAAATTGAATTTCGTCATGATTTAGTTATCGAACAAATTAGACTACTGGAGGAGTTTCAAAAAGATTTCGAGGTTATTTTGGCGTTTTAAATTACTGCTAATAAGTCTTGCCATTTTGAGATTCGGATCATTAAATCTCAAGGCTAGAAGTCAACCGGAAAGCTCATGCTTTTTTTTTCATACTTTAGAAAATGCATTGAAATTTATTACTGAGAGCATAGAACATACTAAAAAATTTTCGCATCTTCCGTTTTTATATCAAAGAAGAAAAAATTTATCATTGCATGGCATGAAAATCCAACTAATACATCTATCGAGAGCGGGTAAGAGTTATTCGAGAAACTATTTTATTTGGCTTTCATCATTTCATGCACTATTTTTACTTTTTCCATGCAGGTTGTATTCAAATCTGAATCAATTGCAAATGTGAGTCATCATCTGCCAGCACTCGACATTGCTGAGAAGGAAATCAATGAATCAGCTTTAGATGTGCAAAAGTTTGCGATTTAAGTGTTTCTTCAGCATAATAATTATTTACGAGTACAAATACAATTCTAGTCGACCGTAATTCCATTTTGCTACATTTCACATTGCTACAACTTTTTCTTTTTATACTTTCATTTGGGAAACTTTTTTCATTAGAACAGAATTTTGTGAAGCTTAATGTGACAATGAGATGATATTTCACTTAGTCTCAATTTCCAGCATTATTATTTTAAATTTTATCAGGCATCACATCAACGTAGCGGATCTCAAAAAGAACTTTGTGATACTTTTGGAACAGCTCAATTATCAAGTTCTCGAATGGGAAGGTATTGTAGAAAAGCTTGAGCAGGAAAAGCAGAAGAGAGAAACAAAAGCATGACTTTATAAATGATCATTTTGTATTTTTAAGGAAGGATTTGAAGATGAAGTTTGTGAATTTCGAATTATTTGCAGTTCTTATAATGCTTTGTTTCCATTTATACCGTAGTAATATCATTATTTAGTTTTAATGTATGTAATAGCCGAAATAAAGATGGATTTTGAAGTATGACAAACAAGTTATTCTAATTTTATGCGAAATAGGATTATTGATATTACAATACATCTGTATATTTTTATAATTGTGACAGTTAAAGTGGACACTGAAGTGATTACGGTGCATTAAGTGATTTTAAATTCTGTAGATCTCATGGATTAGCTTGAATGACTGTAAAGAATCTATTAAATAGTTTACAAATGGTTCTCACTATGATGTATTTAACAGTTTCTCTGCCTGGATTTTCTGTTTTATGCTAATATAAAACGATAAATAGTATAGAATATTAAATATGAATTTGAAAATAGTAACAGATTATCCAAATCTTAATTTATTTAGACCTGCTACTGTCATTATCAAAAGCTGTTCGATTGCTGGATGATTTCTTATTTCAGCATCTATTTTCTCCATTGTTTAAGATTTCATCCCTTCAGTACCTAAGATTCTTGAAATTCAGATATTATTCTCTTATTTTTTAAAATAATAATTTAGTAATTAGTATTTCTGAATATGCATAAATGGTGTTTCCTAATATTTGCAATCACAAAGCCATCAGTTTTTTCTGTTCTCATTTGTTGTCATTAATGCTTCTTGTTTTTTGTATTATTCAAACCTCACGCATCATACTTCTTTTTGCTTCGAGAAATTGTTTGAAAAAGTTTGAGAAATTGCTTATTAGAAATTGCTTATTTGTATGGTACCAGTTATGAAAGTGTATGTATGGCTAATCCCTTTGGACCGCACGTAAAGTTCGCTATCCAGATTCTCCTGAATCGGAAGATACGCATGGATATTCATTAGGTCCATAGAACCGCCAGCTTTTTCTTGTTTCCGTGAACTACCGGGCACTTCTGGATCAGGTATTATTGTAGTATTATTATGCAGTCATGTTCCATCAGATTTAGTACATGGATATTTTGTTTGTTATTGTCTTATTATCCATATGGTTCGTAAATCTTCTTAAGTAATCTTTCTGTTTTCGGAATTTTCAAACTAATAGACTGAATTAATTTTTTTATTTACTTTCAAGAGAAACTAAAGAATTTCACGTTGGTCCAGTTAGATTGTCAGGGCCCACGAATATAGCCAGATGTCCAACATATGAGGTCAAATCATTTTAGGTGATATTGGATGAACAAGTGATCCTGGTTACTTGAATCATCAATATAGTAGAAATTGCCAGGTCCGAAAGCTAAAATTGACAGTTGTGATCATTATTCATTTGCAGAATAATCCCTACCTATTGAGCCAATCATTTGTTTTGTCTTTATTCATTTCGGAAATAATTTCAAACAAAAACTTTCTCATATATATATATATATATATATAAAAGCATCATTTATAATCAGTAAAATAGCAATTTCATTATGGCTAATAAAATAGTAATGAGTATTATCAGTGATAATCTCTTATCTCTTTCTGTCAGGTCCTCTTCCCTCCTTCACTACAGAAATGTTGAATTTGAAGGAAATATAATTGACAAAGTTGCGTCATATGCTGTCATCCGTATATATATATATATATGTATATATATATGTATATATAAGAATAGTTTTTTCTTTATTTAAAAAACGAATTTTTTTTTCTGTCATGTAAAATTTCTGTTACAAGATTAGCTACTAATAATTTCCATATTGAATACTTTGGGAAATATCGCACACATATGAAAAAATTCTCGCATGAATAATATAGAAAAGTGTCACAAAGTATTTTAGAATTTCATAATTTTTAGTTTCAAATGAAAAATGACATCCAGCATTTTTTTCAGTTTCAATCATTTTTTCAATGGAAATTACTGATTTTCGTTAAGCATCATTTATAATCAGTAAAATAGCAAGTTCATTATGGCTAATAAAATGGTAATGAGTATTATCAGTGATAATCTCTTATCTCTTTCTGTCAGGTCCTCTTCCCTCCTTCACTACAGAAATGTTGAATTTGAAGGAAATATAATTGACAAAGTTGCATCATATGCTGTCATTCGCAGGCATTTATCATTGTATCAAAAATTAGCCAAAACAAGAGAATTTTTAATTAGATATTATAAATGTTGCCCGTCGTCAATTTATTAGTTTGTTTACAACAAGATGTAAACAAACTAATACACAAATTAAGAAGCTGAAATAACTAAACGGATTTTTATAAGGGAATAAAAAATCTTGAGAGATATGCTTTAAAGCTATGATAAGCAAAGATAATAAGCAACGACAATAACAATAAAATCACTATGATGATAATGAGAAATTAAGCATATCATTCTTAATCCTTTCCCTGCGGCAACATTAATAAACCTGACAGGTAATATTCCTCAAGGTGGTAGCAACAACTTGTTATCACTTCTCAAAGCTAAAACTATGTTTTACTAGCACAATTAGTGATGAATATGGAATGACTATGAAGTTGTCCATCTATTTTATCTCTTTCCCTGTACTAAATGTTTTTTTTTTTTTTTTTTTTTTGTTAACATAATAGAATTTAATTTTTTTTTAAAACTAATCCTATTCCAGTTTTTGCACAGATTTTGAAATCATTTATACATACTTATGTTTAAATAATTTTAGAAAAAAAGAAAAAAAAAATTTTAATAATTTTATCAATGATATTATCAAATAATCCACTTTGTGTTTGTTTCGCGATTTCGAATAACGTTAGTGACAGAAGTTTATTTTACGCAGTAAACCGAGGATTCTCGTAGTCATTGTGATATTTTACAAAGCTCGTTTCTCTGATATTTTACAAAGCTTGTTTCTTTGAGCTTTTTAACCATAAGATTATTTATTTATTTATTTTTTTTTAAACCATAAAATGCTTCTATTTCGATAACAGTTGAGAAGATAAACTGGAACAAAGAATTGCTTGGAAAATAACGAATACTTGAAAACTTAAGGCTGAAGGATCTTTTGATAAAGAAAAACGCTATATTAAAGCAGCAAATTGTAAAATACATAAGTCAGTTTTCAATGCTGTAAATTCTGGGATACGTATTTTCGATGATATAAATTCTGGAATGCTAAATTAATTTTCGATGATATAAATTCATTGTGTCCATTTGTTAATCAAATCGATAATAATCAATATGTCTTGCATTTAATGCTGGAGAACTATAACAATCGAAAACTTCTTCTTCTGCTGCTTTTGACGATTGATTAACTTTTCCACATTATGATGTTATCACTATCTCGTTACATTAACTCGTATCTAAGCATGTTCTCAACTACAACAATCATAGTGCTACATCAAAACTAAAAATATTTCAAGTAATAATATTTATCTAAATACTAACTGGCCCGGCCATACGGAGCATGGCCGATCCAGCTATCTATGGGGGTGGACCACGCTTCGCGTGTCCGTCTCCAGCTAATCTATATAAAAAGAAATGTCAATGTTTGTTTATTCATAATCTTAAACCTCCGTAAGTTCTTAAACACGCACATTATCTATATTCAAAATCTTAAATATCGGAAACTCCTTAACCTATTGCTTTGAAATTTTGACACAAGGTTGCAGTCGAATACGCGCATGTTTTTAAATATTCATCGATTGATTTCAAATTTTTATATGCGTTGCATTCCAATGGGCAAATGCTTCTAAATAATTAAGGCGAGCAATTCAAGCTTTTCGTTTGTTTTTTGCTTTGTGAGAAATGTGATTCGTTTATTTTTTGATTTGTGGGGAATGTAGTTGCGTTGCACAAATGTCGAGGTCAGGATAGCGTATAATCAAATATTTCGTTCAAGCAATTTAAGGATAATCTCTCTAACTTCTATTGTTAGATTGTGTTTTGAATTGCCTCTTTTCGTAAATTTTACTCGTTGATCTAAACCGCACAACTGTAAGGATTTTTCTCTGAGCTATGTTGATCGTGAATGCAAACGTCCATCAAACTGGGAATTGCAATCTCTTAAATTGAAATAACGTATCCATTGGAATCATAAGAAATTCTCCACAACCTTGTATTCGAATAGACCATCATTTTTATATAGATATGCTTATTAAATATATATATATAATCTTCTAGAAATTTTTATAATCATCTTGAAGCTGCAATAGTTTATCTTGCGCTATCAATACTCATGAAGACGCGGAACAGACGGAGTCAAAAAATTCCTTATTATTTATTATTAATTATCTTTATTTATTATTATTTACCATTATTAAACCTTTATTTGCAGAAATTGTACATGCGAAACGTATTATAACTCGATAATGACAATGCAACAAGAAAAAAAAAACACAAGAAAACGAGGGGCGCAAAAATTTATTAGAAAATCATAGAATTAAATTTAAAAGATATAACCCGCGTTTAAAACGTTGAAAAATTGCCAAAAAACAATTATTGACTGTTACAGATTACAACAGTGACGGGTCACTATGAAACACAACTATCTTGTTCCAGTTGGACTAAGACAGTTGTTTACAGAATTATATGAGGAAGTTAGGAAAGAAAGGAAATTATTGAATAGAAATCAAATTTAGAGATAAAATTTTACAGATGATAAAAAAAAATTGAAATTGAGATCACATATCCTCGGAATTTCCGACAGAAACGACTAAAAGAGAAAACTAAAAAAAAAACCCGAGTCGGAGCATTAAACCGCTCCTGTTGACATTTCTATATAAAATGAATATAAAATGATAGAAAGAGCGCCTTTGTTAGCGCGTGATGATGATGCGCATTTATTAGCACGCGAGGATTATCACACTGAACCCTCAACAATATCAGTAAAACAAATCTAATAATAAATTTATAAAATAAAAAGGAGAAAACGATTAAAGGAGAAAATTATAAAATAAAAAAGGAGAAAACTAAAAAAAACCTGAGTCGGAGCATTAAACCGCTCCCGTTGACATCCCTATACAAAATGATAGAAAGGGCGCCTTTGTTAGTGCGTGATGATGATGCGCACTTATGGCGCGCGACGGTCATCACATTGAACCTAGCTTAATTTCTATTATTATTGCTAACCGCATCTTTTACTCAAGAAGGAGAGAGAGAAAGATGGGAGAAAAAAGAAGAATAACAGAAAAAAAGGTAGGCGGATCCAATAAACTCCACCTCCTCCACTATTTTCAGTTGTCACGGACGTGACACCTGAAAAAACGTAACCATATTTACTCATGAAAAAAGTCGGTTGGAGTGCAAGGTTGTGTCAAAATTTGAAAAAAATCGGTTGAGAACTTCCCGGAGATCGGGCGTAGGTAACAGGTAGCATTTACATTTTTATTTATACAGATATATAGATTAATTATTATTATTTGACATTATTTATCAGTATTATTATTTATTACTAATTGCTATTTATTATGCAGCATTAAAAAATCAATAATATCAATAAAACAAATCTAATGATAAATTTATAAAATAGAAAAGGAGCAAACGACCAAAGGGAAAAAAACCCGAGTCGAAACATTAAACTGCTCTCGTTGAAATCTCTATTTAAAATGGTAGAAAATGGCGCCTTTGTTAGTGCGTGATAATGATGCGTTTTTATTGGCGCGCGGCGGTCTTCGACATTGACCCTGGTTGAGGGTTACAACGGATTAGTTAATTATTTATATAGATTATTCAGTATTTATTGTTTATTATTATTTATTATCATTCAACATCCTTTATTATTATTCATTATTATTTATTTTTTATAAATTATCACCATTCATTATTCTTTTTATTACATTATTTATTACTAATTATTACTATTTATTACTACTTGTCATTATTTATCACTTTTTCTCATTATTTATGATTATTTCATATTAATTATCATCCATTACGCAAAAGTAAAAAATCAACAATATCAATAAAACAAATCTAATGATAAATTTATAAAATAAAAAAGGAGAAAACTAAAAAAACCCGAGTCGGAGCATTAAACCGCTCCCGTTGACTTTATAATAAGGTGTGGACGCTACTCAACCAAGTTGTCTCCACACAACTTAGCCCAACTCGACTGGACTCGCTGGTGGTATTTTGCTATTGATCGACATCACTCTCACCACGATTCAGAAATATTCACGACAATGGCGATAAAGACCAAAGAATAAGTGAACTATATAAAAGTTTAGAAAGAGTTCAATGCTCAAACAAAAAACCATTTTGAAGGACAAGAGAGCTTCTAAACTTATTATCTCAACTAAAAGGATTAGGAGAGAATATAGAAACAACGTGTGTTTTTTGACTGAATGTGATGGTAACAGAAAGAATACCACCAAACATGGCTAAAAGCTTGAGAAAGAAGAAATGCAGGAATCCAGAATGGACAATGGAAGACACCATCAATTACCTATAAGAAAAAATGAAAATCGAAGATTCTGAGGAGATGTCGGAAATTCCAAGGATTCGTGATATCAATTTTGATTTAATCACTTTTTTAAAATGTTAATTGTTGTTTTTTGATATTTACGCCATAATTTACTCGATGTTATACTTCCTGAATTTAACTTTGTAAACAGCGGACTTATTCCCAAAGGGGTAAGACGGTTGTATGTCGTAACGGTATAATGTTGTTAAATGTATTTAAATATACTTACTTCTACTTAATGTAGAAGCGATCATAACTTTAAGTATCTAAGTTTAAGCAATATCAGATTACTCGAAAAGAACATTAATTTTTTTTAAATAAAATCGGAAATGAAAAGAATAAAAATCATCAAAGAATAAAACTTAGAACAAGAATGAATAATGCATCTGCAAACAAAAAAGATTATTGAAACCATTAAAAAATCAGAAACTTCCAATAGAATCAGCAAATATCGTCTTAAACACATTAACATTATTACAAAAAAGAAAGCTAGAAAACTGGTTACACTTAAAAACTTTAGAAATCAAAATCTTGGCAATACTTTTACTTAAAATAATCAAGATTCAAAAAAGAAAAAAATAATAAAAACAATGTACAAAGGTAATAATATGTAAAATTAATATAACAATAACAATGATAAAAACATTTTAAATTTCTCATGCAAGTTTGTTGTGAGTGGCCCCTTTTCATACATAGTCCACAAAGTCCTAACTTCTGCAACTTTTCCAATCTTTCTTTCACAGTTGGATATTCATCACATTTGTCATCCTTCTGTAGTGGAAATTTTTCTGAATGTCGGTGAGTAATGTCCGATAATAGTTAATATCACCGTGTGTTGTGTCTAGGGGGTTGTGTTGTATTGTGTTTTGTTGTGTTGGCGTGGCGTTGAATTGAATTGATTGGATGACCTCAAACTTGGGTAATTAAACCTTTATTAAAGAATAAAAACGCGTCGCAATAACAAAAACAAAAATAAAAACGAAGAATCGCGAGAATAACAAAAATTAAAAAAAACTAATTAAAAAAATGGTTTTCCTCCACGATGCAGTTAGGTAACCCAAAAAAAGCAACAAATGAAAAAAAATATATCAAGTAGATATGATACATTGTGCAATGCAGTTGTCTCTTGTATGAGTAAGACAACTACTTACAATTTAATATGAGAAAGTAAAATTAGAAAAATATTAAAAGTATTCAAAATTAAAAATCTTACAGACAACAAGAATTTAGAATCACTTGTCTCGGACTTTCCGACACCTTCCACAGAAAAGGCACGACAATCGATTTTTCTCACTCTTTTGTGTCATTCTGCTCGGACTTACTATTCTTTCTTTTGCTGTTGAGCAAATTATTATATGTCTGATGTCATTCTCCCATTTCGAATGTTCTCTTCCACACGATTTTGCACGTTGAATTTTGGTCCTATCTGTTAGACTTTTTATCGCAGGTTTCTCATCAGAATCCTCTTCGATTTTCATTTTTTCTTATAGGTAATTGATGGTGTCTTCCATTGTCCATTCTGGATTCCTGCAATTCTTCTTTCTCAAGCTTTTAGCCATGTTTGGTGGTATTCTTTCTGTTACCATCACATTCAGTCAAAAAACACACGTTGTTTCTATATTCTCTCCTAATCCTTTTAGTTGAGATAATAAGTTTAGAAGCTCTCTTGTCCTTCAAAATGGTTTTTTGTTTGAGCATTGAACTTTTTCTAAACTTTTATATAGTTCACTTATTCTTTGGTCTTTATCGCATTGTCGTGAATATTTCTGAATCGTGGTGAGAGTGATGTCGATCAATAGCAAAATACCACCAGCGAGTCCAGTCGAGTTGGGCTAAGTTGTGTGAAGACAAGTTGGTTGAGTAGCGTCCAGTAGAGTTGGGATAAATTGTGTAGAGTCGGGTTGGTTGAGTCGCATCCACACCGTATTATAAAATCTATATTTGAAGAATATAGATATTTTCTTAATACAACCAGATTTATATGTATTAGAGATGGGAGTGGTTTAGATTAATACCGGAAACTGTTAAGACCCAATTACAATATAAACATCGTAACAAGACCTGATGAAAAGATTAGGATGAGGATTTGGACAAAAATGTGAATTTAGATAGTATTGTGAGCGATTGATAGCAAAGGCATTTCCTGGACAGGAATACAAAGATATTAGCATAGGTAAAAATAGAAAAAACATGGGAATGCAATGGGAAATAAATCTAAGGAATGTAAATGCACAATACTAGTTACATTCTTTTACAATAAGGAATTCATTTAATTATTTGTTTGGTATTTGGTTTGAGTCTCGCGATATCGGAATTCGCGACAGCCATATCGTTCATACAAATTCTTTATAGCCAGCGGATTGTTTTCTTCATTTACGCCATGAGGTCACTTATTTCTTCTTTTGCTTCTGCCTTCAAACTGCTTAAAAGATGAATAAATTTCTGTGTTGACGTTAAATCCGTTCTCTTGTGAATTGATTTTTCAAACTGGCTAGTAAGCTGGCTCCACATTCTCGGGTTGACATCAAATTTGATTGGCTTGAAGTCAGCGGTTTACTAGCCATGATCAGCTTTTCTATTTAATCTTCTAGGCTTTCTTTTGTCCTTCTTCTGATGCTGATTCATTATCTCTCATTTCACATTTTTCTTTAATTTCTTTGAGTGCCTCATTTATTCAATTTAATTCCGTCAGCAGTGAAGCTTTTTTACTATAAATCTTATTTCCTGTGTCAAAGAGACAGTTTTCTTCATACAAGTAATCCTCATATAATTAAGCATCATTTTCGCACTCACCATCTTTTGCTGAACGCAATGATCCTTTCCATTCTATATTTGCCTTGGTATATTCTACAAGATATGAGAAGTAAGTCTTCTTCAGATCAACTCATAATAAAAATTGAAAGTGAGGATGATCAAGAAAAAAGAAATATGAGTAGAGAGGAGATAAGAAAGGAAGATTCTCCTTCATATCTCATAGGAAGAACTTGCAGTGTCTTGCAAACACTGCAGAAAAGATTATTGAACAAGCAGAAAAGTTAGAAGAAAAGAAACTATCAGCGCGATTAAATTGTGAAAAAACCATAGAATGGATAGTAAGACGAAAATCTCGCAATGAGAACTAGTACTAGTGACAGACGGTATGATCTATCCTTAGGTCACTGGTTCGAATCCAGCTGGCTGGACCAAAACTTTCACCGATCTTCTCAACCGTGACAATGACCACGGTTTTTGTTTCTTATCGTATTGTTTCGAAACTTTACGGTATCTCAAACTACGATAACGCAAGCAACAATTACAAATCAATTATATAATAAAACAATTTAAATGACGATTTATCAATATGAAAAAAGAGGATAGCGAATAAGGGGTAACTTCCAATATATCCCAGACGGTGTCGAAAAATTTTTTTGCAGGAAAGAGAACCTTTAATTTGAAGTTTGACAGTGATGACTTACGTTTGCGGTCGTAAGTAATTGTGCTGCGTGACCAGTCCGATTTATTTCAACTTCTATTCTTGTTCAATAGATACGGATATAGAAGCGAAACCAATCTGAATTGCGTTTGTCGCCGATCTTCTTTACCGTGACAATAATAAGTGTTCTTGTTTTTAATCGTATTGTTATCGAACATTTCGCGGTATCTTAAAATTTGGGTAATTAAACCGTTATCAAAGAAATTTAGATAACTCAAAAACGTACGAACAATTACAAATCAATTATATCAATAAAACAATGTAAATGACGATTTATTAATATGAGAAAATGGGATGAAGGTACTATTAAGAAGAAAATTGAAATATCTCAGACGGAGGAACCAACCGCATCCTTCGTTAGCCTTCCTTTTAAAAATGATGCACAAAGGAGTATCTCCGTAACATGAAAAAGCTTTTCTTTGTTAGTGCATGAGATAGCGCTTTTATGGCATCATTTACAACAGTATAAAACAAAGGTTAAAGCATTTAATATAGCCATAAAACAAGCTTAAGCTACTGAACAAGGCCATAAAACTGAGTCATTTAATTTGTAATAAAGAAATAAATTCTTTACAACAATCAACGGTTACAAATTATTCCCTTTAAAACAAAGAAATCAAATTTCTCTGATCTTCCGCGCTCATTCCAGCGACAGCGCTGAATCTCAAACTTGGGTAATTAAACCTTTTATTTAAAAAATTGGAGAACGCGACAAGACATGTAATTGCAAATCAATAATATCAATATAACAATGAAATTGATAATAAATGCAGGTACAATAAAAAAGAAAGTATAAAATACCGAGTTGGCTATATAATACCATTTCCTAAATATTGGTTATTGCCAGAACAGTTGTCGCTATTTTCTTTCTGATAGTGACAAAATTGTAAGGTTGATACTATTCTTCCGTTCTCACAGTTTCTCCAAATCTTGCAGATTTGCATAATGATAATGTAACAAAAAAAAAAAAAACAAGAGAAAAACAAAGGGTTTAGAAGTTTATTAAAATTTACAGAATTAAATTCAAAAATGTACCGTGTTTAGAAATTGGAGGATTACCAAACCAATGATAGAGTTGGAGACCACAGTAGTAATGGAACACTATGAAACACAATTGTCTTATTCTAACAGCAGTAAGACAGTTGTTTACAAATTTGTATGGGGAAGTTAGAAAGAAGGAGATTATTGAAAAAATTCAAATTTAGAGAAAAATCTTTCAGACGATAACAATAATTTTAAATTTGAGATCAAATGTGCAATTTCAAATTTAAAACAAGGGGATCATCGATTTTCTTCTTTCATCCTCGAGATTTCAGCGACAACAGTAATATACTGTTATGAAATACAAACATCCAATTGGGAGTAAGTAGGTTGTTTACAGAGTTATATTCAGGAAGCACAACATTCAGTAAGCTATTGAGTAAATTTCAAGAATAACAATTAAAATTTACAAAAAAAATAATAGAATTAAAAATTGATATCACGAATTTTTGTAGTATGATTTACAACAGCACAAAACAAAGGTTAAAGTTATTTGATAAAGCGATAAAACAAGCTAAAGCTACTTAACAAAGCCCCATAAAACAAAGTCATTTGATTTGAAACAAAGAAATTAATTTCATACAACCATCAAGGATTACAAATTATTCCATTCGAATTACAAATCAATAATATAAATAAAACAAATCTAATGAAAATTTCTTACGTAAAAAAGGAGAAAACGATATCAAGGGCAAAAAACCCGAGTCGGAGCATTAAATCGCTCCCATTGACATCCCTATATAAAATGATAGAAAAGGGCGCCTTTGTTAGTGCATGATGATGATGCGCCTTTGTTGGTGCGCGAGATGATCTACAATGGTGTCGGGAATTTTGTGGAAATTTCTTAGGAATTTGTTGGGGGAAGTTTCGTCCTATTTAATTGGACGACGATTGTAGAGAGGCGTAAAATAAATACTTTATCAAACACAACAGATGATATTATAGCGCGATCAACGTAAAATAAAATGAGATATAAAAAAAGGAGATTTGTCTTAATGTTCTTTCTTTAAAGGAAAGATAACTTTTAATTTGAAGTTTGACAGTTAATGACTTACGTTTGTGGTCGTGAGTAATTAAGCTGCGTGACCAGTCGGATTTATTTGAAATTCTGTTCTTGCTCAGTAGGTATACTTACTATAAAAAAGAATTGGATAACGTGACACAACATGCTAATTATAAATCAAAAATATCAATATAACAAAGTTAATGATGAAAAGAGAAAACAGACAATATGAATGGAAATATTAAAAAAATCGAGTCGGAAATACAAAAACCGCTCCCGTAATATTGGCTTAGTGCCAGAACAGTAACAGATAACAAAAAGAAAAACCAAAAACAGGAACGGCGCACAGGGGGGCTACGCCCCCCTAACGTTAGGGTTACTCTTCTCTTGAATGCTGTCATGTCGTATTTCTTTATTACTTCTGGTTTCCACCAGTATTCGGGCAGCTTGTTCGAGGTGATGACGATGGCTTTGGAGGTGAACTTGAATCTTACCCTCCACCTGCACCAAAAACACGGCGCACACCAGAAGTAATAAAGAAATACGACATGACAGCATAGAAATCATCGAGGATGACAAGTTCCTGTTGTTCGTAACCATCCCACCACGGACCCATGTTTGCTGTTTTGGTGTATGTGGATTTGGATAGGTTTCTGGCAAATCTGGATTTGCCAATGCCTGAGTCACCGATGATTAGGTAGAGCTCAGTGGGCTCTTGACGGTCTTCGATGAAACGATTCTTAAAAGTTATTATCCGGGACATATTCCGCATGACGAACGAGGGATGTTCGTCGGCGAATTCTTCCAGGCTTATCTCGTTTCTGCGATACTTCCTCAAACATTCGTCTTGGATTTCGGTTTTTCTTTTTTTTGGTTCTATGGGCCGGGTACCAATTTCTTCTTGTATTCGGCAAAGCACAGTAACAAACCGTTATGAAATACAACCGTCTTATCCCACTGGGAATAAGTAGGCTGCTCAAAGAGTTACATTAAAGAAGCACAACATTAAGAAAATTATTGAGTAAATATCGAAAACAACAATTAAAATTCACAAAAAAATGATTGAATAAAAAAAAAAAAATTGAATCTCTCGAAATTTCCGACAGGGTTAGGAATGATGAGATTGAAACTTTTGTGTTGTTGATTGAAGACGATGATGACCGACTCATGGCACCAAAAAATTATTTAGACTGGATTTGCAAGATTAATGAATTGATACATTGCGGCAAGTGAATTCAAGGCATAACTATACAATTAATCTAACACAAGGATTATTAAAACAATTACAGAAAGGAAATTTAAGATATAGTTAATCAAATATGTAACAGCTAATGAAATGCAATTGCTCAATGTCTAGAAAACAAACATTTCGAATGCTTCGACACTTATTATTGTTTATTCTTATTATTTATTACGTAACAGTTACAAATCAATAATATCAATAAAACAAATCTAATGACAAATTTAGTGACGTAAAAAAAAAAATTAAAGGGAAAAAACCTGAGTCGGAGCACTAAACCGCTCCCGTTGACATTCCTATATAAAATGATAGAAAAGGGCGCCTTTTATCAAAGAGCGCTATAATGCTATGTCTTTGTTGACGCACGAGGGTAATCGATATTGACCCTAGTTAAGGGTTACAAAGGATTGATCAATTATTTATAATTATTTATTACTCATAGTACTTCTTTTTATTTTTATTTAAAAGTAGTATTTCCTTAGAAAATCTTATAAGAACCCTTTCTATTTATAGTCAAAAAGAAAAAAAAAACCATAAATTGAAGAAATGTTCCGAAAAATCGAGAAGCTTCCTCATCCAGTGACATAATCGTCCTCCTCACGAAAAAAAAAGGGAATTAATCTTTTCTTCCTCTCACTCTCTAACTTTTCCTGAATTAACCGTTAATTTCCTCCTCCTTGTCCAATATGTTGCTCCAATAAATCCATATTTTCATTTCTTCCGTTCTCTCCTCCTTGCCCAATATGCTGCTCCACTAAACCAGTATTTTCGTTTCTTCCATTATTATCATATTGATAAGTTAATTTAATAATATGTCTGGTGTTGGTTTGGACGTTGAAGTACTAATTCGCAGTCACTTCATTTTTAAAACTATGATCGCTTCTTTGTCTTCGCTTATTAAATTTAAAATATCTGTTTTATTGTCCACTATTTCAGCGTATTTTTCTTCTTCCCATTTCCTTGTGGTAGTTGGGAGTTACTGGATGTACTGTTTCATTCTGCGTCTCGAGCGTTCCAATGTATAATTCACAACGCATAATTTTTCCTTCATTTATTTTTTCACTGGCCTCGTACTGTTGTTGGTTTTCTTCTCTGGTCATCATTTGATTCTGCGATGTTAGGTCTATTTGTTTGACTTCTTAGAAAAGTTTTTCAATCTTCTCTTCCGTTGGCTGTGCACCTTTGATTATTACGAGCGACATCCCCGGCTCGTGGAACCAAGAAAAAATTTCTTGGAACTTATAGAAGATTATTAGGAAAATTTCTTACGGAGAATCTTTTATGGTGATGTTATGATATTATAGGACGAGTGTAGAGTAGGTCGATTTTAAATACTTACACGTAAAATATTTAAAAATCTAAACTGCTAATATTTCGAATGTTTCGACAACACTATTATGAACTCGACATTTGTGCGACGCAACTACATTCCCCACAAATCAAAACTTCAACGAATTACATCCCTCACAAAGCAAAAACAAACAAAAAGCTTAAATTAGTCGCTTCATATATTTAAAAACACGCGCCTATTCGAATGCAACGATGTTGAAAAATAAACAAATTTAAAAACAAAAGAAAGAAATGATATCTAAAACGTATAACAAAAAAAAAAAAAAAACTTACAAAGCAAAAAACAAACGAAAAGCTTAAATTACTCGCCTTATTTATTTAAAAACATATGCCTATTCGAATGCGACGTGATATAATAATTTCAAATCAATCGATGAAGAACTTGAAACATTGCAGGAAGTAGCCGCAGTCAATGCAGAAAATAGGCGTGGTGAATAAATTCTTTCCGTTCATGAAGACATGGTGTAGGGCGAAGTCAAAATATATACATATATCTCTGTAAACACATGAATTTCGGTTTGTGGTGAAGATATTATCGCCATTCTTGGTAAACCTATTACATGTGTTGGTCAAACCATACTTCTAAGCTTTATTACTGACCACGGTTTATCTATTTCCTTTTGATGGTACACTTTTTCCAGTATCCATCGTGGCAATCTGCATTCTATTGAAGTTTCGATACTTGCATGCTCCAGATTTTCGCCTAACACCTGTAATTGGCGTAATACTCGTCCCATCGCTTCGATTGTACTAGTCCACTCTTTTTCATTTTTTTTGATAGGTTGGAATTCGTTACATAACGTTTTTGTCATCATCGATGGTTCGCCATATTTAACAAAAAAAAACAAAAAAAAAAAACGACAAGAAAACGAGGGAAGAAAGATTTAATGAAATTATAGAATCTGAAAAGTTATAACCCGCCACCTGAAATGTTGGAAAAGTGCCAACAATAATTATTAACAGTTATGGATTACAAAAACAAATCATTATGAAATACTACAGTCTTGTCCCATTAGGACCTTCACAAGCTAGAGGTAGTCCATATCAAAACTTCACCTATTGCAGTTAGGAGAGTATCGAAAAAGAATTCGGCGAACGACCAACACAATCATCAAGAAAGAGAAAGACAGAAGAACAATCGATACTTAAAAAAAAATTCTGTAATAATGATATCATGTGCTGTATTTTTGATATATTTGACGATTCTGTTGCACTTCGTGCCTCTTGTGAGAGTCGTGAAAATTTCCGGTCGACTTCATTTTTGTGCATCGTCAGAGTTATAACCGCCTCTTTTCCATTCTGGATTATTTGGAATAATCCCAAGTTTCCTTTCGTAATTTCCTCATATTTTTCTTCCTCAGCATTTCTTCATTTCTCAGTGGGTGTTTTTTGGTGCCCGAGGTGAGGTTCTTCCAAAATTACTTCGAGAAGATTGTTCCAGCTTTCATATGTGGATACCGATCAAAAAACAATAATACCTAAGCCGGAACGAGAAAATTGAAGTACAGTATGGAGTTGAAGGTAGCTAACAAAAATCGAAATTACAAATCACAACAACTAGCTTAAAAAATAACCTTTCACATATTCTAGATAAGCAAATGTGGCATACAGAATACAAAAATGGAAATTATACAGCTTTGTCAAACTGAGTAAAAGATTGATACATATTTTTTTTATTGATTAGCATACCAAGATATGCATAATCTTATATGTTACATGATTACAAATTGGATAAGATTCATCATTCAGGATGAGAAAACGTTGGAAACTTCTGTAATGCGATGAATCCTTCATCTAGGAAATATTTTATTAAAAAAATAATTTTATTGCTTTAATATAATATGTTTTACCGTTTTACACTTTACTTTAACCTAGCATGTTTAACGGCCCCGAAACATGGATATGAAAATAAGACCAAACATTTACATAAGAATAAGACTTCTCATTTTTGAAGATAAAGCAGAGAATCGGAGACAAAGGTGAGAATTCGACATATCGTTTGCAAAATAAAACATTCATATTCATGGGAAAATCTTAGATATAAGCTTAGTGATAGGATGGGAAAATAAAAATTATATAAGTGATTCATTATACTGGTAATTCATTACACCCAGTACCGTAACATTCATTGATAAATATAACAATTTGAATTGGATATATTTATATCATAAATTACTTCGGTTTTCCGATACCCATCATGAGAAAATCTAGAACGATATTGGAAATTACCAAATTTTAAAACCGAGAATAAATGAATGACATAACTACCATAGAAAATTGCAAGGGAACCAATTGTGGGGTTTGAGAGAATGTCAAATGTGCAAATTTTCATCAACTCACTCGCACAGTGCAAAATATGGATAATTGAAATTTTTAGCTTTCAGTCAATTACTGATGCATTTGAAAAATGTTTCCAGAAATGCCAAAAAAGTAGCTAATTCTGATTCAGTTGAAGTAATCAAAATTTTCGGAAAAGAAATCAAAATCAGCGAAGAAAAAAATAATGAAAGGAATTTGATCATCAATAGGTGGATCAAAGCGTGGCTACAGGAATTTGCAAGAATTGCAAAGAAAATGAGAAAGAATAATAGTAACCGCGAGTATCCAAAATGTAAATGATTTGTCTGGGAAATAAAGAAAAGAAAATGGCATGAAAAAATAAACGAACAAAAATTAATGGATAGAAAAACGATGTGGTTTTACAAATATTGCCAATCTCGCTTTAACACCCGCCTCGTCTAAGAACTACCGCTGTTTATCTTTTTCTTTGTGTTGCAGAAAAACTGAGAATCTAGTTTTAAATGAAAAGTATTCATTTCCAAAAACTTCAATTACTTCGAAGTCTGTTAAAAGAAAGCAAATTGCTACAAGAAAAAGAGACGGATAAATTTTCCTTACAATATTCAAAAATTTTTAAATTCATAAAAATTTGCGCAAACTAACAGTGCTGATAACAATGCTTCATAATCCCAGATAATGACTGAATTTGATTTTGCACTATATCTTTTCCATCAGAATCTTCTTGCGGTCCGCAATATCCGTGTATTGAATTTGAATGTTGAAGTGCAGCATGCGGTTGCGTTGAAAAATCACTCATTACTGTCATTTACTTATCGTGAACAAATGAACACTGTAAGTTTTCCATCTTCTTATTATAAAATTTCTGATGTATCAAACATAAATAGCATAAATTTTGAATATTTTGGTGTGTACCAAAGTATCAATTCAATTAAAAGTCTGAAGAACAAAGAAAATTAATATTCACAATAGCAAATGAAATGAATCGAATTTTATTATCCAACATCGCTATATATATATATATATAATTATACATATAATATTTCCAACAAAAAGTTCTATACTCAAATAGATGCCACAGTTATTTTACTTTGCCTCAAAATTTATCTATCTTATAAGACACCGAAACAAAAGAATACTTATTATTCTAGCTAAAGCTATAGATTCTATAGTAAAGTAAATAAATTGCCATCAAAATTCTTTACAGAATAAAATCCTGAAAAATGCATAAAATCAGTGTTAATCAAAATTGCAAGCCTGTTAATCAAAATTAGGAAAACTTCGAAAACAAACAATAATAAAAATCACCTTAAAATCGCAATATTCCTTCCTTCATGCAACAATATACGCCTGCCTGCCACGGACATTTATTGCACCCCACTTTCAGTTTTTTCGAATTTTAGGGCCCCGTTCAACTAAAAATTTCTCCAAATAGTTCAAAGGCTGCTACAGAACAGAAATTCTTACTAATTAAAATTTCCTACTTTCCAAATAAAAAGATTTAAGATTTGAAAGAAAAACTGGTGTCAATATGCGCTGAAAAAAAGACAATTTAAAAATAGTTAACATATTTAATGCAAAGCATAATTAACATCTAACATTATACTATATCGAATATAATAAGCATAACCTACAGTTAGAAATGTCAAGTTCAAGAAATCTAAAAACTTAATATCAACAAATACATAAAATAAAATACAAAAAAAAAATTGGCGCCGAAAAATTATTATTGAGGAAAAATAAAAAAGAGAACTTAAAAACAAACAACAGGAGGCAAATAGAAAAAAGACCAAAAAAATCAAAAATAATCCACAAACAAATGAAAAATTATAGATGAATTTTGGAGGTGATGAATAATTAGTGAGTCAAAGAAATTATATTCATCGAAAATAATGACTATTTTTCACTAAATTGATCACTGATCAAACTACAGTACACAATAACTTGATCCGATAAAATCAATAGTCTGACTTTCATCTTTTCAACTGATATTAGGCTTCTTTCTTCTAAAACCTATTTTATCATTCTTTCCACACTTCCAAAAATCAAATGCTTCATTAAGCAAACAAAATTTATTAATATTAAATTTTTTTTTCTAGCTCATTTTTATCATTTCTTTTCTCTTTATCTTTATTTTTCTAATTTTTCTTTTCTTTTCTTTACTCATTCATTTCTATTCTTTTTCTTTTCCATTCTTTACTTTTTTTTTTCTGTTTTATTTTCTTATTATTTTTTACTTTCTTTTTTTATTTTCTCTTCTTTTTTGTATTTTTCTCTTTTTCTTATTTTGACCTTTTTTTTTTTTTTCTTTTAAAAATTAAGGAACAGGAATAAAAGTAAGAAAAAACACAATACATTTCCCATTGATAACTTGAATGCTTAGAGAAAATGGAATCTGACGATGATGTAATAAAATTTCAAAAATTTTCCAATATTGCAAATTAAATTCTTCAAGATTCCTTGAAATAAAATCCTGAAAAATGCATAAATCCAGTGTCAATTAATTAAAATTTAAAAACCCAATAGCCAAAATTAGAAATGCTTCAAAAACAAATAATAAAAATTACCTTCAAATCGCATGATCCATTCACACAACAATATACACCTGCCATATTGAACATTTATGCTCACCATCACCATTTTTTTTTGAAATTCCAAGGTTACTTACAGTTAAAATATTTTTCCAAACAATTCAAAGCGAGAACAAAAATATCCATTAGTCTCAGATAAAAATTTTATTTAAAACAAAAATGTCAGAAATTCAGAAATTGGTACCAACTAATTTAAACAGGAAAAAAAAAGTGGCAATGTAAAAATATTTAAGTTACTCAACTATACAGCTAATTACCTAGCATTATATAAATCAAAACGAAGAAAATAAGCATTATCCACAACCAAAAAGTATTTTTAAGTTTAAAAAGTTTAGGTCAAAATTAAACAATATTATTAAGAATATAAAGTAAAATGATAAAAAAGTCAGTATCAAAAACAACTACAGGAAAAGAAAAATAAAATTAAAAAAAAAAAATAGAAAGGTGACAGAAAATAGATCAAAAAAGTTAAAAGTAATTTACAAACACAATTAAAAATTGCAAATGAATTTTGGAGGTTCTCGGTAAGAATAACATTTCTTCATCAATAGTTAATAAAGAAATGTTATCAATACTTACCGAAAAGTTTTTAACCGATCATTGGGTTTTTTTTTTTCCTATATCACACAAAACATAATCCAGCAAAACTAATACTTAATCTGGCATTTACTTTTGTTAGCTAACATTCTGAAGATTGTTTTCCATCTATTCATAATTTTCACACCTCTAAAGTTCAAATCCTTCAACAAGCAAACAAAATTAGTTGACATTAAATTTTCTATTTTTATCGTTTTTTTTTTTCGTTATTCTTGTTTTTTCTTTTTATTTTTTATTTCTTATTTTTTACTTTTTTATTGTTCAATTTTTTATTTTCACTTTTCATTTTTTATTTTTTCATTTTCATTCTTCCATTTTTATTTTTTTATCATTTATATTTTAACTTTTCATTTCATTTTTTATTTTCTTGTTTCTCTTTCTTCTGTTTTTTTCTACTTCTTTTTTTTTTGCTTTTTAGCTTATTAATAAAGAAAACAATAAAAGTGAAAAAAAAAGAAAAATAAGCTAACAAATTGTCCGTTTTTGCTGTCAGAAACTCCAAATCTGAAAATTAATTAAACACTAAAACCAAATTCAGCAATGTGAACCATTCTCTTTATAATGAATTCTTTTCCAATTACATAACTGATCATAGCCTCCCTACGAGCCCCTTACCTCTATCATCCCTTAACTGTTCAATCTGGTAATCAATTTCGGAATTCTCTAGTCTTTCAATGCATTTTTATCTATCATAAAATCACTACTATATCAAACATGGCAGCAAGAAGTCGTTGACTAGTTGCAGATTGGCGGAACATTGTGAAGAGATGGGATGATGGAGGCTTCTTCCATGATTGTTTTTTCTGGTAGCGGGATGCTAAGTCGCGGCGTAGGGCTGGATGTCAAATGATATTGTAAAGAAAAATTTAGCATAAGATTATACAGCATTTTCTCATCTGCAGTTGCAAATAAGCGTAATTATTAAAAGAAACCTCATATCATATTGTGATACTTCAATTAGATCATATCATATTATGTTCTAATGATAATAAAATACCTTTAAATAAAGTCGATTCGCTTCCTCGTGACAACTGAACAACGCCAAATACCTCTACTTGATGAGGCGATCTTGCATTAGGCGATCTTGGGTATAGCAGCCATTAAGCACCACTCGAGAGCATGTTCTTGCATCGCTGTCAGATGACGCTTCGAGTTGAATATTGGCTGCATGTTTATAAAGTGGCAACATCGCTCGCAAAAATCTAAAACAGAAATGATTAAGAAACTGTAATAACAAATATGACGAAGAAAATATACCGCATAAATCCGCATACCAATTCAAAATTTCCAGAGCGTAAAAAAATAGATTTTCAATACTTACCTTCCTTACGATGCACCCGTGTGGCATACAAGTGTCACCTTTTCATTGATGCGAAACTGCGGTCGCAGCCGGATATCTTACAGACTGAAATGTAATATGAGGAAATGTTGTTTTAATACATTACTATATTCAAAAGAATCAACACTTAACCACTTGACACCAATTCCAAAAACATGAATTTTAAAGAAATTCATAACAAAGTTATCCCCTTCTTTTAGAAAATTTCTCACGCACACAATCCCTACCAAAATACCTTTACAACAATAAATATATACCGACTGAAACAGACTTCATCACATCTCTGACAACCACATAGGGGTCCGCTATTGGAACTCGTAATTGCTCCAAAAATTTATTCGGTAAACCTTCAATTGATGGTAGTTTGAAGCTTTCCGGCATCCTTCAGTTGTGTTGTACGCTGCTATTATCTTCGCCAATCTACACCTTCATAACTCTCGACTGTCTGATTTTAAAAAACTGTCGAGAAAATATAAAAAAAAAAAAAAAAAACGTGTTTGAATTCGAGAGGAATCAGAAGAAAAAAAAAAGAAAAGAATGAATATATTTCAAATATTGAAGATTATCTCACATTTCATCACAAAAAAACTAGACATGGAGCGCATGTGTCTTAATTAAGCACCCAACAAAATAATATAAAGATTTTTTTAACAAAATAAAAGAATATAAAACAGTAAGGGCAATATAACGATAAATTTGAAAACACACCACAAAAAATAAAAATGAACGCCAACACACTCCGCTACCCACCTCACACCTCCCAACCCATCTCCTTCCGCAACCTCGACAATCCAAATGCAATGATATGGCAGTAAAATAATTTTTTATACTGTTCGAATCCTCCCTATTCCTCTATAGTAACTCTTCCATATATTGATTTATTAACATCTCTGCATTAACTGTCTTCTCATTCCTACCATCCTTCTATCATCTTCTTAGCATCTCTGCATCTAACCATCGTCTAGCCACATTCCATTTGCCGCCAATTTTCAAAATGCACGTATCCAATTGCACGTAACTCATTATTTTATTGCCCAATGAATATAGGAAAAGACTAAAGGGAAAAATCTTTACTTTCTTTTATTTATTTTTTTATTTTTCATGCTTATTGTTGGCAAAAAAGATGTTATCATATTTCGTTAAGCGAAATTTAAAGTTAAAATAGAGAATGAATGATTTATTGTAGTAATAACTTCATCATATAATTGATTTAAAAATTGGCAAAAAAAAGAAAAAAAGAAAAAGAAAAATGAAAATGAAGATGAAAATGAGAAAAAGAATTCCTAAATAGAAATCAAAGATCTGTTTTGTATCACTTTGATTCACTTTGGATAGGGATATATTTTGATAGCGCAAATTCTGCCGACACAAAAGCGATAGTTTCCCAGTTATGTACAAAAATTCCAACTATCTGAATATCTAGAAGAAAAATGATCCGCTGATATTTGGTTCCCATTGTGAAATCTATTTAATGTAATTTAAGTTTATTTCTAGTTTGTATGCTTATTTAACAAAAATATAGAAATAAAACTTATTAATTGCTTACTAATCAATACTTAGCCATTATATTTTAGTCTATTCAATGAATAAGCTTAATGTAATTTGCTCAATCTTTTTTTTTTGTTTTTTCATATTATTATATGGTATAATAATAGGAGTAATTCTACACATGAATGATTAGTAAGCAATTAATAATCTGAAGTTCAGCAAGTTTCAAATTTTATTTAAATAAGACTTGAAAAACTTTGCCGAAAGCGAAATCTGTTACGAAATCATATACGAACAAATACAACAACAACAATTAAAGATCAATTAATTTTTCGGATAATATAGAAAGTAGTTAGACTAGTTTTACTCAATATTTGATCAAAGTTTTGACGATTTCGAGTATCAAAAGAAATAGCTTGCAGTTGCCTACTACATTCTTTTTCTTTAAAAATTTTCTCAAAATTATGACTTGATTTTTTCACTTAATTTTAAAAACATGAAGTGATGGGATGAGAAAGATATCTTTATGCATAAATTTCCTACTAAATTTATTGAGAATAGAATTCTGCTCAAAATGGCCTATTCAACAGCAGAAATGCTACTTATTTACGGAATACCAAATTATGCTCTGATTATAGCAATATAGAACTATGCTGACAAATGGTAATTAGTTTTGTAATAAAATTTGGACTAATTCATAATAAAAGCAGGAATTGATGTGAAGGAGAAAACATTATATCTTTTCGATCGAAATTGATAAATTAAATTCAATTTATAAAAGATAGTGAAATTTGAACAAGAAACTCGAGAAAAATGGAATAAAACAAGAATAAATGCTAAAGCGAGGTTTATTACGATGGCAAGCCTTCTAATAGATACTAAAAAAAAAAAGAAGCTAATTTTCTGCCTTTCTACCTCATTTTGATCGATATATACAACACTTAGCTATTTTAGAAATCTAATTCAACTTTCTATCGTTAGTTTCAACAAAATAAGCTTTCGTGCTGACAGCCAAATAGCTTTGATATTGGGATTTATATGAGTTTAGATATAAATGCAATAACTACTAACGCAATTAAATTAGAACACATGGATAAAAATGAAAGGCAACAGCAAAAATGAGCATTTGTATGGTGTCATAGAGAGAAAGATTAAAAAAAGAGCATAAACACGAAAAACCAAGAGATCAAATAGATTAAGAAGTGCAAAAGGTTAATCAAGGAAGGTGCTAGCCCTGAAATATTGATTAGATTAAGAAAATTATTCAAAGAACAAGGAAAATGTTATAGATACTATATCCAGCTCTTTCTTCCGGCATTGAATAGAAAACTATCGAAAGAACTGGATCCTGCAAAAAAAGGGGGAAATAAAACAGGTTTCAAAAAAGCGGAAATAAAACAGAAATAAAACCTGCAGAGATTGCAAAAATAATTTCCTTTGACAAAAATCAATAACAAAAGTTTGTCCAAGTTCTATTATACCCTTTATTCTTGAACTTCGAAATAGGGTAATGTTCTCATCGATTTGCAGCATATTAATTTGGTTTTCAAATTTTTTCACTGTTTTATTTTACTAGAAATATTATTATTTCCGTAATAATAAACTCAGAGTCAAGCTGTAAACACCTGTTTATATTTTCTAAGAGAATTTCGCGATATTTTTTTATGCAAAAAATAGAGCCAAACTTCTCTTAATTTTCAAATGTTGTTTGAAATGTATTAAAACCAAAAGTTACGCTTAAATCTTTAATGTGTTGCGACAGATCTATTTCACGTACTGGGTAATCTTTATGTTAACATAATAATGTGATGGAGAAATTTTGTCATTTCAGAAAATACTCTCTCCTCATTAAACCGAAGATCAAGCTTCTTGGCCGCAAAAAGTTTTAAATCACTTTGAATTCAGTCACCTTCTCTAATCGATGATAATTTTCTCTTCAAGACAACTTATGCTCGCTCTTTATTCTACTGAGAAAAAATAAAATCTTCTAATCGAAAATTTAAAAAAAAAATCTTTTAATCGAAAATTAAAAGAAAAAAAAATTTTTAGTATAATAAGTATGACTATTCATATGTTTACCAAAACTATTGATAACTATTGATATGTTTACCAAAATCAAAAACTTATGAAAATCGATAAATCAAAATCACAAAAAATATCGTTAGTACAATATATAGCTTATTTATATATTGCAATTTAGTGTCAATGAGTTTTCTAAACCAAGTTCAATGTAGTTTCCAGTTTTATTCCATTTTAAGTGGAATATATTACATTTTCTAACAGTATAAATTCAAACAATGAAATCTAAGCTATTAATGTTTTTTGATATGTTCTTTCTAATTTCAATTTCAAGATCATCATTATAGTTATCAACAGAGAAATATTTTCTAACCTGATTATTTTCAGCAATTCCCCCTGTTCTATTAGTATGGATTAGCCATTATAATGACAGGAGTGAGGAATAAAATCTAATATTTTTAGCAATGCTAGATTTAGCTTTTTTTTCCCCCAAGTTTAGGACTAATTGTTACTATTTTTGGCTGCACAGAATACCATACACATTCAAGAAAGTAACTAAAATACAAGTAATACTTGATAATTTTTGTTTTTTTTCTTGCTATCAGATTGAAAGTTTATACTTTCAGTTTATATTTTGGCGAAGTCAAATTTCTCTTTCAAGCAATCAGTTGCTTTTTCTGTACTACCAAGCACAATAACCAATACGCAAAACATCATGAAAAGTATAAAGCTCCTGAACACTACCGCAAATATTATTGCAGTTATACATAATTCTATAATCGTTGAAGGATTTATATTCTTTACAATATCTTCAACTGAGAATGAAAAAATGAAAGTTTTTTATCGTTTCTTGAATATCCTTTAATTCGTATCTACTGAACTTGCTTTGCAAGACAGATACGAAGTTGAAGCTCAGCAAGATTATGAAGACCAAAATTCTGTTTAATTGAATATGCTTCAGCTGAATACTTCTTAAACAACCTTTAATTATAACAATGTCCACATCAACGAGCAAGAATTCTGTCCTGTATTTAAGAAATCCGTACAAAGATTTCTTGTAACCTGTACTAGATCGCGAAATTTTACGATTTGATTACATTTTACACATGGTATGAGAGTTTCGCTACGCATATAGGTATTCGCAAAATCTTCTGTTTCTCTTAAATGTTTTTCCGTAGTTGAAAATATAATGAGGAAAGCGAGTCCTATAGCGCATATTTTCAGCACATACTTTATTAATAAATGACAAATTTTATGCTTATTAAATTGTAAGTAAACCTAGAAAATAAAGATTAAAAAAATTAATGTAATTTATGTATGGCTTTGCAACAAGAAATATTTTCTGAGGATCTTAAAATCAAAGAAGTTTTTTTTTGAATTTTAGCGCCTAATATTTTGATGATTCTAAATTCTAAAGTGTTCATTTTTGATCATGAATTAAAGGACATTGTGTAAAAAAGAGCATTCTTCGAATTACAATTTTAAGACTTACATGGTATGCAAACTGCCATGCCATGTAAGTCAACCGATTTGCTTAAGTTTCAATTTTAGTGCCGGATATTTGAATGGTTTTCAAATTCTAATGTATTCATTTTTAACTATTAATTTACAAGTTTTTTTTTCCTTGAGCAAGTTGGTGATTTTGAATGATGAAAATACAATTCATAACTATTTTTGAACAACTGAACCTTCCTCTTCTGATTGCTATAAAAATCGCTAACGAGCATCATTCATTTTTTAAACAAAACTTTTTGCGACAATGATAGCCTATTCATCGAGCATATAAAACATCAAAACTTTATTGAGAATTGAAAATGCTTGATGCTCTCAAAAAAAAGTAAATGACGAACTGCATCCTTCTGAAAAACAAAAATTTGTTCGTTTCGATAGTATATGAAATTTCGGCAATCAGGTATTCATTGCGAATTAATGGTTAAGCTATGCATGTATCTATTCGATATTTTGCTATGTAATGAAATTATTACAATTTTGCATCATATTTTTCCAATTTAGCATTGTTATAGTTTTCTTCAATTATCACATACCGTAGAACGAAATGAACAGAAACGTATCATTTTATCTTTGAGAGTTAGGCAGACTTTAGAATACTAATCAATCTTTTACGTAACAACCAAAAATTATCAGAAATAAATTTTAAACATGATTAATTGATGCCTATTTTTGTCCTTGATAATTTATCGATAAATGTTTAAAAAGGATTACTTCAGAGAAATTACTTTAGTATTATAATATTTACTAATATTCGATCGTGTGGGTTTGTAACGAAAAACATAAAGTACAGTGTAAATATATTATTTTTTTTTTCACACTTATGTTGCCGTTTTCTCAATGCATAGCGAAGTAAATTTTTTTAAACCAAAATTTGACTTTTTGAGAATTAAAAACGAAAGAAAGTAATTAAAAATTTTTCAATTGGAAAAATTCTTTCAAAAAAGTTTCATATAAATTTTTGCCAGGAAAAACTTAAGGCACTAATTTAGCAAAGAAAAAAAAAAGACTTAATGCAAATATTTTTTGCAACAAAATATTTGTCAAAATAAAAAAAAAAAATTAGAATTTTTTCAGTTCAAAATGAAATTTTAAAAAAACACAAATAATGTTGCAGATTAAACAAATTGACAAAAGCGTTAGCATAATAATCAATAATCAGAATTCCAAATCAAAAATTGTACGAATTTAAGATCACAGTGACCAAATTTTTAGTTAAAAAATACTGCTCTGAAAAGATCAAAATCAACTGTTCTAATTATCAAAATTTGAGCAAGATCGTTTCGATTGAAGGTACAGGATATCATAATGATATCATACCTAATATCATTATGATATGTCCTAGAAAGTTAGAAGCCAGGAGCAGTACGAGGTCTTGGGCAATGGTCACATGAACCATTTGTTCCTGGTTCACCAGGTAATCCTGGATTTCCATTTAATCCACTTAATCCTGGCTCACCGTCCTGCCCAGGATCACCTGGTGGTCCTCTTGGTCCAATAGATTCACAGCCAATTGCACCAGGTTGTCCTACATTACCGGGTGGTCCAACGGGTCCTAAAGGACCTGGTGGTCCTTGTAGTTCAACATGTCCACTGATAACACCAGGTAGACCACAGGTCCCAGGTAAACCTGGAGGTCCTGGAGTTCCTGGAGGTCCAGGAAATCCAGGTGGTCCTGGTAGTAGATTCACTTTTCCAATTTTTCCTCGCTTTCCGGCTGGTCCTGGTATTCCTTTCGGTCCACGAGGTCCAGCTGGTCCTGCTGGACCAGGAAGACAGTAAAAGCAGAATTCTTCTGGCTCCTGCATTACACCTGGCTCAGCATCTTCACCGGGTAATCCATCTGCTCCAGGTAGGCCATCAGCACCTGAAAGTGAAATTTTTCATTGGCAAAATGAAAAGGTTTGAAATATCATAATGATGCAAATGACAAACCATTTTCACCGTCATCTCCCGGAGGACCCGGTGGTCCAACAGCTCCAACAGCACACTTACGATCTACCTTTCCATCTTTGTTAGAAACAGCTTCAGATATTCCAATTTTTGCTCCAGCATTACTATATTCGTTGTCGTTCTGAATTTGGTAAACTTCAGCGACCTTTCGTGTACTATCGTTTTCTTTCACGCTAATTTTTTCTGCAAGTAAAAAAAGAATTAAAAATGAGAAAAATTTAAAAGATTCTATCCTACAGGAAAGACAGCAAAAATAATTCAGATTTCCATTTATACTTTTTAATAATTCATTATTTTATTTCTTAATTTCTTATTTGTCAAGTTAATTTTTATAATGAAATTTATTGGACTATTTGTTTATCTCTTTTTTGTTCAGAAATTTGAACTAAATTTCATATTTTGAGAACTTTTTTCATTCAAAAAAAAGAAAAAAATGAGACAAAAATAAAAATATCGAAAACCTTATATTTCTTTTCAGTATTTTTATATTGATAAAGATCGTTTCGAAACATTAAGCATAATCAACTTAAAATTTTATTGCTCATTTTGTCAGTGAAAGACAATTATGTTTTTTTCTTAACAATTATGTTCTTTTCCATCTTCTATTGCTGAACTTGATTTTATAAAGCAAATGGATTTGATTTTAAAAAAGATATAGAATGACAAATTGAAATCTGTCTTTAATTACTTGAAAATCTGTAGAATGATGAATGAAATCAAATTTTAAATTCAAATTTCTTGCGACAGTAAAATTAAGATTTTTTAGCTCACTTCTGATTATGATTTTTTTTCTTTTTTTTTTTTTTTAGAGATAAAAATTGATTAATTTTTCATCATTCTTCAAATCTTCAAGTCTAATTTAATTCTAATAAAATCATGTTAATTTTTCAGATAATCTTTAACTTAAGCTGATTAATAAATTTCTTACCTAAAATGTAACTTTCTATATTATGGAGAATTTATTTTTGCATAAAGAAGAATTCAAAATCGTTATCTAAAATAACGAAAACATTCGATATAAATTTTATCAGTTTTCATTTTTCCTGAATCGCTTACTAATTACTTCTGTAGACAATTCATATTTGAAAAATAAATTGAATGAATGAACTGATCGAAATTACCAACCATTTCCATTATAAGTTTCATATGTGTCACTTGATATCATTTCCTTATTTATCAGTTCCTTATCTTTGTTATCATTTTTCTTCCTCTCTTCCTCTTCCTTTACATTGTCACCATTATATGGGACAATTTCCTCTCGGACAGAATATACTTGAATTTTTGGCCGCTGATTTTGCTTTCTTGTTTTTCTCTTTTTACCGGTTATACGCCAAATTACCTGTCTTTTCAAGCGATCGTTAGTGTGAATATTCCCGTTATTAGTTGATAATTGTATCTATAATATTAGAATTCGAATTACAATTCTCATAAATTTTCATAATTAAAATTTAAAATTTTCTCTTCAAAAATCTCACCATGATTACATTTGATTGCATTTTCAAATGAATTAAACTTGGCAAATGCAGGAAAAAAAAATGAAAAGATTTGATTAAAATATTGTCAAAGTAAATTTTTTTTTCGGAAAAAACAAATGAAGTTTAGTTCGTATCTAAATTGTTGTTCGATGTCGAAAAAAAAAACTTTTTAAAATAATTAAATGAAAATTTTTCAAAATTATCCACAAGATTTTGCCTTCCTTCTTCAATGATGAATTCATTTAATCTTTCTGTTAACAATACTTTTGCCATTACAACTGTTACGTGAAATTTATGTGGATTTTTACTCAATTTAGGGTAAAAATTTTTCATAGAATTTGGAAAGAAGAAATTAGAGGACATTATCTTTCACAAGGATTATTTATATAATTTCATATTGAGAGGTCGTATTGTTTGCGAAAAATTCAAAATGAGATTTACCTTATCAAATTGTTGCCATAAATTATTTGTTAAATGCTTGCAATAATGAACTTCAACCTCAAGAGATGATTGTATATGATGCATATAATTGTACAAAAGAGGTACAGCAATGATTGATGTCAAGGTAGCCATTGTTGATACGGTGATACCGAAAAATGCGGCCCGTTTCATGGCTTCTGCTTCTTTTTGCTGTAATTTGAAATCTTCCTTTATTGTCATTGCCCGTTTCATGGCTTCTGCTTCTTTTTGCTGTAATTTGAAATCTTCCTTTATTGTCATTGCCATCACCTGAATCAATTATCATTATTATTCGTTAATAATTTGTCTCATTTTTTTTCTTTTTTTTAAATTACTAAAGCGCATTTGTGTTCAAAAAATTTCAATAAACAATTGAAAGATCATAATTTTTCGCATTCTCTTGAATTGTTTTGAATTTAATATGAACTTATTTCGAATTTTTAGAATACATCGTTAGGCCATAATTTAATGCTTTTTTTAAAGGCTATCTAAAATTTTCAAATAACTATTCATTATTAAATAACATTTATAACAAATAAGTTCTCCATTTCACGTATAGAAAGATGGGCGTAGCACGTTTCAATGAATTAATCAAAACATCAAGGAGAAATACATTAAAAGAAAATTATTTGTTTATAAATCATATACTTAATTTATAATAATAAGAATATCAATAGTAATGAATAAATAAGTGAAATCTATTCGAATAATTATAATATTATAACTTTCGACTATCAAAGAAAATATTTTAATGATATGTTTAGGCAAATTTCAGCAAATTATTAGAAATAATGGATTTATCCATGAAATTGTAGCAATAAACATTGCTTTCTGAAAAAGTAACGAAAATTCCGG
This sequence comes from Onchocerca volvulus, assembly GCA_000499405.2. Taxonomy (NCBI): domain Eukaryota; kingdom Metazoa; phylum Nematoda; class Chromadorea; order Rhabditida; family Onchocercidae; genus Onchocerca; species Onchocerca volvulus. The sequence goes on from HG738140.1 coordinate 2,940,634, forward strand.
ATTAAAATATTCAAGAATTTGAAGGTTGTTCAAAAATTCAGATTTAATCGTTACATGAACATTATTTTTTACCAGTAATAAGAGATACTCGCATTTTTTTTTTTTTTTTTTTGAAAAAATATTCTAGAAAAGTTTTGAAAAGACAAGTAATAAATCTTAATTTTCTCATATTTTCCTTTCTTTTAATTTCAGCAAAATATTTATTTATGTGTCAATGAAAGTTATTTTAATTTGAGAACTTACTATATAGAATAAATTTATAGTCTAAACAAGAGAGAAAGGAAACAGTTAATTTAAATATTTTGCAAATTTATCGATAAAAGATTATTATCACAAACTTCATCGAATGATTTAAAAAGAAAAGTAATTTTTGAACTTAAAAACTCCATTCTTCTTTGAATGGAAATTATGAAGAAGTAAATTTTTGAACCGATTAATGAATGGACAATTTTTTGTGATATATTAAAATTTTCGCATCGTGAAAGAAAAACGCAAACTCAAATTCGAAATAAATTACCATTATTTGTTTGTTAACTTCTATTTCGAGACAAATTGTTATTGTTAGGATGGTAGCATATCATGTTTGTTTAGCTTTCGACGCCAAATGATAGTCATGCCAATTGGCGTATCAGTAATATCATTATTTAAATTTTTTACAAGAATTCTTTTTTTTCGACCTGACATTTATATTTCCGTATACTTGGCTATCACGTTGGACATTAAGATAATAATCATAGATATCAAATAAAAAATATTTAAAAAAGTGATAATAATGGTGAGAAAAATTATAAATTAATAATAGCACCGATAATAATTATCCTTTGGAGAGATACTTTATTGATTTAAATTAATTGAAAATAATAATTTTATCATAAATCGAAAATAAAATTAGAAAAATGCGCAATGCAAAATATTTTTGTATTTGGATTCATCATTTAAGATTAGTTAAAGATTATTATTCAGATTGAAGAATTAATTAATCATAATGAATTAAAGATAAAATTAAGAAAACAGTTGATTGTTTAGATTAATTGTTTCTTAGTAACATTTTTACACTTTAATCAATATAATATTCAACATCATTTGAAAATGTTCATATATTTCATAAAACAAAAATTATAAGAATAAATTCAATGAATCCACGGTTCAAAATATGTGACAGTCCTCAGATTTAACTAAATTCACAGCAATTTATTGAAATTAACAGATAAATATTTGAATGAAAAATTGATGCGGAATACGTCATTTTATTTCTGATATAATTCATAAGTAACACATAAATGGAATAGATAACGAAATTTAATTTTATAAAATATTACTACTTTAAGATAATTTCGGAATTATTTAAAATGATAAAATAGCAAAATAATGTGTAAATATGAAGTTTAAGAAATTAAATTAAGAAATTGAATTAAAGTAAACCGCAATTTAATAAATAAGTGAATTATAGCCAATTAAAAATAGATTATAAAAAATTTATCTAAGAATATGTAGATTCCTATCCCTTTGAATATATTAACTTACCATTGAAAATTTTTTCCATATTTTTTCAAATGAAATATTCATTGAATACTATAAATTGTGCATAACCTATTGATAGACAAAATATTTTATAGAAAAAGTTGAAATCTCTGAGAATCAAGAAAACTTGAATGATACATAAAGCGCAATATTTGAAAAATATAGCTGAATAAAAAGTAATGAAATATGATCAAGGCTTCTTTTATATACCATCATCTGATAACCTGATATTATCAGATAACCAGTAATTTAATGATGAATTGGATGTAAAAAGGAGAAATCCATAATTTCCATATCTTTTTCTTCTAAAAATCATTACCGTTGCTATCATTTTTATACTTTTCACGTTAATTATCTTTTTTCAACATTTTTCTTCTTTTTTCTTTTAACGCGCCCTAAAGATATGACAAAATGGAAAACTTGTTTCAACTTGAGAATGTTTGCAAATTCCTGATGAATCAAAATTAGAGATAATAGAAGTGGAAATAAAATAGTACCAATTTTATCAAGCAATAAAAAAAACTACTTGGCAATTTTTAATTTTTTTTTAAATGATAGAATTGACAACTGTAAATGATCTTCTGCCTTTTGAAAATAATCATTATTAAGATAAAAACAAAAATGATACAACAGTATACCCAATAATGCAAAAATTTATTCATTTCAAACTTTAATATCATTCTTTGATCGAAGATCATTTTGTACTTTTTTGGGCTTAATTTTAACTATTCTTATCTCTTTGTTGTTCTTTTTTTTTTTTTTTTTTTGATTCTTGGTATTTGTCCATCAGTAATGCTTCAAATTGTTCAGGTCAATCGGTTTACAGAATTTGAAACATTTTTAAAACCGAAAAGATAGAGATAAAAAAAAAAGTCGAAAAATAACACAAAAACGAAAAATGACAGCAAAATTTTTTATCAAAAAATGATATTGAATTGAAAGAAATATTTTTTATTGATTAGATATATTGCAATATCACCATTACTTTTATTATTGGTCTTGTGACAATTATTTCGGCTAAAATTGCTACTTTTTTATTTTTCTATTATTATTGTCGAATTTTCACCAACTTTAAATTTCTTTTTCAGCTTGGAACAGAATTTCTAATTACGATGAATAGTCCCATAATTTATCAATAAAAGCTCCCTAAAATATTAATTAAGATGCTTTACAAAAAATTTAATAAAACAGATATGTTTTTTTCTAGCAGAAAAAATATATTTATTTTATACTGAAATCCCTTTTTTTTCGACTTGAAAACAGTAGCTATTTATTCGTTTTTAATAGCACCGACCAAAAAAAAAAAGTCAATAATTGACTGACAAAAAATAACTTTCTTCGAAACAAAAAGTTTTTTAAAAGCTTTTTCGAAAAATTTAAAGAAAAAATCTCTTGATTTTTTAAATATTCATAAAAAAGTATGTAACGGTCGGATTTTTCTTTAAGAAAAAGCTTTAAAAAAAAAAAAAAGGAAGAAAATGAGCAATTCAGGAAAAACAAATTTCCCTCTTTTTTTGAGTGTTCATAAAAAAGAAGAATGCATTGAACGAATAAATAGCTACTGTTTTCAAGGTGTAAAAAGTATGTTTTGGAATAACTTGAATAAATTGATTCATAAAAATGAAATGTTTTGATTTATGCAAAATTAAACTAAATCCAGTTCCAATTGATTCCAACTTGCTGATAATTTAATTTGTCATTTGTTTTAGAACAATTTTTTTTCCTAATAATTAAGACTGAAAAGAGATTTTTTTTCCTGTAAAAATTAAGCTCGCAATTCAGGATTCTATAAAATCAGGATAGCATGGAACTAATAAATAGAAAATGATCTTCAATACAAGTAGATAAACAGATAAGTTTATGAAATTAATATGAAAAATATGATTTTTAAATGATCAGAAGACTAAAATAGCTTCTAATTTAATTGAAACTATGTGCTAATCAAGGAAGCCAAGTTTTATTTCGAATAATTTTTTTCTTTTTGAAATAAATGCACGAATATTTCAGGAAATGATTTTTTCATTTCAAAATTACTTATTTTGATCTTTAAATTTGCTAAATATCGTTTGCAATATTACCGACATCTGTTTAGCCGTTTGATAAATTAATAGAATCCGAAAGCACATTTGATTTGTGTATTTATAAAAAATATTGTGAAAAATTTCTTTAAAAAGATATCATCAAACTAATTACAATTAATTCGTTTTGTCGTATTGCTTTGAAATATTTAAATTGAAAAAAAAAAAAATTCTTTTGTATAAAAAATTGAAACACTTCATTAATGATTGAATTGAGTAAACAAACAAGATGCTATTAATTTTTCTTCAATTTTTCAGATCAATTAATTCATCATATTGGATTCAGAAATTTTTTATTTTGTTTTGTTTTGAAGTTTTTCATAAAATCAACTAATTTTTTTTTATTTCGATTTTCAGATTTATTCGAGAAGTTAAAGGTCATCGAAACATTTTGTCATTTTTGCTTTTGTTCTTTGTTTTTTGTTTTTTTGTTTTTTTTTTTAAAATTTTAAGCATGTCACGACAATTTAGTTTGAAAAAATATATATTTCAGAAGATAATTATACTCAATTTTTACCATATTATAATTAGTTTATTAAGTCTAGAATTTAGATAATGAATTAATTATCACCAATTATTTTTTTTTTCTTCATATTTCTGCAAATTAAATTATTTTTCAAAATAATCATTTCTTGCTATTACTTAAATATAATTTATTACATTATCCTGACTAACTGCGGGAGTTTCATTTTCTTCAAATTTTTTTCGCTGTTAGTATCAATGATAAAATGTCAACAACATTTAAAGTAATCATACATTTAATGAACTTTTTTTACCGCAATATTTTTCTAAGTTTTTGAAAAATGTGTCACTTTATCTTGCATTTTAAGAAATAAAGATTTGATTCTTACTTTTTTTGTGAAAAGAAGAATTTCAAAATGATCGGATTATTTTAAAACATTTATTGAAGATGATGGGAAGCAATGAAATTTTGGAAAAAGCTTGGTTTTAAAAAATATAAACGTATGAAATACAACAAAATTTATTTAATTTAAAGTAAATTTTTACAAAAAAAGTTTGAAATACTGAAATAATTCATCCAATTTCTTGTTTATCTTCTTCGTGGTTAGAGAAAAGCAAAATTGTTGCGAGTAAAAAAGTTTCAATTTTTTACGTCTTTGAAAATAAATAATTAAATAATTAATCAGAAAGTTATTTCCATTTCTGATTCATTCATAAAAATAAATACAATACTTTCAGATTATATCACACTTTTTAGTGACAATTATTAATCATTCAAATATTTCCACAATGCGAGAACCACCGGTTTTATCAAAATTTAAGTTACAAATAAGTATTGGTAATGGAACTGACATGGTGCTGATAATGATATAATGTCAATGATAACAAAGATGATCATAGTAATAATTTGATAGTACGTTATGAAGTTTTTTCTGCTAGTTCCCAAGTTCTTCTTTAAGTTTTTGCTTTCAAGAATTTTTGATTTAAATCATTTTAAATTTTAACAACAAAGAATGAAAGTTTGGCAAATAACGAATCATCGTTTTTATGTTTCTTTTCTTTGCAATTTTTTCTGTTTTCTTTCATCTCATTTCATTTTCGTTTTGCCAAAAAAACGTTTCGTACAAGATTTTCTTCATCTTCCTTCATTAACTTATAGCTAAGAAGCGTTATAAAAAAAATTTCTGAAATTTTTTTGTGCGATTACATAAAAATCATTTTTTAACCTAGAAATATTAATTATGAAGGATTAAATTTATTTTAACTTTATTATTCATAGCTTTTCATTTCAAATATTTGCAGCAGAATTTGGAATAAAAAATACAACAAAGGATGAAAAGCGATTAGATGGCGCAAATCATTAACGTGATGTAATGGAAAGAAGCATTACGAAAAATCAACGATGTAGCGAACGACTATTAACTGATTCGTAAATGATGCGAATTAAGCTAGGATAGAATTCAAGAGAAATAGTAGAATGATACCATAATAAATGTTGCACTCTTGGATAAGGTTCGGCAATCATTCAAAACTACGAAGGTCGTTCGAAGGTCATCCGGAACTGCAATCAGTGTTGTCGTAGATCAATATATCGATAAGAAAGCAAAAACAATGCGAAAGATCATGATTTGCAAACGATGAGGTCAAAGAGCAAAAGTTTTTTAAAAAGAAATATTCACGATATAAAAGCAACGATTAATAATAAAAGAAGAATATAACAATAATAATATGACATTAACACTAATGTTGACATTGATAACGATACTGATAATGCTTTTAATGATGAAATTAGCATGAAAAATGTCTGAAAATGTCTAATACTAACAGTGTTTTTTTTTTTCTTTTTCAATAAAAGCCAACTGATCGCTAGAAAAGTGATTTTCTTAAGAAATTTTTTTTCAATGAAAATTTTAAAAAGTAAAACAAAAGAATTAATTCTATTTTTGAGATTAGTTGCTTTTATGATATGGGAAAGGACGATTGTATTACTATTCTAAAAAAATTGGCTTGTTTTTAAAGATGTTAAAGTTGTAAAGTGAATGTCGAACATTATTTCTATTTTTGCTTTACACAAATTCTATTAACAAGGAACTAAATTTCAACATGTTGCTGACTTCAATATCTTTGAAAAAAAGTTTCATTTTAGCAAGAAATTTATTAATTTTAAGAACATATTATAATCGTTAATTATTCTATTTCTGGAAACATCCTTACAAATATTACTTTTTTTTTGAAATTTATTTTTATTCTTCAACAAATTTTCGGATTCCCTTTAGTAAATTAATTTTGATGTAATAGTTAAATTTTTTGGTAGAATAATATTTCAGCGATTTAACTACATACTTATTGTGGTAAAATCTGATCGGTTTTGCTTTCACACAATTTTCAATATAAATCTGATAATGAGTGATAATAATTCAATAAACGATTGATAATTACAAAACGTTTAAGCCCGATTTTATTACAAATCTTCATTCAAGAAGAAAAAAAAAAAAACAAAATTATTTTCAAAATCCAATCATGTTAAAATGAAGTTTTGTTGAAAATAAAAGAGATATGATAAAGAAAATAAAAAAAATTTCCAAGTGACACTTTTCAAAAAGATAGTAGTAGAAATTTGAATAATTCGAATCTTTAATTTGTGCAAAAAATGTTTTTGATTTGAAAAAAATCGACAAATTACTTCAAAAATATGCTCATCAATCCGAATTAACGTTGAAATTTTAAACATTTATTTCAGTGAAAAAAAAAAAATCCGTAATAATTGTATTTATAATTTTATTACCGAAAATTTTTTATTACCCGTTTGCAGGGTTCCAAGAGTGATTAGAAATTTAATTTGAATGAACAATAAAATTAATCATTCGTACTATTTTTACTCTCATTTCAAAAAAAATGAAACAATCTGAGCATATTCAAATTACTTTTTTTTTTTAATACTCTTGAAAATGTCGAAAATAAATCATTACAAGATATTAAATTGTTTTAAATCATTGTAAATTTTTCAGTGATCGTAAAAAAAAAAAGTAAAAAAACAAGAATTTCAACATTTTATATAAAATAAATATTAATTTCGGAAGATAAAAAAATTATGATTCATTATTAGGAAAATATTTCATTTTCAAGACTAAGAAATGCGAGAAATTTTTTCAAATATAGCAAGAACAGCTTATATAAATCAATAAATTTAATATTTATTGTTGCTTGCTTCATCTTTTTGTAAAAAAAAGTTAAAATGAATAGTCTAAAGTTTTTGCTCGAAATTTTTGATAAAAATATAATCTCTCTTCATTGATTCTTTCACCACTTTTCTTATTTTTCAAAATTTTTCCTAAAGACAAGAAATTTTACGAAAAAACTGTAAAATAATAAAATTTATGAAACAGTGTCAAATCATCTGGAATAATATAATTGCTCTGTTGAGCCAGAATTGCAAACTTTATATATTTAAATATTAATTCAAAAAAAAAAAAGAAAAAACTTTGATATATCATTGAATTTTATAATATTTTTGCAGGAAATCAATAATTGACTTATGCCGCAGGAAAGAGAACAAAGTTTATGGTCTGAAATTCAATTCGTATTTTACAGATAAATTAAAATGAAGATAAATAATCACTTACACTTCAAGATGTGATAAATTTTATCAATGCCTAGAAAACTATCCGGTAATTGAAGAGAATTTTTTTTTCAATCCATTTCAAGTTCGGATCAGATAAAACTAACAGAAATATCAATTTTTTATCTCACAAAAACTGTCAGTGTTGAATTTTCATCCATGATTCAAATGTTAGGCACATATTGTTTCGCAAATTTGATCAAATAGGCTCTTTTTATGTAATTTAATTTTTGGCTTGTTGGCCTAACTTACAAGATATACTGCTTGGAAATCTGCATAATTGGCATTAAAAATCCAAAAAAAAAAAAAAAAAAGAGAAAAAGGGATGAAAGTAATGATTTTTAAGTAAGGTTAAATCATAGATTAGGCAATTAGTTTATACTAATTTGAATATGAGAAAAATTATAGCCAAATGTGTCAAACGTTGTATGGTTGCGAAAAAGTGCCTAGTAAAAAAAAGAGATATAGCGAAGAAAAAGCCCCTTTTACATTTTAATTTTCCGAAAGAATATACTCCAAATGAGCCTAAGATTAAATAAGCTGTCGCAAAAATTCTAAAGTTTTAAGTTTTCTCAATGAAGTTTGGTTGTGTAATTTAGACAATCATCAGAAAGAGCTATTGCATAAATTTCGCCAAAATTGGAAAATCTAAAAAAGCATTTTCGGAACTTTTCCAGTAAATTAAAACATCATAAATTTTCGAAAAATTCGAAATTTGAGGTTTCTTTCTATGAAATACCTTCACTACTATAGCTGAATTTCTTTTTTACAAAAAGTTTAATACTTTTTTCATTCTAAACGTGAAAATAAAAGACCGATTAGCAATTTTTAAATAATTTGATTTTCGAGATATAATTCGTTTTTTTTTTTTTTTTTTTTTTTTTTTTTTTTAGCGTAACTTTAGTATTTTAAAAAAAAAAAAAAAAATCAGTTGCAGCGTAAATTGTTCGTAGCATTTGAATCGAGGAATCGTTTAGTAGAAATGTAAATGATTTATTTTTTGTAAAGAATAAAGCGAAGATTTAGAAAAAGAAAAATGAACAAAAAAAAAAAAAAACACAATGGTGAATCAGCATGAAATCTTTCGAAATTTCATTAAATAAAGAAAAATCTCAATAAAATTGATTATCTGTATCAGCTGTCGAATTTTTGAAATCATTTCTCAATGATTTTTTGACATTTTTATCTTCACAAGCAAAAAATTTTTGCCAGTTAGCTGGTGGAACTTTTTACATTAAGTGAAGATAAAATTAGTTTGAATTAAAATTGAAGATATTTCATTCGAAAAAATTTAAAAAAAGAATTCTATACTTAATATCTGATTAGCTATTAGCTAAATTTGCTAAATTTGAACTTTTTTACAATAAAAGGCTGTATGATAACGGGAATTAGAAATAAATGGTTTAATAAATAATTTAATTTTAGGTGTTAATATTTCTGAATACCATCATATACAGAATGAGATTTCTACTTTTTCTCACTTTCAAAATAAATTTTAAATTATAAAATTTTATATATTATAAATTATTAAATTACATAATCATGAAATTTTATAATATAAATTACCATCAATTTTAATCAAAAGAAACGCAAAGAAAGAAATTAATTTGCAGCGATCGGCAAAATATTTGATTAAAGAAAGTATTGAAGAAAATAAAATTTATTATTTGTTGCTAAAACTTTAATTTCATAAATTTGAACTTTTTTTACAATAAAAGGCTGTATGATATGGGAATTAAAATAGCATAATATATAATTGATCATTAAATTCAATTATACTACAAATAAGCTTTGTTAAAACAGCTGAGCAACAGACTTTTTCTTTCATGATAAATTACTCGTCGAAACAAATCTACAATCAAATCATCAACAAATTTTTCCAATTCTCTTTTCATTTTCCCTCTTTTCTTTTCCCACTCGAAAAATTGTTCAGTGCAAATCAGAAAACTTGTTAAATTGAAAATGCAACTTAGTTTTATTGCATTGTTGTTGATTAGTACGCAATTATTTGCTTAATGAATTTTCTGCTTTCAATTTCTTCAAATTTATGCTAATTTTTTTTTCTTTTTTGACCAGCGTTGACATTTTTATATTTTAAAGAATTTGTTCCGATTAAGTGTTGAAAATTTTAATTTTTAAAAAATATGGAAAATTTGACAAAAAAATTGTTGTAATTTACAGGTGGTTAATCTAAGAACCATCTCAAACAGTGGTAATAAAAGGAAATTATTCCGGATTTCGATTATTCTAGTAATAAATCTCAGTTTTTTTTTTTTGTCAAAAAGAATGCCACGTACGGCTGATCATATTGCAAGTCATTTAAATTTATTTACGGATCGTCATGAACCTTCCGGAAGTCGCTTATATCTTTATCAGCCTAGGTTTGTTTAGAACATTATAATTAAAACATAAACTTTGGAACTGCTTCAAAATTGTAAAATATTCGAGAATTAATTGATTCTTTAAATCTATTAACTTGTTTTGTAAGATATCAAATATCCCTAAACAAATCTTAAAAATTCTAGAAAATGATTGATATTTCACGTAAGAATAACAGGTTAATTCTTAGTTAGTTAGTTTCTTCGGAATAGACTTGAAACTTGTGATATCTCTTAACACTCATTCTGGGAGTGATAAGGAAATTTTAATGATGATCTTGAGCAAAAATATTGATCAATCAATTAGTCAAAAATTAAAATAGGCTCAATCAAAGGAATTTTGAGGCAATTTTAACTTTTTTTTTTTTTAAGAAAGCAAGCAAATTCAATTGAAAATATCGAAGTTCAAAAATCAGGAACAGTTCTATCAGTTATTTCGACAGAAGATGGAAACGATGAACATGTACTGCTTACCATCATTGAAAATGCAAATATGGATGGAGTTCGACATTTACAGACAGATGATCTTTTCTCAAAGTTTGTCATTTTTATTGTCACCTCTTTTGTCAACTCTTTTAATTTGATCTCGGGAAAGAAAAGATTTCGAGAAAAAAGAAAGACAAAAGATGAGCTTTTCATACAAAAATTCATGCGATGGTTAAATAGTTAATACAAATTCTCGAAGAGAGTGATTAATCGATGATTGATTTAATTCTATTAATTAGACAAAAATTAATTTTGCAGATATTTTTGGGCCGCAATAATCATAATATTTGTATTATTAGCATGTTTTCAAAGTTTTAAACAAATCAACATGTACATGACTACTCCTATAGCAACAAATATTGAAGCAGCTTATCCGAATAAGATACCATTTCCTGTTGTTGCTATCTGTAATAATAATCAATTTAGGTAAGCAAAAGTAATTTGTTAATTTCACATTATTCTATCTTCAATACTAGAAAAAATTGAAAAAAATAAAATTTTTTGAATTAATTTATCAAAATAGCTATTAAAATCAATAATTTTTAATAGCAAAATTCATGAATTTAACAAAATTTAAAAATGAAAGATTCATGAAATTGATTGAAAAAATTTCGCAACGTTCTATAAATCTTAAAAAAAAAAAAAAAAAAAAAATAGTCTAAACTGTTAATGGAGTTATTTATTGATAAATACTATGTTGAAAATCAAAATTTTTTAATTGAATTAATTAAATCAAATAAAAGAATCGCTGAAATTTGCAGATTAACTTATTTGACCGGCCCAGCAATTCAGAATCGCAAACCAAAAGAGCCAAAAAATGATACTTCATCAAGCGATGCGAATTTAACAGTATTTGATAAAGTGTTGGAAAATGCTTGGGATATGGATGCCGTAAAATTTCTTCGAAATGCGGCACATTGGAAATCTCGAATGATACTTAGGTAAGGAATGATGATGATGATGAATCTTTTAGATTCTTTGGATAAGATTCAGTGTTTACTGAAAATTTTCGCATATTTACATTGTTACGCTGAAAATATTTTCGCATCCTTCTAATTCTTAGATTATTTTCTTCATTAGATAATCTATTTATAAATTATTAGATATTTTATTTGTTACTGGCTTTTGATCGCTATTCTATTTTGTAAATTTCAAAAGAAATTTCCGAATTTCCTCGTGTTTTTTTTTTTTTTTTTTGTTACAAAAATTCAGTATTATAATTTCAGTTGTACTTGGCCGAATGGTACCAGTTGTCGATTATCAAATTTCAAAGCAGTTTGGACACTTACGGGTCTTTGTTGGGCCATAAATACGGATCCAGATAATCCACATTATATATCATCAAGTGGTAAGATTTTCTTGAAAAACAAGTGTAATTTTTAAATAAAATAACATGAGCACTAAAATTATTTCATGTCAAAATTTCAATTTTTTACAATTTTCACATATTTGGGCACGATATATTGAATATGTAAAATTTATATTCAATAAAAGTAGCAAAAAATGTTCAGTTTTAAAATTTAAAAAAGAAAAAAAGTTGATTTGCTTGGTCAGAAAAAAAAAATTAGGACAAAATTTAATTCTGTAAAAAAATATAATTGAAATTTTTTCAATTTCAGGCTCTGATAATAGTCTTAAATTGTTACTGAACATCGAGCAATATGAACGAGTTGAAAGTTGTACGCCCTATTTTCGAACAACAAGCCTACCGGGTTTAAAAATTTTAATTTACAATCAAACAGATGTTCCAGAATCATCACTCTATGGTGTTAATGTTCCGCCAGGATATACAATGGAAATTCCATTTAAAATGCAAAAGGTAGCCTTTTTTTAAAAAAAAAAAAAAATCAAATATTGATTGAAATGAAAATAAAAAATGTAAAATCTACGAACAGAAGCAAAAGTTCCTATATTTGAAAGTTTTTCTATTTAAATTTTGTATAATATTTCTGGATTTGCTTGAAAAAAAATTAAACAATCTTTCTTAGAGACATCGATATTCGGGTTCCGGATGTGTGGGAAAAAGCAAAAAACATCGAACAACAATGTCAGTTGATGATCCGGAAAATATTCATACATGTACAATTCGAAAATATTTGAATGAAATTGAACAAAAATGTAAATGTTCGATGAGACGAGCATATAATCCAAATCCAGGAGGTAATCCAATTGATTATTTCCATCGTCATTTTTGTATTTTTCTTTTTTTTTTTTTGAAGAAAATTTTCAGAGGAAAAAAATGTTGATAATTTTGAAAATGATAAGAATCTAAATGATTATTAAAGGAAATTGATTCAAACCTTAAATGCACTAATCAGGAATTGATAGCAATTTCAGCTTATAGTTTTTGCAACGTGGATCAATATTTCAAATGTGCATTACCGGCGTTAGAATCCGGTAAAAAACGAAGTTTTAATCGGGTTGGTTGTCCATCACCATGTGATCAAATTGATTATACAGCTTGGCAAGATATGACTTTATTGCCAAATAGTATTTTTCCATCGCTGATCGATACTGCAGAAGAAGAAGATGTTGAAGATGTTATTGATGATTATGATGCGGAAAATGATGTAAGTGTATTTTTTGTATAGAGTAAAAATCGATTGATTATATTTATTTGGCGGGAAAAAGTTTGAACTTGAAATAAGAATTGAAAAAATTTGAAATAGAATTAAATATGAAATTTTTATTCATGCCAATTTGAGTCTTACTCATGGCAGCAAACAATGTTTGCTTTATTCGCAAAAAAAAAAAAAAAGAAAAGAAAAACAATTCGATCAATTTCTTGAAAATTTTGTAACATTTGAAGTGATAATAATTATTAGCAATTAGATTGCAATTTGAGTATATTTAATTTAGCTCCTTAGCTTCATAAATATTACTTTTCCAAGGACTCAAAAATCAATTATCGTAATTAATTCAAAAACCAAGCTATTTCAGCAAACAATAGTAAAAATGCTATTAATTTAGGTTATTAGTATTTTTCAATTATTTCATTAAACTTTTAAGAACATTTGAGTTATGAGATTCTTTTTACTCAATAGAATTCGAAAATATTAGATAATATTCCTATTAATTAATTCAAAATTTGCAAATTTCAAGGGAAGCATCATAGAACTTCAACGTGATGAGCATTTTCAATGCGAACAAAATCAACTATTGAGTAATCAACAGGCAACGCAAAAGTAGTTCGATTATTTATCGATTATTAAACCATGAATTTTTTAGAGTTAATTAATTATTTTATAAAAACACGTGATATGATTTAATTAATTTGGCATTAATTAATTTATGTTGGATTTGTTCAGAATGAAACCGAAATTTTATTTTTTTATTAGTAGAAAAAAAAAAAAAAAAAAAGAGAATTTGACATATATATATAAGGTTTTCGATCTTTATTTCAGAATGTATGATGAAAATAATTTTTGATTAACAAATTTTTCCATTAAAAAAAAATTAAAATTCCATTAAATCACATGATAATGATTTGAATTGTTAAAATTTCAGGTTGAGGAAAATTTTTGCTCAAATCAATTGCAAAGATTTGCTCGTTGCACGACAAAAATGATTGATAAATTAAGACTAAAACTTTTACAGATTGATTGATAATGGTTGGGGATGGACAGATGAAACATATCAAAATGCTTTCGAACGATTGAATCGATCGGTGGATTGTTTCAATACGATACGTACGAATCATGCTAAAACATTTGCTGCTATCGAAAATCCATCATCATCAACTGAAGAAGCACGAATTATTCTTTTATATCAAGTATATCTTCGTTTTTTTTTTTTTTTTTTTTGAATTCAATTTTAAAATGACGAAATTATCGAGAGAGAATTTGAATGTCTGAAGTGGAAAATATTGAGATTTTATTATAGAAAAATAAGCGGGATTTTCGCTTAAAAAAAAAAAAAAAAAAAGTCGAAATCGAAATCGAACTTTTATTTATAGCTTCTCGAGCCAAACAAAGATATCAATGATGCTAAACGATTTCATACTATTGTACAACTTCGTGAAGCATTTGTTGATCATTTTGATGAAGTAGTAAAAGAATTGCAAAAATTCATTAATACTATCACAAAATTATACAAAATATACACTTCATCATTCTATAAATCAACATTGGGCGTTAATCTAAAACGAATGGATACGACACTATCTTTGGCAAATCAGGTTCTTTTTTTTTTTTTTTTTTTTTTTTTTTTTTTTTTTTTTTTTTTTTTTTTAATTTTTGATTTTCATGAAAATTTCGCAATGATATTTAAAGTGGATAAAATAAATGATTGTACTAAGGGTTTTATTGATTGATGAAAAGTTTATTTATTTATTTATTTATTTATTTTTTTTTTTGTGTAATCATCCGGAAAAAAATCACTATCAAATTTTTAATCAAAAAAATAATTCAAATAAAATTATTTGATTATTCTTTCTCGCTATTGCTCAATCGATGAATTATTCCTCGAATCTTCTTTTGAACGATGAACTGATCGTTTTTCGCTTTACCAATGAAAGTTCTGATTGATCCTAGCACTTTATTTAATTGAAGTCTGTTTACTAAATATTAACTTATAGCGCAAAGAGAATTAATTTACAACAAATTCACAAAGTACAAAGATCAAAACCTTGATTGTACCATGATATTTCTATAATCCAAAAATTACATGATTATTTCTATTCATATTTATAATTTATAAAGATAAATTTCGGTTTTTCACACGACTGGAAACAGATATATTAGGGCAAATAAATTTTCATGCCAATCGTTAAATGTAGATTTATTAAATCAACGAAGTTTTTCTATCTTTTTTTTTTCATAAAACTAATTGAAATTTTTATTAAATTGAAATAATTTAGTTCAAATAATAATCTGATTGCAGTATGAAGCAGGTAGATTACAACGACGTGCATGGGCGGAAAAAATGCAATCTCGAAATATGCGTCATTTCTTTGATCAAGATTTTTTCGAAGTTATTATTGTTTTTTCTTTTTTTTTTTTTTTTTACTCCAAATTTGACAAATGGATCAATGAATCGAATTAAAATTTATCATTTTGATACCTGATAATAATGATAATGCGCGAAAATTATAAATTACAAATTAGCCTAAAAAATATAATTTTATGCAACAGTCTGGATAGCGTTTTTTTAGGATTGGTACAATCCGATGTTGAAAGATTTAGACGAAAATTTGGTGCGTAATATTATCGATATGACTGATGATGAATTACCAGATTTATTGGCTGCTATTGATAATGGTAGAGGTTTACAGGTATTTAATTTAATTTTTTTTTTTTTTTTTTTGTATAAATCAGATTCATTTTAACTCAGTGAAATTTATGCACTTTCGAAGATAAATAATATAATTTCAAATTGGTTGACAAATACTTGTCATTTACTGATATATAATTTCAAACTGGTTGACAATTACTTATCATTTTTATATATAATTCCAAATTGGTTGACAATTACTTGTCATTTTGGGCCCAAATTCACCGTTTAAAAAGTTCTAAAAAAAAAAAAAAAAGTTCCAGATTGGTTCCATGCTGTATTTTGGTGATACGACAGAGCAACATAAAAAGCAATTCAGTGCATTTATTCATGATATTGTTGATTGCACTTTTGGTGATTTAAAAAATGAAAGTGTCATAATGTTGAATTCATTTAAGAAAATTATGAATGAATTTCAGGTAAATGGCAGTTATCGATTATATAGTAATTTACATGTATTTAAAATTTTTTAGCATAAATTAGTTTCATAGAAGAACTTATTTAATTGATATAAAATAATTTAATATATTTGCATTAATGCAGTTTTAATAAGCAAAAATTTGTTGAATGCATAAATAAAATGAAAAATGCATTTGAAAATTCTCTGAAAAAAAAAAGTTAAATTTTATTGATTTATAAAAAATTATCTAGAAATTTTGAATAAAACAATAGTAAAGCTAATTGTTTAAATTTAACATTCGTAAAATTTTAAGCAAAAGTTTTTTTTTTTTTTTACAGTCAGCATATTCGAATTTATATCAAAAGGAATTGCCAGCTTATTTGGCTAATTTTGATTTTGGATCAGCTTTTGTCGAGTAAGAATTTTTGCAAATTTTCATTTCTTATATTTATAAAGCCATAAATTTTGCGTAGGCTTTAAGAAATACTCTAAGTTAAATGTTTTATTTATGATTGAATTGTTTATCGATTCCAAAACATTAGGTATTAAAGATCATTAATCAGAACTTTATCTTACAAATTTCCTTTTAAATTATTCAATGAATTCGAAATATTCTTCAAAAATTTTTAATCAAATTTTGTACACATTTTACTAAAATTAATTATTTTTAGAAAAAATTTTGCAATGGTAAATGTTTTCTTGCATCAAATGAATATTGAAACATGGCGACAAGAAAGTACTTATAGTATTTGGAGTTTGGCATGTAAATTTTTCACTTATTTTACAAAGAATTAAAATGCAAGATTGATTTTTTTTCAATTTTTTTTAAAAATTTCATTCAAATTTCTAATAATTAAGAAATGTTAATTACAGGTGATGTTGGTGGTGCACTTGGTCTATTCCTTGGCGCAAGTTTACTTACTGTTATTGAACTTATTTATTCTTGTTGTCAGTATGGTTTATGCAATCCAATTTGTTTTTGGCCTTTAAACTGTTGGTAATAATTCCATTTTTTTTCCGATTGCGTTTTTTTTTTTTTATATTGCAAAAATTATTTGCCGCGAAAATTCCAATTACTGCTCTCATTTGCATAATCATTTAAATTACTTCGTGTTTACTTACTCAATAAATAAATAAACAAATAAATAAATAAATAAATAAACAAATAAATGTTATATCATACTGAAAAAAATGTTAAAATTTCAGATTTTTTTTTTACAATTTCATTTCAGGAAAAGCATAAAAACACATCCCGCTGATAAATCAAGCAAATTGAAACAGAAACGTAAATCGAAAGAGGAAACGAAATTAATTGGTGTTACCGTAAGACGATCTAGAAGTCCAATTTCGGGTTCAGCATCACCAAAAAGTACTTCACCGATCGAAAAAATAAATGAAACCTACGAACAAATTAGTAATCAAAATTATCTAACAACAGAACAGACTTCTTCTATCACAGATTTGTCTGATAATGAATTATCAAAGAATTCAACACCAAATCGTTCACCATCAATCGGTTTCACTAATAAGGATAAAATTTTAACAAATGATTTTTCATTTGCAACAAATTTGGAAAAGCAAGATTCAGTGAATTCCTTCAGAAAACCGGACAATATTCCGGGACAATTCTCGTTTGAATCCGGTTCGTCCGAATGGTCCAATAAAATGGCAACATTATTTCAGCCAAAAAATGAACGACAAACATTCATTTAAATTCAAATTTAAAATAGATTATCAAGTTTTCAATTTTAAATTTTTAGTATATTCATAGAAATGTCATTATTCGTCTATGTATAAATAAAACAATTTTTGTTTACGATTAATCTATCTTTTTGATCGATAATTTAAAAAAAAATACACTTTTTTTTTTTAATATAATTTTTTGTTTTCGTTAATTTACATTAAAATGTATTAGATGTATCTTTTAATATTGATTTTTAAGAAAAATATTTAGGGTATTCTTATTTTCTCTTATCAAGTCTTTCGATACTTCAATTTTCTGTTTACTATTAGCTATATGAATATTGATTTTTTGGTTGAAAAAAAAAAAACAACAAAATTATTCTGCTGAATCAATAAATTTTGTCATATTTGTCAAAATATGTAAATAAAAATGGGAATAATTTTATTCAATATTAGTTAATAAGTGTGAATAGCTCAATTGATTTAAAAATAGCATCAATTTTATCGTTTTTATTTTCGGCATAAATTCGATTTCTAATTTTGTGTTAGTTTTCATAATAAATATTGAATTTTTTCCGTCTTCGGAATGGATCTTCAGTGTTGTATAAAAATGAACGATCAAAACCGATCGTATCATCATCAATTAAACAATAATCAATGGCAATTCGATCATTCATATTTGATTCTTCGGATGGTACTGCAGTAACTCCAATTTTAATCTGCAATTTTTGCAACTTTTATTAATTTTCTAAAAAAAAAAAAAAAAAAAAAAAAAAGAAAAAAACAAAGATTCTAAAGTTCATTCGTCTAGTTTTTGATTCGAATGAGTTGCAATATTTAAAAAAAATATTATTTATTTTGAAAATATTTATTATTTGATCAAATTCCGCATTTGATCAAATAGATTTACTACAATAATAGTATGATTTACTTATCGTTTGTTAAATTTAATTTTTTCCTCTAATAACTGATAACTTATTAAAATTTGATTTCGTCAAAATATATTTTTAGACGTACGTGTACGGTAGCATCTTTTCCCAACGTACCACAGGTAGGCTGTGCAATCATACGCTTAATTGCATTTGTCTTCAGAGCCCACATTATTGGACGATTGTGTTTGTTTTTTACATAAATTGTCACCATTTCCGAAAAAGGATACTTGAATACTATCTGAAGAAGAAAAAAAAAAAAATAAGCAAAAAATCGGAAACTTAAATTTTTTAGAAAATTTTCAATTCTAAGAAAAAGTGATAATTTTTTTTTTTTTTTTTGGAAGAAAATTATTAAAATATCTTTGATAAGATCAGAATAATTACATATTCATTTGGATTGGTGATAAGAGCTTCTTCTGTTTCCTTCAACACAATCGATGCCGAATTTTCGCTACATTGCAGTGAACCACCGATCTGAATGTGGAAATTTCATTGATTAATTTTTCAATTATTTCGCTTTATTGATTTTTTTTTTTTTTTTAAATTTAGAAATAATTAAACAAAATTTAAAAAATTCCTGTATAAAATTAATTAGGCAACAATTGCACTTCATCATCTGCTTTTTGGCAATCACCAGCAGGAATCGATTTTACGGCATTATTTTCTGATCGATCATCTTTTTCTTCTCCCGAATTTGACAATGTTAGTGAATCATTTAAGGTACTTTGTCGATGCTTATGTGATACAAATTTATAGTCTTCCTGGAAATAATATTAAATTAAAAATGAAATGAATTAAAATTCTTTTTTTTTTTTATTTATTATTCTAGAAATGTTTAATAAAATAATATTCTAAATATAGCATAAGAAATGAGAAGAAACTAAAAATTTCACCTTTCTACTGAAATTTCAATAAAAAATTTAATGCAAAAAAAAAAAATTCTCTTCAAAAAAAAAAATTCAAAAATTTTAATTTCAAATATAGCTTACTTCAATAGAATCAACAGTTTTTAGCGATCCATCATGTGTATACGAAGTATCCAAATAAGCGGTCATTTCTGGACTATGAGCCAATGAATATGCCGTTATGAGACTATTATGACGTAGCAATGGATCATTTCTGTAGGGATTCTGAAAAAAAGTCGGAAAGATTCTCGAAAAATGTCACATTTTTCAAAAATTGCATTTCATTTAATTTAGTTATGCTAAAACGATTCAATTATTTGTAAAAAAAAAAAAAAAGTAAAATTTGAAACTTCGAATTTGTGAAGAATTGGTCTACCAGATTCGATGATTTCTGCTTTTTTTTTTTTTTTTTCGAATTTATCTCAAAAATTCCGAAGTCAACTGTTACTTTTTGAAGAACGAAGATTTATGAAGCCAGATTCTATGCCCAGTGGTCATCTGTTTAGAATTTCCCCTTTTTTTTTCTAATGAATTCAATAAAAAATACATCATACAATTTAATAATTATGAAACTTCTAATTGTCAAAATTTGTATTTTATTCTAAGAAATTCATCATACATGGCCCGAAAATTGTGTAACATCGGTAACTGTCATCGCAGTATTGAGACCAATTTGTGATCCATAAGGTGAAAATTGAAGATTAACAGGTGTTCTGGAGCTAATCATCGAATTAGTACCAATTGTATTACAACGTTTTTGCTGCTGTTCGATCAGATTTTTTGCGACATCATGCTGATAGACGACATTAAAAAAGAGAACAACGAGAAGGACAAATTTGCCAAAAAAATATCCAAATGAATCCATAAATAGACTATCGAATGCAACCAAAATTCCATGAATTGACCAGTAGAAAAGTGTTGCCTTCTGAAGAAATTAGCTTACTGATTTTAAGCTATAGAATTTATTCTAATTTTGATAAATTGTTACCTTCTGAAGGTTAGTATTGATTTTCCAATTTTCATTCAAATTCCGATAAAGTATTAATTGATTCAAATCTTATTTATTTTAGCTCTTTTAATTATACATATTTGATGATTTTTATTCGTTGAACGAGTTAATTTTATTGCATTTTCAATCATTCTTTTTTTTTTTTGAAATGATTTTAATTTTATTTCATTTTCAATCATTTTTTCTTTTTGAAATTATTTTTTTTCATTGAATATTGCTGAAATTCTTTGCTTACTTTAACAATTTAAAATTCCCTTGGAGCATATCCGAATCATATACTAGAAATCAAATTCACAGTCACTTCTTAGTCGTTTTGAATTTTGAATAAATTTTTTTGAATTTATATGATTATTGCTGTTATATTGAATATTTGAAAGTACGTGATACGTTTAGAATTATTGTTTTACGTAATTTTCACAATAATTCACACTTACGTAAGCGAAGACCCGAGTTGCGTGATCGGAAAGTTGTCTATAGGTAAAGATAGCAGCTGGAACGGTGGTGCATATATTACAAACTGTTTGAGCGTATTCACCGTTAAGAAGATATGCGGAAATAAGTATTGAGCAAATAATGAAAAATTGACGCCAATTTATTTTCTTATTTTGTCCATCATTAATTTCAGATCCTTTTTTCATATATTGCTCTGAATATTTGGTAATGAGTTTTACGTGACTTAATTGAATATTACGTGTACAAGTAAAATATTACGTGCACAAGTAAAATATTACGTGATAACTTTGCAAATATTTATATTCGAATAAAAATAACTTTAATAGCTTCTATTTGAAAGATTCAACGAAGTTCAGCTAAAAAATCAGATAAGACCTTCTCGTATCTTCAACTGCTCCCTATCATGATATCGGTAATCTTCTATTACAGTCATTTTGTGATTGACGAGTGAACCGCTTAATGATTTATATGACTTCAAATTATGATCGCAAACATTTCAACATCTCCTTTTATAGCAGTCATTTTTCAAAAATTGCATTTCATTTAATTTAGTTATGCTAAAACGATTCAATTATTTGTAAAAAAAAAAAAAGTAAAATTTGAAACTTCGAATTTGTGAAGAATTGGTCTACCAGATTCGATGATTTCTGCTTTTTTTTTTTTTCGAATTTATCTCAAAAATTCCGAAGTCAACTGTTACTTTTTGAAGAACGAAGATTTATGAAGCCAGATTCTATGCCCAGTGGTATCGGGAAATTTTTTCACGGGTAAAGTAATAAGTAAAACAATATGAGAAAAGAAATTATTAACTAAAAAATGAAAACAAAAAAAAAGTGAAGCTTTAAATTGAGATTCCTATTCAGCATTATATGATTTTTAATCAATGCACTTCTTTATCATAATTTCAATATAGCACATTTCACATTATTCTAATTAATTTATCAAAACAATTTTCGAATAAGTTCAAAGTGTAAAAATTAGAATGCATCTATAATAACACAAAAAATCGTAGATTAACAATGGTGCAATTTCAATCGTAACTAACTGGAAAACTTTTAAAATTTCATTAATAAATTTTTAACTCATGAAGCAAGATCCAAAAAGGGTTAAAAATGTAAGGAAAAACAAAACCAACGATAAAATACTGTTAAGGTAGCAAAATACTAATGAGCTTCTTGATTACATACGAAGGACTAAAAACATGATGCTAATAAAGAGATTTTCTCGTCTTCTGTAAATTCAGATTCAAAACTGCATTATGAACATCCTTTTTCTCCAAAGAAATTTCATGTATATAGAATTCTCCGAATCAAATAAGTTTACTATTCATAGATTTCACTTTACAATTTTCATAAACAAATAGTGAGATTTTTGTTCTAGAAAATAAACAAATAAACAAATAAATAAATCACTAATTTTAAATTAAGTAAACATCACTTGCTTGTTGTCATAAATGCGCTTCTTGAGTATCACATTGGAGTCTGATATGTAATGTGTCATCGTCTAAGCAAATGTCATCATTTGGTATACTCTTCTTGAAATTGCTTAAAAAATTTTGCAGATGAATTCAGAATATTTATAAATCATTTTTTAAAAATTATGCAATGTTCTGACATGAATAATCAAGTTTGAAAGATTCCATAACATTTTGGAAATATTCATACCAATCCGCAGTAACTGTTTTTTGCCTGTTAATTAACATTCAATAAAACTTTTTAATCAAAATAAAGAATTTTCGTTATTTTTCAACTAAATGAAATTTTGAAATGTCGGATAAAGTTATGAATTACTGGTAAAAATGAAATTCTGATCAAGTTGAAATGATTAATTAAGTAAACAATAAAAGGAATTGAAAAAAGTTACCTAATTTGGCTTGAAGCTTCATCAGATGATTGCTGGATTTGTCTAGTTGAAACATTATTCAAGATCATAATACATTCTTCCAAACAACAGATATCAGATAATGTCATGAATTGTTCCTGATAACGTTGTATACGAAATACACCCTCTTCAGCACTACTAACATCTGCAAATGTAGAATCAGCATTAAAAATTAATTAGTGTATAATATAAAATGATGCAAATATCAATTAATTAAGATGGTAAAATAGAAAGCAAATCACTTAGTAATATTATAAATCTTTTTAAAGAATCATAAATCAAATAACGAGAAAAAATTTGCTTATAATTTACTGAACGCCTTTTTTTTTTATTCATTATTAAAAATATACTAACAATCAAGAAATCTCCATTCGCTATTCGATTCCATATTCGAATCTGAATAATCAGCAATAATTCCTTCAATTTTTTGTCGCACACCGTCCAATTCAGCTTCTGCTTCTACGAAAATCTTACCGATTTCTACAGCTGCAAAAATTTAGGCGAAATTAAAAGAATTTTTTTTTAAGTTCTAAATTCTTACAGCTTCAATTTTGACTTGTTAATGATTTCAATATGTTTTGCAAGAATTAGTAACTTTGGATTTTATTTCACATCTCAAGTACACTGTAATACATAAGTTCTAGTCCAACTAGAAATTTTCTTGAAGTCAAAAAGAGATTAGAAATTTAATTAAAAAAATCTACACAAATCATTCAAATAAATAAAATTTATGAGAAGTAGTATTAAACATTCAATGTTTGAATTCACAAATTTATTAAATCATACATACAAAAAAAGCATTTTCTTCAAAGAATCAAAATTTTAGTTTCACTTAAAAGGCAATTATTAAAACGTTGCAAAATGTAAAATTTTTCTTCGTCTTAAAAAAAAAAATATTATTAGTGGACATTTCTAGGCCAATGAGTCATATATTACCTGTTACTTTGAGTCGTTCCAAATTATCCCGATTAGCATTATATTCGATGGAAGTAGTGAGTAGCACAGGTAAGGTATAGCTTATTGAAGTTGATGGCGCTCGGCTAATACCGCTATTACTCTGTTGTTGTTTGGATATTTTCCGATGTTTTTTAAGAACTCCTGGCATATAATTTGTTTTCTTTTCACGACGTAACATAGGAACCTATAATATAAAAATATGTTAAATCGTAACAAACTAAAAGATAACAAAAAATAGAAAAGAAAAGAAGAAGAATTAAAATAGGATCGAATGGTACAAAAAATAAGAAATAAGAATAGTAGGGAGAATGAAATGAATAAATTAGGATGAATACATATTCCAAATGTTGTAATGAAATTAAATCAACCTGACTATGAAAGCTAATTTCGATGGTACTCGGTGCCAGAAGACATGGTTCACCATCCACTTGCATTGGTATTGCTTTGCTTGTTGTGATTCGGGCATGAGAACATTGTGCTATACGTTCACCTTTGCCACCCATTTGCAAAGTAGCCTGGAAATGAAAATAGAAAATTGGTACCAGAAAAGTGAAAGTAAATAAGTAAGCAATAAACTTAAAAGAATGGATACACTTTGTCATTGATAAACGACTTGGCTTTAATGATTTTGAGATTTAATCCTTAAAGAAATCTTTACAGTCTCCGATAACTTATTCTTTTCATGAATTTTTTTTTTTTAACTTTTTCTAAATTTAAAATTCCAGAAAGCACACCAGTGTAGCAGTTGTGAAACCAAGGACTTCTAATTTGCCGTCACAGCTGGAAGATCGGTATTTCTCCTCATCATCGTTACTCCATGGAACTGTTCCTCCCGCATAATATGTTATATTAAGAAATAATATGCAATGAAACTTGAATTCTTTAATTTTTGAAGTTAAATCAACTCCATCGCACTGAAATTCGTATGAAAAACATATAAATTTTTCAAAGTAAAAATTTTAAAAATAAAATGAAGTATGCAGTTTTGCTTCAACAGATTCACTTTGATAAGGAAATTCATACTTGAAAATAATTTAGTTATATCCATTACCTCAAGAGTGATGTATTCATGGAGAAGTTTCCAAGTTCGCTTGAATAAATCGATGGTACCTAGTCCACCGTATGCTATTCGATTTTTTAGCCTGCTATTTAGCATTTGTGGATTTGCACCTGAAATCATGCATATTATTAGAAACTTGATTAACAAATAGGATAATTTTAAAGATATAGTTTCAAACATACTGTCATCTTAATCATCAACTTTTTACTATGATAACTGTAATTACCACTATAAGAAATGAATAATTAGCATGACAGTTAATTTTTTTCACAATTCTTTCCTTTGAAATTTGAAAAAATTTAAAAGAAGAAAACAAGTTTCTTAGAACTCGTTCAAACTAACTTCTAGAATGGTGAAATTGCAAGGCTACATGAGCATCGGCTCCAACGCTGTAATAATTGTTCATCACTGCTAGCGTCAATTCATTTTGAGCAGCTTTGTCGATTTCATCTGCGTTTACATTTGATGCTTGCAAATTAGCTTCAACTTTTATATTCCATCTATAAATTGTCTTTTTATATTTCTCTATAAGAAAATATCCAACGAGTGAAAACATAATGTCCATAAATGTTTAATCAAATTTAGTAAATTCCTTTCTACTTTTTCAGTTTTTTCAGTACAGATAGAAAGTAGTTTTCAATCTTATTTTTGATTTCATGTTCATGCTCAGATCTTGACGGTCGACTCTCTTCAGAATTCCTCAATTTCCGATTTCTAAAGTTAAATAACGGGAAAAGTAAACTAACCTATCAAGATATGTAATGGATGTTTCATTAATAACAGCACTTAGCAGTTGTGCCAATGGTTCTTCGCTAAACGAACCACCCCAACCAAGACATCTAAAATTGAATATGAAGATGAATTAATTAAAACCGACAAGAAATTAGTTAAACTAAGCAAACCAAATCTAAATAAATACAAAACAAACAAAAATATACGGCTCATTTTGTATAACTATTAATAGAAGCATAAAAAAATAATTGCCTGGCCAAGTCATTGCCAGTGCCTAGCGGAACAATGCCAATTGGAGGATATTTCGACCAGTTCATCTGAAATTAATATTCAGTAGAAGATTTAAAATGTAAATAAAGATACTGTTTAACATTCCAAATCAAAGAAAATTTAATTGTTGTGTAAAATAAAAGGTTCACGTTGAATGATTGATTTCAAATTACCCTACTGTATTTATTTTATTAACTGTTAAAAAAAAAGTTTAATTCATAAAAAATCTGCAAAACTGTAAAGCAAACTTTATCAAGAGTACTTAAAATCCATCCAACGGTACCATCACCACCGCATACGAGCACTCGCATACTGGATGCTATTTTTTTGAACATACTAAGCCTAAAGCACATTTTTAAAAATTAATTTATAACAATCATAATATTTGAAAAAGTTTCAAATTAGTAGTCAGAAAAAGTATCATGTATGAATAGGATTAATTTTTAATTCCTTTACTGTATTTATCCATAAGATACTAATTTCTGGATTCATTATACATGTTGCTGCACAGCTTTACAAAAGAAAAGCTTAATAAAAGTAATTACCCATATTCAGGTCCTTTCATTGTAGTAATGTCGAATACTTGACGTGGATTCAGAAGCCAGCAAAATGTGTGCAACAATTTAGAACCTTTGTTACCACCTGATTTCGGATTTACAAATACAAGCAGCGGCTGACTTGGAAGCCATGTACCATCATCCAAAGGTATTGGTTGTATCCTAAATCTGCGCTGAAATAATGAAATTTAAGACAAGTTAAAATCTTTGTCATTCAAAATAACATAGTGGGAAAAAAAAAAGAAAAAAAAAACATTATGAAAATTTGAAACACAACAAAAAAATACTGTTAAAATATGCTTATAAAGCTAATTACAAATTTATTTTTACATGAAGGATATCAAAAACTGATTTTTTTTCCTGTAAAAATCATGAATACATTTAAATTTGATATCTTAAAAATATAGTTATAATAAGGATGAACCATACTTTCCTTCTTTTCGCAACTTTTTTCCTTTTTCTTAATTGACTTTGATTTGAATATTGAATCCAAGTCGGTGGCACAATCATCTCTTTCAGATCACCGCGATCACATGATCTCTCAAAACAATGCGATGAAAAGCATTCAACTTTGTTGTGATATGATCGTTTGCACCATGAACAAGTAATTGCGATTATTTCCTGTAATTATATTTACTTTATCATTATCTTCTTATTAATTATTGAATTAACTTTTCCATTTATGAGGAATTTTCTATTCCTTCTTATCAATTATCGAGTTAATTTTTTCATTTGTGAAGAATTCTCTATGATCTATTCCTCTGAGAATTATCACTCGCTGAGTGTAAATTGTAACCTTTCATTTTAGTATCTTTTTTTTTAATTACTTTTCCCATTTCCTTTCATATTCTGAATCACCCATAACATGATGAAAGAAATTAATTAATTTCGGAAGTAATCTTTAAATGTCTTCTTCGACATTTAAAGACATTATATTTTTAACAACAAATATGCATTTATCATTAAAATTCAATATAGAATGAAATGTGACGATAAAATTGCTTCGTAACTTAACATAGAGAAATCACCTAATACATACATATAAGCATTATTTCAAATACGAATTATTTGAAGATCTTCCATTGCATTGCTAATCAAATAATTTTAGTTTGGTCTTTCTTTTTTCTTTTTAAATTCAATAATTTGATTTCAGTTCCTGGTAAGATTTTTTTTTTTTTAGCATTAAATCAAATTAGAAAGCAAAGCGTGAAAAAAATTTTCTCTATCTATCCTCGGGATGGTATCAATTCTTTGTATGATAAATGCTATTAAAATTAATCATATCATCGTAGTCTTGAATTCAATAAAACTAATTTAACTTTTTTGGTAAGATTTGCTCAATATTAAATTGAATTACAATGCGAAGCATGAAATTTTTTTATCTATGCTTTGTACGATAGATACTACTAAAATTATTCATATCATATCATCTTCTTAACTGTTTATTCATCGAATATTATGAGCTTTTTAATCGCTTATTTATCGAACATCATAATTTTTCTAAGTCGCTTAATTATTGAATATTATAATCTTTAAATGGCTTATTTATTGAACATTATAATCTTCTTGTCAGGATTTTTTTTCATCACAATTTGCAAATCTATATCATTAAATCTTTTGGTCTTATTTTTACATGAAAATTATCAATAATAAATGATATGCAAAGTGTAAATTTACCTTTTCATGGAAAATTTTCTGCTGAAATGATTTGCCGCAACGTATGCAACGTCCTTTCTGTTTCCATTTATGTAACCAATGATGTCCATTTAACGATTTATCCACGACACTGCTATTTGAAGTTATTTGTTTCCTTACTGCACTTTCTTCTTGATACGTTATCTTGCATTTTACGTAAAACTAAAGTGAAAAAGATGCTATGTTTTACATGGATCTTTAAAACGGAAGTTACACGCATAAATAAGCAAATATACTAATAAGTAAATTTCTTATATCTTTTTCTAGAAATGGTTTCGAAGTGAAAAGAGAAACTTGTAACAGAAAAAAAAAAAAATTCTGGTGAAAAATGTTGAAAATGCTGGGAAACTGACCTGTCGTAAAATTGGCAAACATGCTGTATGCACGACGATATGACATGCAGCACAACTTCGTTTTCCTCCAACTTTTTGGCAATCTCGTTCACCTACAAGAATTGCTCAGCCATTCTTGAAAGTGTTACTTCAGTTCAGCAGTAATTACTGCTTTGGAATAGATTTAAACGGCAAAAAGTTCATTGAAATAAATTCTTCTAATTAATTAAAATGGAATTTTCATCCATAACAACAACAATAGTATTATTTCATATATCATATGGAATAATTTGATAATGAAAACATGAGATTTCCTTCGGAAACTTAATTTTTATTCGAATAAAAGAATCAACAAGTTTAATCGTTTCAAAACTTCTGCATAAAATAAAATTTTGGTAGAAAAAATTCACTAACCAACATAACATTCGGTATCACGTGAACTGCTTGGTCCTGATAAAGGCACCCAAATATGTTCATCACTATGAATCTGAAATAAAGCTTCCACAAAAAAATTTTCGAATTATTTCGTGTAATTTTGCTAAAAATCAAAAAAAATAACGTGCTAATTTCTGATTTCGGATGTTTATGATTATTTTAAATATTATAACTCATATCAGTTTTTTTTTTTTTGATAAATTTTAATCAATATAATTAAAAAATATATTCAATCATTCTAAACAATTTGAATTCAAAAAAATTTTGCAATCTACTTGAAACACTGGTATCAATTAGTTGACTACTTTCGTATCATATTATATCATTCATAACTTAGGTGGCTGTAGGAATTTTTGGCTTGTATTATTCATTATTTCAGAATCTAATCAATAATTGCCAGGTTTTTTCGGCTTGTATCATTTATTATTTTAAAACTTAATTAACCTTAGTATCGAACCAATAATTCTTTGTACGATGTTTGCATATTGTCGTTGAGGTACCATAAATTTGAGATGAATGTACATCCACTATTCGTTTACCTACTGTCGATTTAGCTAATGCACGCCTATATTACAAATTTTTAATTAACAATCTGATTAAAATTAATATAATTTAATTTTTTTTCGTAAAATAAAGAAAATTTTTATTATATTTAAAATTTTAGAAAAAAAAAACATAAATGAGTAATTTTTTATAATTCAGCAAAATTCCTTTATCGATGAATTATCAATTTTCAAATTTTTAATGAGCTTTAACTTTGCTGCATCATAAGTCTGAATAACGAAACGAAGTTATTCAAGTTTTGAAAAAAAAAAATTTTCTATAATTATGGCAAAAAAAAAAAAAATTATAATAAAATTATGGCAATTCTTTTATAATTATTAATTAATTTGTGATTAGCAAAATGAGATATTTATAAGACATTTGCTATTATGATAAAATGTTATATTCATAACTATAAACAACTTTCTTCATGTGACTAATGGTTTGCAAATAATTAATCCACTCGTTATAGATCAAAAATCTGATGCTATTAACATATGAATGATAATAATCTTCAACTATTCCCCTTGAAAAATTCTTTTGATAAATTGCAATCTATGATTAGCGATAATTAGTAGTTTTTCGCTTTCCACTAAATCATTTCGATCGATTTTGCAGTCCAGCCAAAAAGATGTGAAAAACAAAAAAGAAAAAAAAAAGCAGTAACCACTGAATATGATCGATGTTATTAATTTATCACTTGAAAAAAACTGTTAACAAATTGAAAGCAAGATTAATTTTAACATGAAAGAGATTTTTGGGAACAAAATTCTAATAAATTCAAAAATATCTTAATGATTATTATGAATAGAGAATAATTTTTGCATATTGATAAAAATATTAGATATGGAATTAATGCGTTTTATCGAATCCTATGAAATAATTTTATGGATGTTGAATTAACAAAACATTTTTCTAAAATTTTAATTCACAAATTGAACAATAAACTAAAATATGTATTTCGTAAATTTGGAAACTAATTTTTAGTTTTAATTTGAAGCTAAATAAGAAACCATAACTCTTAACAAATTATTTTCCCATTTAAAAATATGAAGTTTGAATTGAATAAGTCGTTGAAATCAAATTGATATATATATGTCTAACTTCGCATTAGAAACGTTAGAAATTTTGCAAAAGTTTATTGATAATCTTACAATACATTTTTTTTTTTATCAGAAGTTTATTGATAATTTTATAATATGTTCTGGAATAAAAAGTGCTTAAAAATTAAAAACTTTATCGAAATTTTTTTCGACAAATTTTTGTGCAAAATTTGCTAAAATTTTTTTTCTCTGCAATTATTTTGTATTCTTGGTATTTTCCGAGAAAGATTAATTTTGAGAATTGGCACATTTTACAGCTAATGTAACTGCAATTAAGTCATCAGCTTCATAATAACCTTTAATCTCTTCGTAGCTAAAATTAAAAGTTTCCTATCGACTTCTGTCAATATTGCAAAACTTTGTAATTAAATCTTTGGAAATGTTACGCAACTCATTCTTTATATTCAAGATATATGAAATGTGCCTGAAATTTTCCTGCCAAAGTTAATTAGCTTAATTCTTTTATTACCATTTAGATTTAATTTATTCTCGAGAGCGAGCTAATTGCATTTAATCAACCTATTTCTGCTCCTGAAAATAAGAATGATAGAATCAACAAAATAAAAATTATTGAAAATATTGAAATCAATGACTGACTGATTAAAATATAATATTATTGTGACAAAAAAAAAAACAAAGTTAATTTTACAAATATTACAGAAAAATTAGCAATGTAATCTTTTTCACCTATTTTGCAAGCATCAATTGAAACTAAATTGATAAAAATTGATTGATAATTGAATAAAATATTGACAAAAAAGGAAATATTTCCATCAATTATTTAACTAGTTGAAATATATTAGAATTTGAGAATATTTCAAATAAATAAATAATAAATCTCATTTATTCCCCTTCCGTTTTTCTCTCAATTTCATACATTTAAATTCATAATCATTTTTGCCTTTCTATTTCATCAAGCACGAAGCTAACAACTATTCTTATGAAATAAATTTCTTTTTCACTTTTTTTTTTCTTTTTTGAATCATTTAAATATTTTTATTTAAAAAAATGAAATGTATATTTCTCTTTTTCCATTTGAAAAAAAATTTCAATAAATCTGAACGATGCAAATTGCATTAATGTTGAAGTTAATGTAAGTGCATATATTTATGTATTTGGCATATAAAAAAAAAAAAAAAAAAAACTAATGAATAAAAATATCAGTTCCAGTCAATCAAATTTTCAGTCTTAAGAAGGTTTAGTATATTATCACCCCTTTTCATTGATTTAGCAGTCGAATCCAACTCATCTTATCAACAGTATATGTTTGAAAAATTGAAATAAATTTTTCAAAATTTATATCAGTGATTATATTTTCATATGTCGCAAAATTTTGCAGAGATTTTATTAGATAAATTATCATTCAATGCGATGAAAGTTTTGCTAGGCTCAATGTGCTGCTATATTCTATGTTTGGCCTATATTTGGCCCAAAATAATTCTCTTTCTGCAAATTTGGCTTTCTTTTTAAGAAATTGAATTTAAGAGAAAAAAACAAATAAAAAAAATAAGAAGATAAATAATAAAATAAAATAAGTAAAATAAAGTGCAGTTTAAAAAAAGTGCAACTTGTCGTTAATTATTAATAAAAATTTCTTTCTTGACAGAAAAAATGCAAATATATATGAGCATATACAATAGATTAATAAAAATATCATCATTATTATTTGTGAATAATATATTTGTAGATGTTAAATTTGTCACCATCGTAATAAATAAAAATACTGGAAAATATTGTCTGCTATCATTTTTGATTCATATTCAAGAAAATAATGAAAATTTTCGAGAAAAAAAAAACAATTAGTGGAATAACCGATGATGAAATATTTACAGTTTGATGGCACTGAAATTGAAGTATTTAAGTAATTGCTCAAATATTGTCTTTTAAGACTGATAGTTTCAGTTTTTAATTAAACGAATTTTTCTCCCTTTTCAAAATTAATTCTTTTATCAGTAAAGATTTTTCCCTTTATGTTTCTTTTTCTTTTCCATATTTATCGTTTTTTTAATTTTAATAACTATTTAATTGCCATCCTTAAAATTTTCTTTTCTCTGCAATTTATTTATCTATTTATTCTATTTTGATAAATATCATCATTTTTATTATCGTTCCAACAAATACTTCTCAATTTATGACGTCAATATATTATTAGCCTAAAAATTTTCGAAAATTTTTTGTTCCTTTAATTACTTCTTTTTCTATTCATTAAATGCATAACTTGAATGAATAAATTTAAATTTTACCAAATTTAAAAATTCGTAATTTTTGAAAACTTCAATTCATTTTTGAATAATGCAGGCTTTTACAATGCATTATTTTCTATCTTTTGCACATCTAATGATAAAATCATTTTCGGATTGCTTAATATAAAAAATGATTATAGCTTATGGTACTTAACGACGAAAATGCAGTCTTTTCGCTTTCTTTCGATAAATTCTAAAAAGCTTCGTTTCTAATAGGAAAGAGCAAAAGCTTTAATTGCTTTAAATCTGAATTTTTTAATCTAAATTTGAAATATTTCATAAGAAATCAATCCTCGGACACAATGAATTAGTCTTTCAAAGTAATCATAGAATTGATAATTAGCAATAGCTTTTCAAGGCAAATAGAAAGAATCAATTTTTTATAATGAAGTGATGATTAGTATCAAAGTCTCGAATTATTCGAAAAAAGTAGTGGAATGGAAAGAAAGATTGCTACTACTTCATTCAATGAATGTTAAAAAATTAATGAGCAAAAAGAGATGGAGAAAAAAAGTTTTAATTGGAATAAACTTGAATTGGAATAAAATGATTTATGAACAGAATAGAATAAGCTATAATTGAATTCTAAAAAAAAAAAAAGATAAAAAAATGAAGAGAATGGAATGAAATAATATTTAAAGGACGGAATGAAATATGAAATAAGAAAAATGTTAATCTTGTTTTGAACAAACAGTAATAAAATGTAAATCGGAAGGTTTTGAAAATTTTATAATAAAATTGTTGACGATGAATCACATCTCAAAAAGGTTCATTTTTCCTCTTTCTTTGTGACAAATAACTAATTATTTCGCAAATGATTTCATCACTAATAAAGTCAACAGAATTTCTGCGGAAAAAAAATAAAGCTTGACATTAACTTAAAATTCAAAATTCTAGGAAATAAGAGACAGCAAAAGTCGATACAAAGTACGATTTCTAAAACTATTCGAAGTTGGAAATCTTTTCAGATGTTGAAATAATAGCATAGAATAAAAATTTCGTAAGACTTTATAATATCATTTATTGCTAAGGCTGATCTTAATTAAAAGTTGTGAAGTAGAAAAAAAGATGATAAATTGATGGTAATTGAACCTTATAAAAATTTCATAAGACTTTGTTATATCTTCTGTTGCTAAGTTTGATCTTAATTAGAATTTGTTTAATGGAAGAAAACTGAGATCAATTGAACTTTAACCTGCAATCGACAGAATGGGGAAAATTTCGGATTAAAGAAATCATAAAGACCGTGAATTAATGAGGGAATACATTCGTAAAGTATTAATTAAATATTAACCATGGTAATTTCAAATTCAAACTAATGAATTAATGAAGATACGATGAAAAATATATAAATATAAAAGAGTTATTCCGTGAGCTGTTTTTTTCAAAATCTCTAATCCCGGAAAAAATATTAACTAATTCGCAAGCTTCATAATAAGATCAAACAGAAAAGTAAATTTCACAAATCCTTCTTTTTCTGAATATATTATTAAAGAACTTATTGCTAACTGATCATATAATTAGATCAAAAGTTGCTGCGATTTGATCAAAACAATATGCAATATTAATGATTTCAATCCACAAGGAAAATATCATAATTTATTTAGCAATTCTAGTACAAGTACAATGTAGTTAGATTAAAATTAAATTTAAAAAAAAAAAATGATTTCTTAAATTTGATGAATAGAAATAAAATAAAATTTTTATCGGTTATAAATCTAATAAATCGTGACAAGCATTTGATAATCAGCAAAAAATATCATCATGCTTTGATTAATTAAAAGAGAGGAGAAAATTAAATAAATAAAGCATACGAAAAAATTTTCTCGTTTCCTATTTTTTCCGCTTTTTAAAATTTATAATTCATTCTGCCATATATTTCCCTTTTCGAAAGTTTGTTTAAAAATGACAAAACTTCCTCAGAATTTTTCTCACAGAACATTTGATTTGAGCAGAAAAATCTCGAGTAATTTAAATTGATAGTAAATGAAAAAAATCGAAAGAATCAAAATTCACTTATTGATAAGGCGAGTGCTATCACGAAGCGATGTTTTGCCTTTGATACTAAATTTTTCAGAACTACATTCGCTAGAATTATTTCTTTGTACGGCAGGAACATCGGAACTGGACCATAATCGAATCCCATTATTCAATTTGTTAAATTCACGCTCTCGTAATGATGCATCAATAAGACAATGGAAGCAATTTAAACTGGAATGCAATAAATTCAGATTCGGATATTTGACATTATTCCGTAAAGAATCCATCTGTCCATCCTGTTGTAAAATATGCATTCGTTGACGTTCATCCAGGTCAAACGATGATGATGAACCTAATGGCCTTCTTTTCATCCGTTTGTGCATTTTTTCGAAATGTTTAGCAAAAAATGAAACAAATAAATGAGGTCGTAGGTCATGTTTTATCTTTGAATTTGTATTGATACTGCTATTATTCGAACTAGTATTAGTGCTCTCGAGAGAAGTATGCGGTAGATCAATTGCTTTCGAACGAATAAGCAACGGTTTCTTTGATGTTTTAGATAGTAATAAATCCTCCGAATGTTGAATGAAGTAATGATTTCGTGAAGTATCGATTTCAACGGATGTATTTGTTAGAGATTTCGTTTTGCCGATAATTTTGCTACAATTTGTTGGCTGATCTGTGTCCGTACCAGAGAATGAACGAACAACTGGTGATAATTGCGTCCCAAACGTTGTTGCGGTTGAGGATTCGGTCGAAATGCGATCCGAACTGAGGAGCGGAACGGAACATCGACGTTCTTGGATTTTTGAAGAATTCGTTTCTAATGTAGTTGCTCGTTGCATTGTATAAGCTTAATAGATATAGATAGAATGGCATAAATCCAAGAATGCATTCATTTTGCATTCATGCATGCAATATTAAAATTTATGGTGCTACAGATCAATTCTCAATCAATCAATATTGGTAAAACATCAAGATTTGTCAGTTAAATAAAATTGATGAAAGGATTCATTTCATTTCCTGGTGAAATAATTTTTTCATTGAAATTAGGCGAAGAAAAATCCAGAAATACTGAATAATATTCGAATTTTTCCGGATTTCGAAAATTCGAAAACGAAATAATATAAGAGATATTCTGACAGGAATGATGATAATCGGTAAGAGTATGACGAAATATCATGCGATAGATGTGAAAAGTTGTTTATATGATCAGAATTGCACGATGCACGATTATCGGAAATGTCCACTGCAAGATGATGGAAATTGCATGCACTGCAAGATGACCAGAATTGCACGCTGCAAGATTATCAGAACTGCACACTGCAAGACCACCGAAATCGCACTGCAAATAGAATTTGTCGAATGAAATGTTTAACTACGTGCAGATAGCGATAACATATCGTCAGAGGCGGGATAAAAATGCGGTCCTATTGAATAATGCGGTCCGAGACGTATAGCATTTCGGGGCGGTGTTGAAGCAATGCTAATGGTATTTCGGGGCGGTGTTGGAGCGCGATGGTGGGTAATAAGTGCTTCTGTTGATGGGTAAGTTGAGCGACAATGCGTTGCGACAGGATGACGTAGCGTAGCGTGACAACAACAATAGAATAGAATGAAAATGGATATATGGTTAGAATAGAATAGAATACGAATACGAATAGGTATAGATTAGAATGGAATAGAATAGAAATAAAAGCTATGTTTGTAAAATAGATGAAAAATAAAAAATAGATGGATATGTATGAGTTGGTGATATTGAGAAGGCGCGGGGAGACCGGCTAGGGGCGGGAAATGAAAAGAGACGAAAAGGCGGAATGCCAAATAGGATGGATGACAACGGGTGACACAGCAAAAGAAAAACGATGGATTGAAATGGGGTGGTGCTTGAAATTGACAGTTGAATTTCATATTCATCTTTTTATCCTAGTTCTTGCAAATTTTAGTTTATCCAAATGTCTTGTCTTTCTCTTGTCATATCATTTTTTTTTTTTTTTTTTTTTTTTTTTTTTTTTTTTTTTTTTTTTTTTTATCTTAATGATGTAAAAATTTTCGTAATTAAGTTAGAAATTTATTTTTGTTTAAAGCAGTTCTTGCATTTTTTTCAATCACACACTTCTTAATTAGGAAAAGTGCAATTAATTTGCAAATTTATTTATTAATCACTAATACGAATGTAGACGAAGTTTAACAATTTATCTTTTTTGTTAATCTAAATAGTTGATTTTTTTCTATCTGACGTCGGAACAAATCTGATAATAACCATTAAAAATACATCGATATAATTTATGGCGAAATATCAATATTATATTATCAATATTATCATTAGTGGTTGTTTTTGGTACGAACAGCCTAAATAAAAAATGTGAAAAAAATGAAAAAAAAATATATTTTTTTTAAAAAATTTAAACATATAATTTCCCGTATGAACTTAATGAAGGATTGTGATCTGTATATTACGTGTACCGAATTGTGAAACACGCATAGCCAACAATGATTTTTTTTTTTTTAATGAAAGTTTAAAAAATTTAATATCTTGATATTTTACCGTCCATTTCATTTCATTTTTTCCACGATCTTTCTTTTAAATTTGTTATAGGGGAAAAAAATTAAATTAAAAAAATCTTATTTTTTCAATATGTTTAAATAACTTTTTCTAACATTTATTGGAATGCGGTTTCTTTCACTTTTTTTTTTTTTTAAATTAGCTAATTTAAACAGAAAGAAAATTTCAGTTTCATTCTTCTTTCTCTTTTCATTTTATTCATTCATTCTATATGATTGATAAAGAGAATCATATCAGTGGGTTTTTTTAATGGAATGAATAAAGTTAAAAAGTAGAGAAATAAGTGGATTTTTTCTCAAAAAATAAGATAACGACATTCATTAATAGTAAAAATTTAACTCAAAATTGCGATAATCCTCGCAGCTATCTATTTATTATTACAAAGCAATCAAAATTTTGATTAAATTTTAATTTTACTCATAATATAGATAATCATGTAAATTCCGCGAAATTTTTACATTTTTCCTGAAAATTTTTTGGAATTTGTTCCAACAAAATGTCATTGCCTCTTGACTCATCGGAACTGATCTTTTTTGACAATGCTTATAATTTTTAACTTATTTTGATATTTTAACCAAACTTTCAATCAGCTGGACGTATTTTGCTTAAAAAGAGCCATAGAAAATGTATTATAAGTGAACAAACAATAAAAAGTGGGAATGAAATTTTTTTGCATTTTTTTTGATTGAATTTTACTATTGTCGACAGTTATGAAAAAATTGCATAAATGAAAGGTTCGATTAGTCATGAAAGATATTAATCATCTCTAATTTTAAAAAATCCCATTGTATTATTAAATGAATAAACTTTAAGAATTTTTAAAAAAGTTAATTTCTAAGAAACCAATACTGAGCACAATCATATATGTACTTTGGTTTTATTTGTTCAGTAACAGCTATTCCGAGTCTTTTTATTGATTTTAAATTTTATAGAATTATATATGCTTAAGGAAATTGTAATTTTATAAAGTATTACTAATAAATTAATTCTATCAATAATATAATTGACTATTTTATGCTAAGCGCGATTTGATTGCAAATCACATTCGTCCTTGTAACCTTATCAAGTTTTGTCGAGAATAAACTTATCAATGGCCTTATCAAGAATAATCTTATCAACAACCTTGTCGAGGATTTCTGATCACAAATTTTTTTTTTTGATGGAAAATATGAAAATGAAAAAAAGAAGATTGAAATTTAAAAACACCTCCAATGTTCTGACAATCCGGGAAACATTTCTTTTAGTTGTGAACTTCGAAGATCCAAATTTGAAATAGATAGTCGCGACTCGTAATTGAATAAATTTTTATCATCTAAGCTTTCATCGCTGGAGTAATTTCCATTCAGCGCTGTAATGCAATTTCTGAATTCATTTTTAAGAAGCATTAACAACATTTAAGAAAAACTGCAATGAAAAATAATTTAATTGAATGATTAGAAGTTTAGCAAAAATTAAAATTTTTAATTCTATTCCGATATTTGAATAAGAATCTCTAAATTCTAATTTTGAAAATATCCAATGTTTTAGCATACAGTCATCGTTGATATAGCTAATGCTTGAATTGCTGGAATAGCTGCTGCTCGTTGAACTCGATGAACTGGTAATTTTATCCGATGATATGCCGCTATTCGAAAATCCAAGTTTCATTAAGCTTGAATGAATATCATGCCAAGTTGCAACTGCAGCGATCAATTGATTAGATGTCATATTCATTCTCTGCAACTTGTTATATATTTATGCCTTGAATTTTTAAACAATTCTAATTTAAAATTTCCACAGATAATTTTTCTCTTAAATGTAATCTTTAATATTATTCAACTTCTGTTGTAATACTTGAAGCATCAAATTTGCCTTATCATGAACATTTCAATTCGGTAACTAATGATGGGTAATTATCAAATCGTGAAACGTATCAGAGATAAGAAAAGTCTCTGGAAAAGTTTTTCTCAGTATCTGATCATTTTACAAATATTTTCAATACATATTTGATTTATTGTTATTTTATCATTGTCTGATCACTGAAATACTGATTTTATCAGTTACATAGGCTATTCTCTTTTTTTTTTTTTTTTTCATTATCTTTCTATTTCTCTTGTCTCCACTGTAAGATTTAAAATGGAGCCGAACAAAAAGTACTTTATTGCAAAAAATAAAAAGGATAATTTATTGCAAACTTAATTTTTACTCAAAAAGCCGAAATTTAAAAAAGGTGAAATAATACAATTTAGAAGACGTTGTCACTAATACATTTCATCATTTTTTTCACTGAAATAAATCAGGCTTTGAATAAAAAAAAAGGAAAAACAACTTTCTAAATTCCGAAAAAAAAATTGATTTGATTAAAAAATCAAACTTACCAAATTAGAATAATTTTCTCCTTCGGTGGTATTTTCTGCAAATTGAAAATATTGCAAATTTTTAAACATTTCGTAGTTTAAATTCTAAGTGAACAAAGGAAATGATCTTTAAATTTATAACTTAATAATAAGATTAACAGGTGATTGCCTTTTTTATAGCATTTTCTTCGAGTTGGTGCACTGAATGATAATGCGCCATGTTGAAAAAAATTTTGACGTTTTTTTAGTGCATTTGATGTCATCTGATTGTACGAGATCAATCGATTATAAATTCGAGAAATGAGAAGAACTGAAATGACTTTACTGTGATAATTATTAAAATGTAGAATGAAACTTCATTTCCATTAATGCAACCAATCATAAATGACACATCAATTTTCTTCGTAGAAAAAAAAAACAAAAAAAAAAATGAAAAAGAATAATGAAAATATCTTCATGGAAAATATCAGGGAATGACAAAAATTGATTAAACGATTTCAAAAAATTAAATAAAAAATAGGAGAACGAAAAGAATCATTGTTTGTTTTAATATTTGGAAAGGTTTGCAAATTTTTTACTTTGGAAAAAAAATTACGTAATATTTGCTTCAAAAAAAAAAAAAAAAAAAAAAAAAACTTCACGAAAAATTTTTCGATTATCATATATATAAAGAGAAGTATTTGGAAATAATTAAGCTTAATTTGTCATTTATTGCAACATCTATCTTTTTATCAATAATTATTCATATATTTGGTCTAATTTGGCTTAATTTTAATTTTTTATAGAAATGAGCAAGTTATATCTCTCTGCTGCAAATGAATGCCGCCGAATGAATTTCCCATAATTTAATGATACTCGACGATTTAAAAAAACAAGAATGAAAAAATTAATGTATTCAAATTTGTTTTTAATTTATTTCTCAAATTTTTCCAAAAAATATCGCGATTATTCATTTGTAAATGAAAACATTTTCGATCACAAATTATTTTGTCAATACAATTGTGAAATTCAAATGATTATGACAGAATTGGAAAATTATTCTCATACATTTCATTGGATAAAGAAATTTTTCTGAAAAATATAGAATTGAAAGAAAAAAAAAAAAAAAAAGAAGAATACTCGGAAAATTAGATTATAAAAGAATCTTGCAAATTTGTAAGGCGTAATTTTTCGGCAAAATTAGGTTACAAAAATATTTTGCAAATTGATAAGACTTAACTTCTCGGAAAATTAGATTATAAAAGTAGCTTGCGAATTTATAAGGTACAATTTTTCTGCAAAATCAGATTAAAAAAAATATTTTACAAATTGATAAAACTTAATTAGATTATAAAAATATCTTGCAAATTGATAAGATTTAATTTTTCGGAAAATTAGGTTATAAAAGTATTTTGCAAATTGATAAGACGTAATTTTTCGGCAAAATTAGATTATAAAAATATCATGCAAATTGATAAGACTTAAGTTCGACCGAAACGAT
Source organism: Onchocerca volvulus (assembly GCA_000499405.2). Lineage (NCBI taxonomy): Eukaryota > Metazoa > Nematoda > Chromadorea > Rhabditida > Onchocercidae > Onchocerca > Onchocerca volvulus. The sequence goes on from HG738140.1 coordinate 2,982,001, forward strand.
GACGAATTTTTTAAAAGCAAAAGATATTTGTGAAATGCAAAATTTCGCAAACAAATACGATCGAATGTTTGCGTAAGAGATACGGTTAGGATTGACAATTGATAATACATGACATCATTAAATATAACGAAAATTGTATAATTCAATATAATATCAGCTAAAAGCTATCATTTTGCTTTTGCAATGATTATATCTTTTCTTCATTCTTTTTCCAAGAATACGGTAAAATTATTACAGCAAAGTACAGTAGCAAAACATGGTAAAATACGGTATCGATACAGTAAAAACACAGTATCAATGAACGAATGATTTAATGAATGATTTTTGTTAGATTAAATCGTAAAAATTCATTAAATATTTGAAATTTATCGATAAATTTTGTTTTCAACTAAAGATCAATGTCGCATGATTTTTTTGCAAGCATTACAGAAGAGTCAGATCAATCAAAAATTCAAACTATTTCAATATCATTTTTATTTTGATCTAATAAATCTTGCATGGCTTTTTTTCTTGCATCCTAAATTTTTGGCCAATATGACATTTTGGCTTCATTTATTTTCTACTACTGCCTTGGCACTTTTTTTTCTTTTTTTTGATCAAAAAATTGTAAAAATTATTTAATGAGAAAAAAATACATAGCCCCAAAGGAACTAATCCCATCCTTGTCGCTTTTTCCATTAAGTCATTTCAGACCAAATATGTTATTATTTGCGAAAGTAAATTATTCTAAAAGCCTATTCTAGTGTCTAATTAACGCAGAAGAGAATTAGTGAAACAAGACAAAAAGTATGAATAATTTCTGTAAAAAAATTGATAAATTAAAAATGAACAATTTTTACTGATTGGCCAGGTTATATTATCAAGGTCTTGCTTTTTGAATCTTCAATTCAAAACTTCTTAAATCTTCAATTCAAGCTTCGAAATTTCAACTCAAACTTTCTCTATTCAAATTTCGTCAATTCAATCATAAATTCAAAAAAAAAAAAAAAAAAAAGAAAAAAATTATAAATTAAAAGTGAAGAATTATGAATCTTTAATTTGAACTTCATAATTTGAAAATTTTGCTCTTTAATTAATTTGAAACTTGAATTTGAATTGAATCTTTAGTTTGAAATTTGAATTTGAATTTAAACCTTCCAATCAAAACTTCTTAAATCGTCAATTCAAACTTCGGACTTTCATCCAATAAAAAATTTGAATAATAGATGGAAAAAGATTCTTGCTAGTAATTTTTCAAGATAAATTGATAAAATTCATTTATAAATTAATAGTGGGCAAAAGATGGTTAAAAGTAAAAAGTTTTTATTCAAACAACAAAATTGGAATAACCATTTCAAATAACTCCGCGGAAGAAAAGAAGCAATCGACCGAATGCTAATTAACATTCCGAAAATTTCGAATATGAAAAAATGCTTATATTCATTCATCATCTATTATCTTAATGCTATCCAGTATTTTTTTCATCCAGCAAATAGATAAAGATTTGAAAATTTGAACGTGACAAATAAGCTGATCCATTCCAACATTACTTCGAAATTTCAAAATCCAACAATCAATAACATACTGCTTATTTCTATTTTTAGCCTGAATATTTATAGAAACTCTAATTTTAGTCTTTTCTTTAATGACTGATTACTGATCAGTGATGTTAATGAAAAATTAGTCATGAAAAAATTTGCAATAGTTATCTTTGTTGAAATAATGAAAAAATGCGTTTTTAATTAAACAAAAAAAAATTTGTTTAATTATTTAATGAATCCTAAGGCCTATCTGCAAAAAAAGAAAGCCAAAGATCTTTATAAACAAAGAGGAAGCAAATTATTTCCGATTGTTTTCGTTAATTTTCTGCTGCCAGAATCCTTGGATTCGTTTTAAAAGTTTATTTGCTGCGAATAGTTAACATCATAATATATTGATTTCTGCGAAGTTCATTGAAACAAAATTTTAAAACTTCAAGAATCTTCAGAGAAAAAAAGAAAAATGGAAATTTAATAAGAAAGAAAAATTTCTCAAAATTCTTCAATGTTTAAATTTATGTAAATTAATCCAACCAAATAAATTTTTAGAAAATCAAATTTAATTTTTGCTTAATTAATTATGACATTTAGCAAATAATTGCTTGGAATGATTATTTTATATAACAATAATTTTTTCGTTAACGTTTTTCTCTGCAATATTTATAACTAATCTTTTTCGATATATTTTAAATTGTTAAATGTTTTAACTAGAAATTTTCTTTTTTCTTATATAAAAATAAAATTTTAGAAGTTCGAATAGTTGCATCACAATTATGACTAACTAATACTGATTTTTTTTTTTTTTTTAAATTTAAATTGCTAGAAATTATTAACACGAATTCATGTTTGTTTTATTTTATAAATTTCATGCTTTTGCAATGTTTTAAGCATTTTACGGATAAAGTATAAAAAAAGCAGAATTGAAATGAATTGAAAAAATGTTTAAATTACTCTTCATTACAAATTAAATTTAGAATATCTCTAATATTCCAAAAAAAAAAAAATAATAATAATAATTATAATTTGTTGTAATTTAATTTTCATATTATCGATTTTTATTTTCATTAGTAATTAATCAAAAACATATGTTATAATATATGCAAGATAATTAAAATAATATAAAAATAGGAAATACAAAAGATTAAAGAATTGTAAAAATATATGGATTTATAGAAGTTTCCTCGAAAAAAAATTATCAAAAACATTTTTTAATAAAAATTTAGAATTTTTCCCAGAAAGATTGGATAATTAAGGTTTGTTTGTTTGTTTTCTCAAATCATATCATAAATGATGAAAATTTTTTTTTTTAACAGTGATAAAAAAAATTTGAGAATGTTATGTGAAAATTTTTGAAGAATTTCTATTATTAAATAAAAATATGAAATTTGGCAATATTTGAGAGGGAAAAAAAAAGGAAAAAAAAAAGTGAGCTGAGCTTCCATCTAAGAAGATCTAAAAGTAAAGTAAATTTTCTGGATGAAAATATATGTAATTTGAAAAAATGAAGTGCCAAAATGAGAGCATTCATTACGGATAGTTGTAAAATCGAAATGGACAGATTAGAAAATCCAACCAAAAAAAAAAAAAAGGAAAAAAATGCATTATGCTATTTACGTGGTCTTTTATTAAGGTGTTTACAATTATAAATTTTTGCTTAGGCTTCACTTAACTAATTAGCAAAAAGTAGCCTTACTTTTGTTGACAGAAAAAAAAAAAAGAAAAAAAAAACGTCATTTGAATTCTTTTCTTTTCTTTTTTTGATGAAAAAAAAAAAGTTTTTTTTTTTTTTCCTTTCATTAAAGGTTATAATTTCATAGAAGTTTTTAAAAAGATAATTGATAATATGTAAATACTATAATCATTTAACATAATATCAAAAAGTAATGATACTTAACAAGATATAGTTATTTATCTCTTCCAAAAAACAAAAAAAAAAAAAAAAGAAATCAAAAAAAAAGATATAAATAGTATCATAGATATTAGTTTTGTTATACATTTTCATTCTTTAAAGCTTTTTTTTTTTTTTCAAGCAAATAAAAATTACAATTTGTTAAAGTATTCCAACAATCAATTTACTTTGATTTTGATCTGATTGATCTGATTTCAATGATTTGTTCTCATTCATATTTTAGACTTTTATCAAAAACAATACGCTCACAGGATTTTACGTAATTTGATAAAACAAAAAAAAATTGCTTATTTTTCTTTTTCTTTTTTTTTTTTTTTTTCTTTAAATTCGGGATATGTTCGTAATTTATAATGAGTTGACTGACTGTCGAATGCTTGAATAATTTAGTTATTTTAGAATTTAAAAAAAAATTTAAATTTCACAAACCTTAAATCACATTTTGAAAATTTCTTCAGAAAAGATGGAGAAAAGATTTTAAATTTTATATAGAATTATTACAGAATCAATTTTTCGGTAAATATGATTTTTTTACCAGAATTTCTGATTGTTAAATGCAATCAATATTTGATGAAATAAAAAAAAAAAATTCAATTTACAATAGTTGAAGTCGATCCATTTGAAACTGTAACTTCTCTATGCCAGAGTTTTTTCATTTTGAGACTAATTCAATAATTTAAAATTTTAAATTACAAATAATTTTGAATTATTTAAATAATATCTCTAGTAGAAAAGTTAAATGGACCTACCAATTTGAATTTCAATTCTTTCAATTCAATTAATACTTGGCACTGATTAGTATAACATAATTTGGAATAACAGAACCAAATTATCATGTTTCCTCGGTGATAATTTAACGAATCAGAAATAAAAAATTAAAAGAAATGATTTAAAATTATGAAATTTTCAAAATGGAAAAGTTGTTAATTATTGAGTAATTTATTTTTTGCCCGTTATAACAGTAACATAATATATTAAGGAGCAGAATTAACTACTTTTTCATAAAATTTTATTGTTATAGTAAAAAAAAAAAAAAGAAAAAAAAACGAATTTCCTTGTTTAAAATCCATAAAGGAGCAAAATGCATCAGCAATTGAAAATTTTTTTAAAGAACTAATTCATGATTTTAAACTATAATCAATAAAGAATATAAGAATGGCACGATGAATTTTAGAAGTATTATTTCGCAAAATTCGGATCGATATTTGAAATGCCCAAGGAAACCACTTTTTATTATGATTTCTGCATATCTTTCAACAGAAAATCTTATGAATTTGCAAAATTTCTGCCCGCTAATTTGAAATAATATTAAGATTTAAATTTTTGACAATATTTTTTGTTGATTGTTTATGATTCTCTTCATGATTATGAATTTATTGATAAATTCGATGATATAATAGCTCATTAAATAAATATTGAGATAAATTCCAAAAAAAACGATTTCTTTTTTTTTTTTTTACAAATGATAAGAAATTAGTTTCATTTCCGGAAGTGAAATAAAATTTTTTCTTCAAAAATTGTTTTATCAAGATTAATTGCAATGTAAATATGCTGTCCTTAAAAAAAAAAAAAAAAAAAAAAAAAAAGCGAATTTCATGCCAACAAAACCTTTTAGCTGCCTCTAGAAAAAATATATTTAATCTTAATTTCTCCGAACGATAATGAACAAATTATAGCATAATTATGGAAGTGAGGAAAAAACATTAGGAAACAATCGCAAAGATTCAGATTATCAAATTTTCTGCTAGTTTTTCTTAGATTATTTAACTTCCTAGCCATTATTTTCTTTTTCCCTGTCTTTTCTTTTCCTTTAATTGACAAAATATGCGAAAATTTCTTCACGCATTATCGATCTTGACCATTTTTTTGCAGTAAAGAATGTAATTCATCCATCTATAACTTCATTTATTTCGAAAAGAACTTATAATTAGTTCACCTGGATGCTATAGTTTAGAAGGAATGACTACGAACTACTATTAGAACCAAAATATTGCTAACACAAAATTTTGGTTAATGAATTTAAATTATCAGACTTAGCTTTTGCAAGCGATAAAAATGTTAGTTATACCAATATAGAAGATGGCAGCAATAATTAATTCGGTCTGTAATAACAAAAAAAATGAAAAATTCATTATGTTTTATCCATTACATATAATGCTATCAAAATATACAATTATCTAGAAAATGATTTTAATTCGCAAAAAATGTGAAATAAAAAAAAAAAAAAGGCAAACTTATTTTTAATGAGAACATTAATTTTGATTGCAGTTTAAAAAGTCGTAATGCGAGAAAAAAAAAAACAAGAATATTTGAAGTTCTATACATCTATGTAATAATGGGATATAAAATTGCCACCAGAAAATACTCCGAAAAATAAAAAACAGCTATGAATAATTCAAATCACGCATATTTACAAGAACTTACTCTTCGAACAGAATTCTATGCTTATGATTTTGCGATATAAATAACAGCAAGTTAAAACTATAATTATAGTAACCGAAAAGTTGATGCTGATGATAATGATGACAATGGAAAACTGAAAAAATAACACAATAGAAGAAACAATTAAATAATTATCGACTGATCATGCATTTGCCCAAGCTTCTAATTCGGCCAAATCATCATCCTCTTGTTGTTTTTTGGCAATGACCTTCTTTCCAGAGACTGGAAGTTCAGCTATTGGAGCTTCAGGCAAAGTTGATACAGATGATGGGGTCGGTCCAACATCTAGAAGCTGCTTGTCAAGTTCTTCCTGTAAGAAATTTTGATGATTAATCAAAAATTATACATAATCACTAAAAATGAAATAGAATTTCACTCGATGGAAATGCTGACATAGATACAAAACGTTCTTGCTAAGAAAGAATATGTAAATAAAAGATGAAATTAAAGACAAACTTGCTCCAGTTCTTCCAGTTCCTTGAGCAATTCCTCTTCATCCATATCTTGGCCAAAACCAACTGGATTACTAATTGCTTCAGCAATTTCATTAGCAACCTCTTGCTGTTCTGCTATATCCTCCATTAAGTCGTGTACCTGTTAACGAATTTTACTTTTAATGCAACTAACTAAGATTTTTCCTTGAATATATCATGTTTGCTACTCCTAGAACATCACACTTCTTTAAGAATGATAACAATAATCACAACATCCAATTTAAATCATTTCACTACTTCACATAATACGATCAACTATTTCTCGCTTATAAATCTGAGAACAAGCAGAGAAATTTTCCTGCCCATGAGAAATTACTAAGAGAAATAATACAATAATGGAAGCATTTACCTGATCTACATCCATATCGTTATGTGCTGTTTTAAGAGCTTTTGCGGCAGAACCCATTACTTGTAATACTTCAGCATTTGTTGATGCATTTTCTAAAGCTTCTCGCTGGAATTCAATTGTTGACAAAACGCCATCAATGTGCTGCAACTGCTTCTCAAATTGTTTCTTCCGTTTTAATGCGTGCAAAGCCAATCGCTTATTTTTCGTTCCATGTTTTCTTGCAGATGCAATTTCCTGAAATAATCCTGATTCACAGCAGTTTATTATGCATTTTGAATTAGTTCTAGTTTTAAAGCTAAAAATTTTCCCTTTGAATTTTTAAGAGACTCAATCTTAACATAAGCTCTATTTCCTGGAAACATAAATAATTCCACAAGCTTAACGTTCTAAATCTAATAACATTTATCGGTCTCGCCAATAATTTCTTATGAAAAAAAAAAAGAAAGAAATATTAACCTTCAAATTATACAAATAAAAAAAAAAAAAGAAAATTAAAGCTGAAAAACTTACAGCTTCTATTTTCTTCTCTAAAAATTCTTGTTTCTTCACCAGCATTTCCTCGGTTTCCCGCAATTTTTGTATAGATTCTTGTGGAGTCGCTGGTGGTGCTTGCTGCTTTCTACTGCTACCAAATATTTTTCCAAAAACACTCATTGCTGAAAAATTAACTATCTGATGGTATTTGATAGGAAAAGTAGAACAGATCCCACTGTCAATAATACAAATTATTTATTCACTTATTTTCAGTGTTTTAGCATTCAATTCAAGCACTGAAATTAACTTTCTATAATTTTATAAGAACATTTCATATGCATTTTCAAAATAACTATACTGTTCAAACAAAACAAAGAAATCAAGAAATGACATCTAAAGCCAGAATGTATGTGAAACACTTCCCTAATTTAAACTTTGATGAAATTTTAACATTCTCAATTCGTTCTTTTCCAGATCAAAATTGCTAAATTTCTACATTTTCACAAAGAATAGACATTTTCATATTTTTGCATGAACAATGCAGTTATTTTGAAAACTTAACTTTCTCTAAAAGTACTCGAACTTATATTTCAAAATTTCCTGGCTTAGTGAGATTAACTTCGTTCCGGCGACGAAGCTTAGAGAGAAGTAATTTCTGATAATTTTAGTGAACACAATATATAGATCCTGATCTCTGACTAATCTATCTTATTTAAGAAAGCAATTTTAAAAGACATAAAGACATAAAGGAATTATGAGCGTTGACGACCTTTCAACTCTTCTTTATCCGTCCATTTATCACAGGATTTGCATTTGCTAAATTTTTTTTGTAATTCAGACCGATTTATCGCTAAGATTACTTTACGAAAAGTTCATTTCATCGATTTAACGGAAAAACTAACATAAACCCAACGAGATACGAATCTCAACTGCATATAGAACCTAAGTTCCACAAGAAAATAAAGCCTGAAATGAAGAAGAGCCGAGCCAAAACCCAAAATGAGAAAGAAACCTAGCCTTGAGGCATCTAAAAAAAAAGCTTCTGGTCTGTGTCACGCGTCAGCTGTAGCGTTATGATACACAACACTTAGGGCTGGGATTTTTTCATTTTCAGAAAGTGTTTCGTTAGTAGGTGGGGGAATTGAATTGATAAATTTTGATAAGTTCTTTTTTTTTTCTTTTTGCAATTGATCAAAATTGTTCTTTTGTTCTTCAAATCTCTAAATCTTTCATTACTATCTAAGCATCAAGTAGTTTAGTTTTGTCTGCGAGAGAAATTTGTGTGAAGCTTTTTCAATTATTTTCATAGATTTTCAGTCGAAAGAACAGATGATTAATTTTGTAATTTCTATGATATAGTATGATATGACTCATCCGAGAAAGAAGAAAAAAAATGGCTGAACAGAATGAGATAAAAGCGAAACTTATGAACGAATTATCAAATGTGCTTAAACAAGCAACATCAGAATATCCATCCGGCGATGCACTCTCGAAGTAATTTCTTTCTTTTTTTTTTCCGTTTGGTAAGAAAACCATATTATTGAATAAAATTCTGGTAAAATAATTGTTTTATTGTTGAACCGTTCATATTCAGCGTTGAATTTTTTGTTTGTCCGAAACAGCTTTGATTTTTAGGGAATCAACTCAAATACTTTGTAATACGATTGAAGCATTGTTCATTCATGGCTTGAAGAGAGCATTCTTTCACAAGAAACCACGAAGCTCAAGATATCCGGAACCGGTAAAAATTTTTACCGAACATCCTAAAAATATTTCCATTCTCCTTATTACAGAAGCTTGTTTAGTGAAAATGATATTTTCAGAATTTTTGGCCATTTGTTAGCAAATATACGCATAAAGCAGTATTGGATCAAATAGCTACACTGAATCAGATAAAGACGGAAATAGGAAAGTCACGGGTAAATTAAATTTTTTTTCCTTATTGTTTAGATAGAAAGAATTGTTCAATTGTTCTTGAATGCTATTTACGTTCAAGCTTACATCGCATGTTTATATTGCAAATATGTAAATTTTTATGTACTGCTTGCAGGCATGGGTCAGGATACTACTGAATGAAAATACAATAGAAAATTACTTAAATTTGCTGTCACGTAATATTGTTGTCTTAAGGTTAGTGGTGAACAGTAAATTAACACGAAATCAGCTTTTAAGATGAAAGACGGAACTTCCCTTGACTTTTCCGATTTATTTGAATTTTTTCTTTTTTATTTGCTTTTAGGTCTTTTTTAACTATTTTAGAAGTCTTACGCCACTGATATTTTTTTCTTATATTCCATGAGCGGTATTTTTCTTGCCTTAATTTAAATGTTTCAGCAAGTTTTACGACAAATGGGCTTTTCTAAGAGATACAGAACGCATGAATATACTATCAGGTTATATAAAGGGACTGACAAGATTGACTGTCGAGGCGCCCATAAATAGTTTCTCTCTTAATACTTGGACTCCTACTCCACTGATACTTTCTGGTTTGATAACTGGAGAACCTGCAAGATGTGAGTTAAATTCTTGATTTCGTAAATTATATTTTGGTTCTATAATTTAATTTATTTTGGAGCAGTTACTGATATTCAAACAATTTTCAGATTGCTTAACTTCTCAGACTTTTGGACTACTTAATTTTTCATTTTTGCAGACATTTTTTATATCCACAAAGGTAGCCTTTTATTTCAGTAAAACAGTTAGCAAAGAGTCGTTGTCGTTCGCTGAGCATGCTCGAGGATACGGAAATTGCTGAAAATGCATTAGAGTCTTTGTGCGGTTCTACAGAATTATCCCTTTCTTCGGACGCAGGAGATTCCGATAGTTAGTTTGTGTTCAGTAAAGAATTCCCTCGATTTGTTTTTTTCCCGCGAATGTTTTGATTGTGGTTTCTTGTTTTCTCTGTCTCTCTTTTTTACTCATTCTTGCTATCAATGTTTTTTAAGCAGCTGGACGGGAAGTTGATGTTTCTTCTGTTTATTCGCATCCATCAATGCTTGATGGAGAGAATATTTATCTCCCAGCTTTGAATGCCGCAAACAGTTCTGTACTTTCAAATCCAGTTCCTGAAGACAGCATCTTAAATTACGATCCTCATCAGGTTCAATTAATGATTTTCTGGCGTTCTGCATTATCCAAATAATACCGACTTAAGTCATGTGTCAATTTGATTCATCCTGTTCACCTGACTTAGAAAATGTCCTATTTATCTCTCTACTTCAGTCGTGCTCCAGAAACTTTGTTTGTATGGTGGTGGTATTCTAATCTGCTGGTTTGAATTCATGCACAACTTTTATTTCGAAAAAGATGGCGGTTTCTCATTCCAGATACGAGTAATTAGGAGTACCCATCGCCGTGTTCGGCGTTCATCTAAAAGTAGCAGTGTTGGCAGTTCAAAGAGTTCCAGAAATGAGTCCAAACCAACTACACCTAGCGAGTCGCAAAATGTAGGTTTTAATAAATAAATTACTATAAAATCGGACTAGAAAGATAAGTTGGAATGTAAAATTTTTTTCATGCAGAAAGTATCCCATAGTCGAAATGAATTATGTATTGAATAATTAAGAAGAATTCTTAAAAGAAATTGATTAAAGCAATGAATTTTTCTTTTAAGGTAGAGGAGGTTGGAAAAGAAACGAAAATTTTCGAAGAATCTTATGACAATATGCAGCAAACTATATCTTCAACCCATACATTAAATAACGAAAATAAAGAAAATCAGGATCAGACGACTCGAGCGTAGTAATATTTTTATTTATCACTCTTTTTTTTTTTTTTTTTTTTTACATTCAATATGTATTTTAGCGAGGAAAAAGCGGTGAAAGTGAAAGAGGATAAATCATTTGGATCAGACAGTGAATTATCAATGAACAATGAGTTTACAATCCATGGAATGTCGAAAAGTTCACAAAATGACTCAGGAAATTGGATTGGTTCATGTGCCATATCTGACGGTTCTGTTTTGTTATTTTTATGAGTGCTGAATTACTGTACATATCGGTAACTGGTTTATTCGACTCGGGCATCCTTTTGGTATAGAGTAATGCGCTTAGACAGCAAAAACAGCGAAATACATGTTTCATTATCTTGAAATAAGTTAACAGAACAGTATATTTTCGCTCTATATAATTGAGATTATTAATGATACGGAAAATTTCCATGCTAATAAACCGTTAAGCAGTTTGGCATTATTATGATGAAGTTTTGAGATAATCTGCTGTCGAGATTTCTGATAATTGATAAAATCCATTAACTTATATTTTTAATTTTCTTGCTTCTTTCTCTTAAGTCGTTGAGGGATTATTCATGTTACTCTCATCTTTTTTTTAGGTGTGGCTGATGATATCAATCTAGAAAATTCTATACAGGGTACGCCATATAATGTTCTTTATAATCTTTGTCCTGCGATCTCAGTCGATAATGAACAGTCTTTCACTGCATCAGGAAGCAAAATCGGAAGTATGTCGAAAAAATCATCAGACGTGGAACTGGTAGTTCTATTTGTCGAGCATTTTATATTTTTCTATATCTAGCTTCAACTTTTTTACTTGAACGATTTAAAAATTTGTTCCAGAAACGATCGGTGTCCATGCAAGATGATTTACATATGTCAGAGCATTATATTGAAGGGAATAGCCTTCTTGGTAAAGGCTGGATTGTTCATAATCATTGCGAAGCTGAGCCTTTTGTTAGTTATTTAACAGAGCAATTTTTGTTTTTTGCAGCGCTTTTATTAAAGATATATAATTTGGTGAGCAATGTCACTTTGAAATTCCCATTTGGAGGTTGGTCAAGCTTCAAAAATGTCTTCATCGACTAACACAGATTCTTCTCGAAATCTTGAGATGGAAATAAGAAATGTTCTTGAAGCTTCGAATGAGGTAATTCAGGTCTAGTTAAACCTTAAATTTAAATTCTTTTTATTAGCTGCTGTTGATTGTCTTCTTAACGACATTGATTCAGCTCTTTTTTTTCCTATCTGTTCTAATTTCACATTTGCTGTACGTGCAATTTCCTGTGAATGTGTTAAGGAATTCTCTCATTTTATAACTCTTATTTTTGTGGAAATGACTGCAAAGTTTTCTGCTATTTGTTTACTCTTGCAAATGTTGTAAAATATGCGATATTGTTTGTACAGCATGCATAATTATTGTAGGTGGTGAATCAGAAACATTCGGATAATGGTAGTCTTAGTGATGGAATTCCGGTATTTGAAAAAGTAGAAAATTTGTTGCAGTGTTCTAGCGATGATGTTAACACATCATTTTCCATATCAGATCATCAAGGAGCTGTACTTTCCAAGGAACCAAAATCAGAAGTTTGTTTCTAGGTTATTCGTTCCTGATTTCTATTCGCTTCAGTAAAATGAAATTATTTAATGCAGTGATCACTTCTTTTTTCTTTTTGATTAATTTAGATTGATTCAAATGGGGATGTTTCTCAATTTTCGGACGAAATATTGATTAATATTTTGACATCGATTCCTCATGAGAAGGGCCTTGATTCTCAAGATTTTCGCTGTTTTACATGTAGAAAATCAATTGGTCCAACATTTGCTTCATACAGGTTTATTTTTGTTATATATATAAATAAATAAATAAATAAATAAATATATAAATATAAATATATATATATGTATATATATAATCATTGCCCTAGTGAAATCTTGCAATTCACTTTATTGTATATTATAATCAGCAATACCTGAACTATGCTTTTCATCACAGTATCTTAACAGCTTTGCACTAGATGTCAATTTCGGGGTGATGGTGGATTTATTTCTACATTTCGTTTTTTTTCGTTTTTCTTTTTAGATTCAACTTAGAAATAAAATTGTTTCAGGAAGTGTTGTTTTGACGAAAAATATTATTGTGATGGATGTTTTAATAGAGGTGAGGAAAGTGTTATTCCATCGCGTTTAATTCGTAACTGGGATGGACATCCAAGATTTGTTTGTAGGAGCAACATGAATTTCATTGAAAGCATTAGAGATAAAGCTGTTCTTCACCTCGATCAAATCAATCCCCATCTATATACACACTGCCATGCTTTAAATACTGTGAAGGTGCTTATTTGTTATCTTTGTGCGTAGTGATGTATTTTCAATCTCTCAAACTGATAAGTATTGTATTTTGCCTTTAATAGGATAATTTAAGTTTATAAATCTGAGAAATTTAAACCGCTGTTTGTGAAACTTCATAAAAAAGTGTTAATTAGTCATTTTTCGAGATTTATATGTTGTCATTTTTCGTACCACAGTTAGTAGTTATATGATACTAGTTGATTGGATAACATTGATAACTTTGGTAATATAGAAATTTATTTAATATATCTTTATTCTTTGAAAAAGAAAAATTTTTTTTTTCTAGTTCCTGAGAGAGAAATTGTCATTGTCGGCAATGTATCTTCAATCGTGTCGAAAGTCAGTTGCTGAAGATTTAGAAAGTCGCGTTTGGCCTAAAGATTATCTTTATAAAGATATCCACTTGTATTCATTTGCAGTATGCTTTTTTTTTTTTTTTTTTTTTTTTTTCGAAGTAATGAAGAAAATGATTGAGATCACTGAGCTTTTTCAACTTTAAAAACTTGATATGATGGATTTTTTTTTATGACAAATCAAATTCAGAATTATTAGAAAAAAAAAGAGGAAAACGTGAAGTGCTTAGCAGATTCATTATTTCGGTTCGGCAAACAGTGTACTCCAAATAATCGCTCATAAGTTACATTTCGAAAATCACTGTATTATTTGCATTCTTCAGTTACTTCCCATACTTAGTATCAGATGAAATATAAGCATAGGGATCACCTTGACAAATGGAATGTACAACTCGATAATCAGATATTTTGTCGCAAGTTTTATCCAGTTTTAGAAATCGTACTGAAATAAATCAAATATCGCATCTGAATTGAATAGTTTTTCCAGTCATCTTTTAAAAGAATTTTTTTCCACGGAATTCAGTAGTTTTTCAGGATTTATTAACAGTACTGTCAGGTTATATGGAAACCCATTTGAACAATTTGTTAAATTTCACCACAGAGCACATTCGACGATGTTTGCTATGTTCCCAAAAAGGTTTCATATGTGAAATTTGTTCTTCTGCTGAAGTTATTTATCCATTTCAACTAGAAATAACGTCGCGAGTAAGTTTTGCAACTGTATTTTTGCACAGTTTTGCAGGCATATAACTTGTTAATTTGTTAAAATCTTGAGATTTATTGATTTTTTGAGTTTAATTTTTCCAGTGGTGATTTTTATAGGTTATGGAACGTAGAAATTTTAGCAGTTGAAATGATAATATACTATAATATAACATAAGTGAAACACAAGACCTCTTCATTCTGTAACTTTTTTTTTGCAAAAAATGTAGGTACTATGTGATAGAAATTTTGATAATTTTAATAGTTTGAAATCATTTTTTCTTATTTTCAAATGCTATTATAAAATATAAAATATAAGCATCTCTTATATAATTTGTGAAAATTTTAGTGTCTGGAATGTTTTTCGGTATATCACAAGAACTGTTTAGAAAAGCAGCGGTGCCCAAAGTGTACTCGACGAGAGCGGTATATGCAACAACAACCGAATATTGGTTCCCAACATTTACTTCTTGATATGGATTAAAACTTTCGAAATCAACTTTTTGAAGATTTTCGGTTATATTTTAACTGAAATTTAGTTTTTTTCTTGCATAATACCAAAGGCATATCGAGGTTGAAGCATTGGCAAAAAAAATTACTCTGTTTATTAAATTTCTTTATTCATTTCTTTCAACGAAATCTTAGTCGTTGTGGCTTAATTTTCCATCCGTTACAATACTTTTCGAAGAAATTTTTGATGTTAACGAGTTTATTAGATATAGAGATATTTTCTTAGTATTTTATATCACTTATGTATATACTATGCATACATCGTCTTTTTTCATGTTTTTAGAAATTGCTTTAGCGCTTGATGAAATATTAATGATTTATATGTAAATTGCATTTGCTGTATATGATAATTGTGCGGATGATTTATACATAAACTAATTTGCTCAAATGTTTACGAATAGATTAGAAAAAAAATAAATGTAATATAAGATCTCTGTTTTCTCCTTTTATTTTAATATAAATCATGCAAAAAAAAAAGGCGCAAATTAATTCATCATTGATGAATTAAATGAATGATAATTAGGAACAAAAAGTAATTCGGAGAATTTGAAATAGTTCCAATCCCAAGCATTTATAAGATTTAAATTTCGCAAAAACTACCATTCCAACTAGAGTGGTGCTTTTAATAGCTCTTTCCAGTAGCTTTATTCCTTTGTATATTTGTTGCTGTTTCAACTGATCATGTCGATTTATAATACTGATATACTATTTTTCTCGATATCAAAAATTTCGATATCTTTCATAATCAAAATATGATAGCAATGTAAATGAATAAAATGGGCTCCAACATGTCGGTTATAGATTGGAGCCCGCATGTATTCAATTCATTTTATTAGTCATATAAAATATATCAATGTATAATTACATCACATAATCGATCGTATTTTTTGACATACAAAATTGTTGGACTTGAAAATTATGCCATTTTTAAATTTGTGAACAAAAATTGTCCTATCTCTAGATTTCCCATTTTCTTAAAAACAAATATGAGAAGTAATGTTCAATCTTTAGTGAATAAATCGGCCAAAGAAATAAAGTTTCAAATTCATTTTTAAACTTTTTAATGATAAATGATATTGTTTTTTTTCCTCAAAAATTTCTAAAAAAGTATTTTGATCATCATATAGTATTGAAAGATATATCACTACATTTCTCCATAATAGAAGATTAATACCTTTTTTTTGCAAGGGATTACAAAGAATAATTTAATCATAATTCGAAATATTTTAAGCATTTCATCCTGAAGGATAATTAGATAATCCGGGAAGAAAAAAAAAACGATTTTCAAATACTTCAAGATATATCATCGAAAAAAAAAAATCAATTTACAAGTATATCATCGGAAAAAAAAGACCAAAAATTCCATAGGACTGGTCAATTGTCAGAGGTCAGATAAATTAGAATAACCGTGATTTCTATCTCTAAAGCAAATGTACAACAGATAATATTGTATTTCTTGTTCCGGAAATTTACAGATACATCTGCTTTAGAACCAATGTATATGTAAGCATCCGGAAAAGATAATATATTTGTAAGCATATGTATAGGTAACTTCCGGAAAAGATAATACTGCCAAAGAAGTAAACAAAGGAAATAACAACCCATTTATCCAAAAAACCACAAGAAAACAAACAACAAATTTGGGAAAAACACTAGACTGAAAACTTTGGTGAGACTAAAACCAATAATTAATACACCAACAAAACTACCTAAGAACCCCAAACTGATAAGATAATTATATACTTTCGAAAAAGATAAAATATTCGTAAGTTTCCGGAAAAGATGATAATACAAACAGATAAATTTTGTGCCTCCTTTTCCGGGAACTCTTCTGTATACAATAAAAAAAAAAAAAAAAAAAAAAAAAAAAAAGGAAAACTCTTAAATAACTTTTACAACTCTTACAAAAAAACTCGAAATTCGAAACTCTTACGCTTACATATATTTAAACTTCCGGAAAATATGATAGAATACTACCTGTTAGATAATTCTCTCATATACGTATAAACTTCCGGAAAAAGAAGCACACAATCATTCTTATAAAAATTATTCCTATCAAAACATACTTTCGGTGAAAAAAAAAAAAGCTATTCATCCGTCTTACGATTCTTTTTTCGTGAAAAATTTGATCAATTCTGATACTTTGCTAGGATTTATTTGATTTACTCGAATATTCTCTGTTAATTTGCTTGTTTTATCATAAAGAATAACCCAGTGATCAATTTGCTTGGATATTTGCTTGTAACATAAACGATACAACAAAACATCGATGCTATCGTTTTTTTTTTTTTTTTTTCCAATCGTTGTGAAACTATTGACGTCTGAGCCAGCCATCCTACCTATCAAATTCTGTTGAAATAAGACTTTTCTTGTTAGCACACCTGTTGTTTCACTTCATTTTTTATCATTTGTCTCCGTAACAATTTTTTTGGTGACTACAAACATCAACATATATCATCACAAACATATCTCATATATATTGTATGTGTGTATGTGTGTATGCGCATGTGTATGTATGTATGTGGCATGTCTACATACATGCATGCATGCATGCATGTGTGTATGTATGAATGTATATGTATGTATATGTAAATATGCTTTCCATTCTGATTCATAGCTATTACCAAATTTTCGTTATAAACGTCCTCAAACTGATTGCTTTTTTTGAAATTTTTCTTTGAGCTTTCTTTCAACCAAATTTATGTCTTTTTTTTTGTTGATTATATCTATCTTCAAGTTGCTTATTCATTATTTAATTAAGCATTTAATTTGTACTTAAGTAAAAGCTAATTTATGAAATGCATATACTATCCTTTAATTATGATATTTTGTAAAATAAAAAAATAAAAAAAAGAGGGAAATTGATTAGAAATAATCGGGAATGCATTCCGTGAATTTTGATATTGTGTTGTTGTAAAGGACAAGTTTAAACCATCTGATATCGCTGACTTTTAGAGCTTAAATTATAAATATTTTTGAACCATGCAATTATCATTTTGATTTTTGTAGCTTAAATTTTCAATATTTTTAAATCACCTAATATCTTGACTTCTGGAGCTTCGACGATCACAATCACTGCACGTTAGATATTTCACGCAATCTTCTCATCTCCTATATTCATTTCCATGCGTCAAATCCATTTTTTTTTTAATTTTTTTTTTTTTTTTTACATTACTTCGACGATAACGATCGTCTGGACAAGTCATATATCATCTTGTCTGAAAGGACAAACAAACAGTGCAATGATTCGTATAACTTTACCGATTAAATTCATCCAATGATCGATGATGGCATTGTTTCGATGCTTGCTCACTATTTCCGAAATATTGTCTTGAATTATTTGGGTAATTTCTAAGTTTTATCACATATAAAACTGATGATTAATTAAGATGAATAATTTAACTTATCATTCGAATTGCTAATATTTTCATCATATTTTTTTTTTGGACTTTCTTTATTTGCTTTCAGTTAAGCACCAATAATTTGTCTCTAAGATCAGAAAATTTCATAATAATAGAATAATTGATAAAGATAGAAATTAAAAAGTTATTATAAGCAATTATAAATATCTATTATTGCAGATATTATGATGGAAAATTGATATTAATCGGCTGAAATTATTTTAATGATAGTTTGAAATTAGTGCTTTTCTTTTTATATCTAAAAAGTTGTTTTTTTTCCTTTTTTTTTTTTGCTGCAATAGCAATGGGCAAAAATCGGCTACCTTTTAAATTTAACATCATTTAATTGATTGACTAATTACTGGAAGTTTTTATTAGCATTACTTGTTACTGATTGTTTATTACATCATTCTATTTGCTTAAAGAAATGGTGTAAAATTAATCTTCTACATTTTGATACATAAATTTTTCATATCATATTTAAATGATAATGATTGCAGGTTTGTTTCGAAAGTAAAACAAATTATCTTATTCATAATGATGTCCCAATTCAAAAAAAAATAAATAAAAAAATAAAAAAAATCTATTTCAATTTTTAATTCGAGAGCAAACATCAACTTATTTCAATTTGACCTTATGTAATCCAGACTTAAACGTATTACTTTTGGAGCTGGATAGTGAAATGAATTTTACAATTATCATAAATTATATAAATCTTTCAATCAATAATACCATGCGAAAATTTTGATGAAAAATGATTTATTTCGAGCTGTAAATTTTATTTAACATTTAAGAAAATATCTAATAAAAATTTGTTGAATAATGAGAAAATTATTTTTATGCTCATAAAAATAATTATAACATTTATTAGAAGAGTTATCATTTTAAAAAAGTGGAATATATGGAAATGAAATAAATTGATCATAATCTACCTCACAATTATTTTCATCCGAAAATATCTATAATTTTTAGAAATTGCTTCGAATTCAATTATTTATTCCTTATAATGGTTAATTTAAGGCTTCAGTACTAAAAAAAAAAAGTAGAATATATGGAAAAGAAATAAATTGATCATAATCTATTTCGTTACTATATTTGTCCCGAAAATATCTATAATTTTTAGAAATTGCTTCTAAAATCGAATATCTGTTCCCCCATAATGATTGCTTTAAAGCTTCAATAAAACAGGTAATTCCGGGTTGCTAATTTCAAAAAAAAAAAAAGTGGTTAAATTGTCATTTTGATGTGTCATCCATCTGTAATGATTTGTCTGGCTGTATTGCTGAGTGGCCGAGTACGCCCAAAACCAGTTTTTGAATTGAATTTGAAGGCGACGATAACGATGACATCTTCTAGTCGTTTGTGCTTTTGCTTTGGATGGGTGTACAGATTAAGTCGGCCACACGCGATTCAAGTCAACCCATTTTTGTCCGTCGTAAGTCAATTTATAGAATTTGCGTGTTCGTTTCGCAAATCATCCGCCATCCAAGCTACCTTACGCAAAACGGTTTTTTTTTTTTGTAGCCCATAAAAAAAGCCCCATTCTTTTTTAGAAATTATTTAATTTGTAAATGGATGCTTTGGAAATATTGCATGTGGGAATTTCAATGTATTGCATGCTTCACTCCAGTGTCGGTCATTCTCCAATAAATTCAAATCTTGAAATTTGCATGTTTCTATACCTAAACTTTTAATGGATTTAGATTTTTCCGCAAATTTCTCTTTACGCAATCAGTTCTCAGCAACAGAATGCTATCGACTTTGCTGTGGAACATTTTTGTTTTGGAAATTTCAGTTATATCAAAAAAGTATTTTATATCTAAATTTTTAATGGGTTTAGATTTTTTTCATTGATTCCTCTTTACGTTACCAGTTTTTCAATATCAGAATGCTATTAGCTTTATTGCGAAGCATTTTTGTTTTAGAAATTTCAACTATATTAAAAAAGTATTTTATATCTGAATTTTTTTGTTGGGCTTAGATTCTTTCACCGATTCCTCCTCTTTATACAATCAATTTTCAGCATTAAAAATATTATTGGCTTTATTGCGGGGCATTTTTGTTTTAGAAATTTCAATTATATCAAAAAAAAAAAAATATCTATTGTATTTAGTTAAATTTAAATGCGATTTGACATAAATCAAATGATACCTCTTGAAATAATGAGTTTAGTGAACTTGGATTATCAGTGCTCGAAATTTGACTAAATCATCGCATTAACGGACAAAAATCTTGATAATGATATTTTTGATGATATAAAGATGTAGTTATTTCCTGGTTTTTTTTTCTTTTGGCTTTTTTTTCTTAGTTTTTTTTTTTTTACATTTGAAAAGTTCCTTCAAAACTAGGTTGGAATGAAGAAGAGTGACAATGGATGAAAATGAATGTAATAAAAAATTAATGCTTGAATATATGATTGGATTTCGAATATCAATATATATCATTTTTTTATTAGTTTTATTGTTTTGTTATAATTGTTCTTGCTATATTCCAAAGGTCACTTGATTCAAAGGCAAAAAAACAGAGGTCAGAAATTATCAAACTTATAACAAATTAATTTTTTACATATAAATTATAACTTTTTTTTATTTTTTCATAATCCATCCCAAATTTCTTCATCATTTTTTTAATATATTATATTCCATTTCATTTATTGTAATTCATTAAAAAATCTATAATTTTTTCAATTTTTTTATTTATTGATTTTATTCTAAATGAGGCTAAAAATTTTGCGATATGAATCATCGTCCCCCGATTAAGAAATTTATTATCGTTACCTTTCTTCTTCTCTTTTTTTTTACCTTTTTTTTTTTTTTTCCTTCGTCCTTAACTTTCAATTTGTGTCATAAAGGGTAAAAATGGGTACGACTAACTGATTGATAGCTATCTGGTATACGGTAAGTTTTGTCTAATATGTGAATTTTTATGGAAATAAAAGAAAAAAAAAATGCTCGCAAAAGCTTCATATAATGTACAGAAGCAAATTTGCTCTTTTTTTTTTTGTATTTTTACTTCTTATTTCATTGGAAAGATTCTTTTAATCGATATGGGAATGATTTTTAATGAAATTTTTGTTCAAACGATTTTTTCTTTTTTTTTTTTTGAATTAATCATTAGAATCGTTCAATTTTTGAATTATGTAATTTGTGCAAGTTTTTTATGATTCGTCCATTTGTTATTTCAACAAATGTCAACTTTTTTTTTTCTTTTTTGATTAGGAAATTTGTTTGATATATTAATCAAAAATTACTTTATCAAAAGAAAAAAAAGAAAAGAAAAAATTTTTGAGATTGAATCGATTTGAGGTAATATGCTTGATAAATTTTCTGTGTAATTACGAAAAAATTTCACCGTAATTACCATTTTTGTGCTACAAAGTTACAGTATCAAAACTATCATCTACAGTAGCATTTAAGTTACAATAAAAATTTATTAACAGCGCCGTTTTTGTAGAAATTTAAAATATTTCAATGCTTAATTTCTTATTTTATTTAAAATTTTTTTTTTTTTTTTTTGCAGATTCGTTAAAGCAGAGAGTAGCATTTTATCTCTGAATTTCTGGTGATGAAATGGCAAAATAATATCGATGATGATCGAGATTTCATCGTTCAATCAATTTAGCTTTAAAGAAAAAACTCATTTCGCTCCTTCACCTTTAACCTTTTGACCTTTTCCAATCCGATAATTTTTTCCTAATCCAATAATTCCACCATAATAATGCATACATTATTGGTGCGAATTTTGGAACATCGACAACTTTCACATGCTGGTCAATTATTTACTATATCCGATTATGATGTTATCGCTGATTTGGTATGTTAATTAGTTCAAATTAATAAATTTTTATAAAATTATAGATTATCGTCATAAAATTTTGTATGAAAATCAATATATGACCCATTGTGAAGTGTGAAGAAATATAAAATGAATTAACTTTAAATAGTACTAATAATCTTAATTGATCTTTGATGAGTATATAATTGGGATTATTCATTTGAAATTTTAATTTAATATTTATATAATGAATGTTCAACATTCTCATTTACATTTCTATAATCTATTATTTACCATAGCTTTTTTTTCTTTTTTTGATTATCTAACTGAGATATTTGCATGAAAAATATAGATAATATTATTAAACTTTATTAGAATAATGTCATTTTTTTCATAATTAATCACAATTATCATTTTTTGATCATCAGAAATCTTATCTCATGCAAAGTTTACGCTTTTAATTATTTCAACCTATTACTTACTTATGTGATCAAATTCCACTATATTAATTCTGATGATCTGATGCAGTTTTTTTTCATTTTTTCATTTTTTTTCAAATTAAATGTAAAATTTCATGAAACTCCGATGAATGTTAGGTTGTGGAAACAGTCCAGTTCTTAGTATTTTTGATTTTAGCATCGAACATTGGCAAAAATCAAATCAATCTTTAATGCGCCTGATTACTGTCGTAGTGCAATTGATCAGAGTGTCGTCGAGATCGTCTTAGCTCGTATCACTGCTGCAATTCGGTGATTATTTTGCTTTATTCTCTTCGTAAGATTGAAAATAATTTTTGATTTTTTCTATTCTTTTTTTTTTAATTCTTTTTTTTCCAATAATTTAAAGTAGTATATTTTGAGATATTAAATCTCGTTTCTTTTTTTTTTTTGAGATATTAAATATTAAATATACATTGTAGTATATGTTGAAGACACTAAAATTTTACAGCATTATTAAACTTAGAAGAAATGCAAAAATATTCATTAATATTGTAATTATCCTAAATTAAATGAAATAGATATAATAAGCTAATTTATCGATTCTTAAAAAAAAAAAAATCATCTTTATTAATTATAAATTTACTAAATTATAGATTTAATTATAGTTTTTCTTAATTATAAATTTATGATAGATTTTTACACTATTAAATTTACTAATTACTTGAAAAAACAAAAAAAAAAATTGCATTTTTACGTTTGTAATTCAATCATTGGCAATATATATATATATATAGGTCAAAGGTTAAATGTATATTTTCTTGAAAATTTTTTAGTGAAATGAATAGTATCGAAACATATGCGCCAGCATTAGTTGATACACTTGGCAATTGTTTGAGCCATAAAATGACTTCTACTGATTTAAATGGCACTCTAATCGATACGCCGCATTGTAAAATTGCTTGCGAACTTCTCAATAGCCTTTTTCTTGTAAGTTTTTTTTTTTTTTTTTGGATTTTTTATGAGAATATTCTTGATTTTTTCTTTTTTTTCAATTCGTAATTATTCGCTAGTTGTGTATATTTCGAAAATTTTCAATTTATCTGCGAAAATAGCAGACATTAAAATAGTTTGTTTTATATAAAGCATTTTTATACTATAATATATTTTAATTCTATTCCCATTTTCTTTTTCATTGCAATATTTTCTTTATTATTATCTTATTTGATCTTATCATTGATAATTTGTTAACTTATGATGTTAGTAGTAATTACTTAAATTACATGGAATATTTATTAAATTTCATTATTGAAATTTATTTTTATTAATTTTATATGTAGGATATTTGTTTTTTTTTTCTTTCACATTTGTTATGTTTTTAAATTGAAATTTTTAATTTAAATTGAAATGAAATTTATGATGATTTCAAATAATAAGGATTAAAATGAAAAATAAATTTCACTATTAGTAAAACGTAACAAATGTGTAAGAAAAAACAAAAAACAAAAAGCAAAAATAAATTCAATAATAAAAGCAAAAGCATTCTTCATATTTCAATGATTATACTAATTAAAATGAGATTTATGATAGTTTGAAATTTTATGAAATTTATATTACAAATCTAAGTTAATATTTCAGCGTTACAGTAGGATACTTTTTTCAGCATTACAGTAAGAAATCCGTAATGACGGTAACCGTACCAACAGCAATTCGAGCATTAAATTGTGGAAGTGATGAATTAACTCGAAATACTACTGGATATTTATCATTAGCCGCTATACATAATGGACGTCTTCTTGCACAATATTCTTTACAAATTATTACTAATATACTTAATGGTTGTTCAAAATTTTATTTTAGTAATAAAAAAGAAATAATTAAATTAATTAAATAAATTTAAAAAAATCTAATCAGATAACTGTGACTTATTACAGTATGAATGAGAGAAATCAATCTGCAATATACTGATAATGCTCCGTAGAATGGATATATTAAATTTTAAATAAATAATAAGAACAAATAATAAAAAATAATAATGACGAATTTTAAATGAATAACAAGTAAATTTTAAATGAATAATAAGTAATAGAACAGAATAAAGGAAATATTAAGATAAACTACTATTCATTGAATTTTATTTGTTACAAAAGATCAAAGTTCTCAACATTTCTTTGATGTTCATAAGTAAAAATTGTAAGTTTAAAAAAAGAAAAAGAAAAAAAAAGAAACATTTCCAGTAACATTTAATTTTAATGGTTTTCATTTGTAAATGCAAGAAAAAGAAATATAATTTGTTCAACTTTTTTTCTTTTTTTTATCATATCGAATATCTGTAATTTTAAAGTAATTTCTTTTCTTCAAATTTTTTTAAATAAATTTAATGGAAATGATCGAACAGTGTGTAATTTGAACTCTTTTATTAAACATCAAAGTATTTTCCTTTTTTTATATTTGCTAGAAATGTATAAATTTCATAAATGATAAGTACTAGTTTAGTTCACTATCTTTTTACCTTGAACTTCTTTATAAAACTTGTCAAATATTTTTGACATTATTGGCATGATATTATACTCTTATATGATTAACTTTATCAGTATAATATAAATTATATGCCAATATTCATTAAGCATCATCTAAAATCGATGAAAATTAAATTTTCCTTCAAATTTTAATTTTTTCTAACAATAAAATATTTAGGCAACTTTTCATTGGTAAGGGTAATTCCGCAGCTTTATCCGGAAAATCGTGAACCGTTCCATGCTCATTTTCCGGAGATTCTTAAATTGCTTAAAAATGAACAAACGGATCAATCAGAACGTCTTTCCATCCTGCAATTTACATCTATGGTTGCCAACGCTAATCCTGATGTAAGTTGTCAAAATTGCTAACTTAATTTCTTTTAAATTCCTGATTGGAAACTTTTTATCAAATTTGATTATTTTCTTTTTTTTTCCAAAAAAGAAATAGCAGCGACGGAACTTATTTTGCAAGCTTTAAGCAAATCATTATAACATTGATTACCCTATGTTAATGTATTAAATTAAGCTATTTGAATTCATTAATAACTTAAGAATTCTGAAGAGCAATTTAATTTCTGACCCTACCTTTAAAAAAACTTTTTTTTATACTAAAATTTTGAGGAAGATTCATGAAAAGAGATTGAATTGAACTGTTGGACATCTTGATGTAGATAACGAAGACTTTTATCTGCAATTAGATATAAAATTAAATTTGGAGCTAAAATTATTTAGAATTTGGGAACTGATCATCTAAATAGCCTAAATAGATGATATGTATCACGTAATTAATATGAAACACTTGTGGATTTCTAGTTTATATTTTACAGTAAAAAATTCTTTTGAAAATTAGAATTGAAATTAAAATTAATTCTTTGAAAGTTAAAATTGAAGAAATGAGAACATTATGCCAAGCAATTATTATTGAAGGAGTGGAACCTGGGCAAATTAAATTACTTTTTTAATCATAACAAATAGGCCTAATTCTTTTCTTTTTTGTTGTTTTCGTTTTCACAAGCACTTCTAATAAATTCATTTCACCGATTGTATTGGTAACATTTATTATAATTTATTATTCATATCTTTTCTTCTTGCAGATAACTATAATGAATTACATCTCAAAATTTAATACAATTTAAGATCTAATTAATAAAAGCAACAACAATAAACAACTACTGTTACATGATTGTGCACAATTTTTTTCTAACGATATTGCTTAAATTGGAAATGATAAGAGAAATAATTATTATTATTTGATATTTAATATTTTGGCACTTTTTTTTTATTTTTTTTTTAATTTTTTTGGTTATTTGCTCAAATATTTGACAAATAATTTAGCTAAAATAATTTTTAGCTAATTCTCAAATATCTGGATGATCTCGACATTTTTCTTTTTCACTCACCTACTCGCACCGCTGTCCTTCACATTTTTTTGTCACTTATTTCACTGAATCGAACATTTGCTCTGGTTCCACACCTGGATGCACTACGTCGAGCTGCTAAGTTAGTTCAATTCATCCTAATTATCTAATTACTAATATTTCTAAGGACGAAATCTGATAGAGGAATAGAAAATGTCATTTTATCCTGATTTTTTCGGGAATTGAAAAATTCTTGAAATAGGTATATTTGTTACGTGACAAAGTCATTGTTATAATGTAATTTATCGTCGTAACTAGGTTGCAATATAATTCAAAATACACGATAATTAGGTAGGATAAAAATCCTATAATATTTGATAAAAATTGGAGAAAATGTAGGGAATTGCTGCTCGTCAAAACCGATGAAAGAAGTAAATTGTGCGTAATACTGATAAAACTGATAATCTATATTTTTATATCAATAATCCTTGGTATTGTAAATAGACGGTAATTTGCAATATTCCATACAAATAACAATTTATAATCTTTTAGAAAATACACACAAACATTAATCCTTGTAACCATACCAAACAATTAACATGTTCTACAATCTTTTAGACAATTCACATGAGCTTTATTAGCAGATTGGGAGATGAGAGAACAAAGATCATTGTGCCCAATATAATGGATAAATGTGAGTGAGAAAATACAAATTTTTCATTGTATTTGAGCGAAAAAGTACAAATTTTTATTATATTTGAGTTGAGAAAATATAAATTTAAAACAAATTTCTATTATACAAATACTTTTTCTCCAACATCTTCTATAATTATCATTTCATTAACTTTTATCATTGGCGAATTAAATTGCCCATAAAGAGTCAAATCGTTTGCAATAACGAAGTCATTAAACATATTTTTAAAATCTTTCCTGAAAGCAGAAAAAAATGAAATGATATCATTTGCATGATTAGGATTAACTGATTTTTCGATCTCTCGCACTAGTTTAAATTGGGAATAAAAGATATTCACCTGGAAATGATAACTTCATGATATCTTTATCTGTAAGTTTGATATTATTCATAAACTTACAACCTATGCCCAAGGTTTTCAGCACAGAATCAATTTCATGCTCCCCATTATGGACTATAACTGTACGTCTATTTGTTTGCAGAATTTTGTTAAAATCATAATTTTCTTGCTATGTATTTCCTATATTACAAATATTTCTGCTTTTCATTAGTCTTTTTCCTTGTATTGCTATAAGTATCATTTCTTACTTAACTCCTATTTTTTTTTCAGCAATATACGTTAAAAAAAACTATAATAACATCGTATTTTACAAGTTTTTTTTTAAAATGTAACATCATATTTTATGAAATATTTTGGTTTTTATCGATATTACTCTATTTTTTTAATTTTTTCTTTAAATGATAGTACTAAATTAAAGAATATAAAATAGATAGAGAATTAGTTTACAGAGTATCAGATTCGGATAATACTCTTGCAACAATGGCTAAAATAATTGGTGTAATTGGAAGAAATGATAGTAATACAGCAAATATTGCTGTCGATGATCTGATAACGATGAGTTCTCGACTTTCAGGTTCTCTTCCAACAATACTCAAAGAAATTGAAGGTATGGCCATAGTTCTTGTTAATTGAGAAATATCAATTAATTAATCATTTTTTATTTATTTTTCGAAGTTATAGTTGGCAAAATAAAATATGACAACTAGAAAGGCAAATTTTGAAATATTTTCAATCATATAGCGATATTTTTTAGTCATACATATCATCTAAAAATTCTATTAATTAAAATTAATAAAAATTCACATCTGTATCGCTTTACTCTTATATATACCATCTGAAGATTTTATATTCAACTAAAAATAATAAATTTATACTTTGTTTTTATTTAAAATAAACAAAGTCAATAGTACACTTGTTTAATATAATTTTGTATGTTTGATAAGCTATTGATCATATCAATAAGCTATTTATCATATCAATATCACGCTTGTAATGTATTTCCAAGATATCTTTCGTGATTAGTTAATATTACACATAAATTTTATACATCAGTATATTTAAATAAGAAAAAAAATATTATAAATAATATAGTAATTTTTAGAGCAATTATTCCAAATAGATGAATAGAATTTTATTATTCTTCTTTCTTGTTATGATATTTTCAATACTGTAGAATTTTCCCTTTTATGACAATAATTTCGCTATTTATCGATTAATTACAAAATGAATTTTACTAATTACAGGTGTGGCAGAATGTTTTCCAGCTGCAGTACATCCACATCTTGCTTTCATACGTTCCATACCAGAAACTCGTCCTGCTACATCAGCTGTTTGCGCAAGAATTCGAGCACTTAGCAGGTTTGTTGTTACCGTTCTTTAAAGAATTTTTTTTTCTTTTGGAAAGTTTTTTTATCCTCAGAAAAGTTTTTGATTCAAGCTCTAAAGTGAAAATTAAATTGTTCGCTGAAAAATTGTTCTCTGAATCAGCTAGTCATGAAGGATTCTAGCAACTGTAAAAATTACTCATTTTTGTATTGAAATTTTTTTTTTCTTTTTTTTTAGCTTCATATTAATGTAAGATGAACTGCAATGATAATGAAAGATAAAATATTAATAGTAATAGAAGCATTGTACACTGAAAACAATGATATGTTGTAATGATGACCAATAAATTCAATTGTTCGAATGAAAAAATGTGATCAAAAGAGCTAAAAATTTGAGCATTTATTAAATGGCCAAATAAAGCACATATTATAAAAGCCAGAAATTAGATAACTTTATATGATAAACTAGTTACCTTATCCAATGAGGTAACTAATTTATCTTAGTAAAGAAAATATAACACTTAGTTTATAAAGTGATATGATTTGAATTGGCTTACATATCTGAGCAAAATTGTTTTAACTCTTAGATTCATCTTTAGGTAAATTTGAATAAATGATCTCAAATTACCTGAGTAAATGATAAAAAAGAGAAGACTTTAATATGATTGAGAATGTGTTTTTCTGCCTTTTCTCTCTTATTTCTTCCTATGTTTGCATTTTTTCGTTGAAGAAAAAAGAAAGAATTTGATTTTTCGATTGCGAATCAAGTAAAATTCAAAAAATCGATTCGAAACAAGGATTGTTTTGTCGTATGAAGCTGAAGAAGAACTATTCAGTTGCTATAGGAAAAAAAAATCAATAAAAAATTAATTTAAAAGAAAAAATATTTTATCATGTATTAAATTGTTTTGAATCTAATTGAAATGAAATAGAATAGAAATGATTCAGAAATGGTTATTTCTATCCGACGGCAGAATGCCATGAAGATTCTACGGTGATCAATATTGCCAGTAGTACAGGTTTGGAGCATTCTGATGATTCTTTCATCTCTAAATTATCACCAAAGATCGATGCTCCAATCATTTCAAGGTAATTAATTCTTTCTCTTACATACATATACAATTATTTCATCTTCATTTCTATTTATTTTCTCCTTCATTATTAATCTTCTAATATTTTTGAAAATATGTTATAATTTAGATTAGAATTGTACTTTCTCGAAATTAAAATTTTCTAGAAAAAATTAATTTAATAAGGAAAGTAAAAAAAAAAGATGAAAGTAGAAATGTTTAATTTATTATACATAAATTAGAGATAATTTATACGCTTAATTCAGGTAAAGAAATATCATTTATATAAGTTATCCATTTCGCAAGTATAATTTAGTAATCCATGTCTCGCATATTAGATTGATTTGCAAAAAAAAAAAAAAAAAAAAAGAAAAGCGATTTCTACTAGTTTAACGTTAAATTTCTTAATTCTATTCTCTTTGTTTATTTGAATTTAGGAAATTTTTGAAATAATCGGTGAAATTTAGTAAGTTTTTTTTTTTTTTTTTTTTTTGTAATACTTCAATATTTCAGCGGTATTCGTACAACAGTAAATATCAGTGATTCAGCAGAGCTTTCGGCACAAGAACTCGATAAAAATACCGAAAATTTAGCAAATGCATATATGTGTGGTAGATTACGATCCAGTTGCTCCCTTATTAATCAAACCAGTCGATCGTACGGTAGCTTAAATCCATACATGTTAGTAATCTCGTTTTTTATTTATTTTTTTCTTAAATTAAAAATTTGCAAATTTCCATCTAAAATTATGCTACATTAAGATTATAAATAGAGTTGAAAAACATCGATCGTTTGTAATAATGACACTAATTTAGCGTAACTTTTTGTTCAGGTTAATTAATCGGAAATTTCATATGATTAGAATCATATGATTAGAATCAATGATTAGAACAATTATATCTTTTTTTTTTTTTTTTTTTTTTTTTTTTTTTTTGTATAAATTTAATCTTGACTATTCATCTTCATTCCAACAAAAAAAAAAATTCTTGGTATTCATGCCGGAAAATATTCTTTAAATATTTTAAACCATTATTTTAACTTTGATGAACATAATTTCCTTTCTTTTTTTTTTTTTTTGTTTAATTTTATTTTTATTTGAATAGATTAAAATTTGTGATACTAAATTTTTTCTTACAAAATAATTAAAATAAAATTGAAAAAATTTTATAGTGAAAATATAACAATTGCTGATACAACATCGCATAATTCTCCATTATACATAATGTCATCACAAAGTAATCGACATTGTGATGGTATCGCTTTTGTACCAATCTGTCCACCACCATCTTATCAACCACCAAAAGGTCAAATAGTGCACCAACAGCGACAACAACAAACAATCATTTCATCATTACTACCTACTTCTGTACAGGTTGTAAATTTTCATCAGCCTATTCAAGCTTCATATCATACGAATAAAGGATAAAGAAGATAATAAAAATAATCTCTTCTCGAGAAAGAAAGATTTAAAGTTTGTTGCCATAATTGGCGCCTAAAAATGAAAAACGTGACAAACATAAAATTATCCCTGCGTCCTTGAAACTTTATTTGGACGATATTTCATGCAAATATATTATTATGTTTGATTAACCATCAAAATATTACAGATTGGTAAGGATGGACGAGTACGTCCAGTTGCAATGCATCAACGCCGAATGAATGCGACGCAATGGATGCCATCACCAATAATTGGACGACCGGCGATTACAATTACGACACCAGCTCCGGCAACAATTGTAGCTACCGGTATTCCCAGAATTACCGAAACTACTTTTCCGGTAAATAGTGATCAAGCTAGTTCGAAATTACCTCTCAGAGTTTCTGCTTCGATGATCGAATCACATACTACACTAGATGATCTTCTATCAACAAGTCATACTGGAACAGCAACAAATACTAGCGCAACAAGTGATGCTGTA
Organism: Onchocerca volvulus; assembly: GCA_000499405.2. NCBI lineage: Eukaryota > Metazoa > Nematoda > Chromadorea > Rhabditida > Onchocercidae > Onchocerca > Onchocerca volvulus. Next base: position 3,013,664 of record HG738140.1, read on the forward strand.
TCAACGAATAATGTTACCGGACGAGAACAGATGCAAAATTTTGTAAGATTTTTTTTTTTTTTTATTTTTATAATTTTAAGTAAAAATAGAAATTTTTGAATAGATTAATTTAAAATCAAATAAACTTCGAGAATGAAAAATTCAAAGATATTTATCTGATAATTTACTGCAACATGTCAATTAATGATGGAACTGTAAGAACAATAAAAAAAAAAAAACAAACCTATTTATTGTTTATATTCTTTTTACTGGAAAAATTCGACTTCTAAAAATATCAATTAATTAATTTTCAACGTTAATTATAATTTGATACTATTTATTAAAAAAAATACGATTGAAGAAAAAACGAAAAGCAATTATAGGATAAAATAGGTCGTGGAGATGTGGTATTACAATTTGTTGATCATCGCCGAAGTAAAATACAAAATTATGTTCATAATATCAGTAAAACATATCCAATACCGGTACTTTGTATTGCTGAAGGTAATAAAGGTATACGATATTTCATCTTTTTTTTTTTTTTTTTTTTTTTTTTTAATTGTTGCGTTTTGAAAAATTTATTTATTTTTAGCATCATAAATGTTATCATTTTTTTTTTTTTTTTCAGGAACAAAACATCGAATACGGGTTCATTTTCGGTGTCAAATAACCGATGATCATTGTATATATGATTCAAATCAACTTTTCAATTTTAAAACACATGTTGCTCCTATATGGCTTCATCTTATGTTTTTACAGGTAATTTCTAATTATTTTGATCAATACATTTGTAGATTATTTTCTTATAAAAAAAAATTCTTGAATTAATTTATCTGAAATATTATTATCGGTCATTTAGAATTTAATTTTAATTTTTAGCAACCTCTTGTGATAGCTGAATATTTGACTTCCATTAGTCATATTTTTGTGGCAATCCAATGAGATGTGTCGCAAAAAAAATTCGCAGAAATCTCGATATCTCATGATAATTAAAAAAATTTTGACTTTTTCATCACAATCAAAGGATTGATAATTGTATTGTTAATTAATTTTATTAATTAAAAAAAAAAAAAATTATATAATATTTCATTCAGATGGAAGCAATAAGCATCGAAACAACTGGTCAAGTAGTTGCCCAATGTTCTGAAGAATATCAAATATTATGCAATTGTTGGAATTCTCTTCCTTCTGCACAAACTCGAAATCGTCCATTTTTAGAACTTGTAACTTCTGCATTTCCAGCTCATAAAGTTTGCTTTTTTTGAATTCTTCCAATATTTTCAGCATTATTTGTTAAAATTAAATTTCACACGTTCTTCTCAAATTTAGACTTCATTTTTTTTTTTCTTGCTTTCGTAACTAAATTATAATATAAATAATATTTGAGCAATACTATCGCATTTCATTCAGGAACAACAACAAATTTTGAAAGAACTTCTCGATGCTCGTTATTTTGATTCATTTTCCTACAATACGGTACTACAAAAATGGTCTTGCTTTAGTTGTAATCATCCAGAACGTGCTAGGTTATTATTCGTCATTCTAAAATACAATTAATTACGATATCAATTCTAGTTAAAATTGATAATTTTTTTAGAAATTTTTTAAATTGATATTAATGACCCCGAAAATTCTTATAGAAGACTTATATATTTGCCCCATTATTTTACTTCACATGATTAATTTACTTAAAGATCTGATATAGATCTTATATAATTTCGCATTTTATCTTTTCATCAATGGTCACTATAGGACAATTTTACGACCAGATTCGCCGTATTTACCAGTTCTTGAAGGTCAGCTGAAAGAAAAACGAGGAAGATGGAAATTTCTAAAACGTTGGCATACCAAATATTTCACATTATCCGGTTCAGCATTAATTTGTCGAGAGGAAACCTCAGATGTATGCCATATTTTGATGATTAAACTGAAAATTAATTTCTGATTTAATTAATTTTAGATCATTATTATGCTACAAACTCAAGAATTCTATTAATTATGCAAAATTTCAGCCGACAGAGGATAAAATTATCGCGCCAACTCTTGATTTACGAAAGATACGTTCCGTAAAATCACTCGGAAAAGGACGAAAAAGTCGTAAATCACTACCAAAAGCATTCGAAATTTTTACTGATGATGACATTACCTATGTTTTCAAGGTCTTCATTAATTAATATTATCAATAGAAAAATGGCTAAAAATTGATTTACATCTCTTTTTCATAAATAGCAAGCAACAACATAAGATTTCCAAATAATTTATACACATTTAATTATTAAATATATTAAAAAAAAAGAAAAAATGGACATTTTTACCTGGACTGATAAATGTCAAATTATTGCAAATGATAATGCTAATTACAAAAATTTCAAATGATTTATAATAAATGCTCATTTTCGTCCATATTTTTATCTTCATTAATTTATTGCATTTATTTATATCAAATAAAAATACTAATTGTTCCAAAATAGCTTTTAATAATTAAAACAATTAGCTTCATTTCCTAGTAAAAATAATAATAATATTTAAAATAAAACAATGATTATTTATGGTATCTTTAATTTTTTTCATTTACACCAATATTAATATAAAAATGACTTAAAAGTAACATTTTATAACCTAAAAAATAATCTTTAAAGAAACAAATACTCCGATTATCTATCTTTTGTTTTTGCGTCATTTTTACGTCAATTTCATCATTTAAAAGCTATTTTGGAGCTTTTTTGAAACATTTTTGAGACATGTGATTAGCAAAAAATGATTAACAAAAACAATTGCTTAATCTATTCCTAATTATGAGAAAAGTGCTCGAATTATGATCAAATCATCAAACATGCAAATTTTACAGGCTAATGATCAAAGTAAAGCTGAAGAATGGATACAATGTTTACAAATTGCTGTAGCTCAAGCTCACAAAGGACGATAAAATCAAATTCATCAGCTATTTTGATCATCGCAAATTCAAATCATAATTCAGCCAATTTTACTTATCATTTTACAATAATAGTACAAAGGGCACAAATATTTTTTTACTTTAATCAATACAAAAAATTTCTAATCAAAGAATTTTATAATTTGAAAATAACAATCAATAATTATTAATGCTTAATATTATATCTTAAATTGAATAAAAAATTTTAATTTAATTTATGACGCGGGAAAAAAAAAAAACGAAAAATTCAATCCTTTGCATTGTACAACTTTTTATTCGTACCCGTTTTGTTTTTTTTTTTTTTCTTATCATTTTGTAGATAATTTTAACTAGCACTTGTTGATTTATCAGAAGCGGACTATATTTTCTTTCAATCTCATTACTTCTGTTTTTTTTTTTTTTTTTTTTTTTAATTAATTATGCAAAAAAAAAAAAAAAAAGGAAAATTATTATGGTAAACAATCAGAAATTTCTTTAAATGGAATCAATTTTATTAATCCTTTCACGTAAATCTTATTTGTTAAACAAACAAAATTATTCAAAAATAGCCAATTTTTGTCAAAAAAAAAAAAAAAAAAAAAAAAAAACAAAGATTGTACTATAAAAGATCAATATCTACTTTGAAATAAGAAAAAAAAAAAAAAGTTTATTCAATGGAAATTCGTAATTTTTCATCAGTTGCAAATTGTGTTATAGCCTTATCATCTGATAATGTAACAGGTTTTGAAGATGTTGCATTATTAATTTCGATTATTTTCTTTCTTCCTGGTAATTGAATATGGGATAAAATACTGTATAATACCGGTATTATCACTACACCATGTATGAATCCAATTGTTACAACTAATGTCATTGTTCTCACGAAAACCTAAATAATAAATATGAATTATTGTAATTTTATTATTTTATTTTGAAAATTTTTTTTTACGGATAAAATTGTAAAAAAAAATTCTAAAATTTGCTATATTGAAAATTAAATTAAATTTTTCATTTATTAATATAATAATAATAATAATATTTGGATATGAAAAAAAAAAATTTTCGCAAAATATATCATTCTGAAATATGGCAGTGAAATTCTCATGTATGTATATCATATCATATCACTAAAGTTATCACTTTTTCTCTCACTGATAACTTTTTTTTTTTAATATTATATCTTGATCTAGGTATACATTTTTTTCGTAGTTTTATCTGTTATCTTCGTTAAAATCATAAGATTCGCTTTTCATAATCTTTTATTTTAATTTTTATTTATTTATTTTTTTTTAAATTTATTCTTAATGGGTTTATTTTTTTGAACACTAATAGTTCATTCCATATAAAAACTAATGAAAGCATTAAAAAATAAAAATAAAACTACTGTTAAATTATTTTTTCCTTTTGTTTTTGTGTTTGAATTTCTCAAAAAAATTCTCAAACATATTAAAAGTTTTTAAAAATTCTCGAATATATCAGTAAAATCTTGAAAATTCTCAAATAAAGTAGGAAAAGCCTTAAGGCCTTAAAAACACTCAAATATATTTAAATTTTAAATTTCAATTCTTTTATTTTTAATTCTACAGATTAAAATAATAATGATTAAAACGAACATGACCCATATGAAGAGGACTGAATATCAAGCTTGACACGCAAAGTAATGTTGAAAGTGCAGCTTGCAGTACTGGAAATCCAATTGCTCCAAGACAATGTTGAAGTGAAGCTTCAGTTGTTTCTTTACCTAAAAATAAATTGAAAAAAAAAATCGTTGCAAATTTTAAAAAATAAAATTTTTGACAAAAAAATGTAAAAAAAAAAAAGTGAGCAATGAAGTTTTTGATTGCTTAGAAAAGTTGACAAAATACTACAAGATAAATTGCCAAAAATATGATCATGAAATTAAATTAAATTTTGAATAAATCAATAATAATGATCATATTGAAAATAAGAGCCAGAATTTAAAATAGTCCTTACTGTATGGTTATAAAAATGTGCGAAATAAGAATGGATTTACTAGACATGAATAAATTTGTATCAAATTTAAATAAAATTTTAAAAAATTGAAATGAAAGAGAAATAACATAAATTGAATAATATTTAGTGATTGCTGATAAGAAAAAAAAAAAGAAAAACTGAAATTTCAACTACTAATTGATCAATGATTCTATCTTTTTGATGATAACACTAAGGATTATCGAAATAAATCAATCATTGGAAAAATTGAAACGAAAAATGAAATAATTCTAACCAAGAATGTTGTTGTTGAAAATAATCAATTATGATGGAATTTGATTTCTAACAAATAGTTGATAGATTAAAACAAAATGAAATGATTAGTTAAAATTTTTTTTTAATGGAAATATTGCCTATATTATTCATCAAAAATTTCTTGAATAGAATTTAAAAATTTTTCTCTTTTTAAACAAACCAGCTTTAAAAAAGTGATAAATGACATGAGTTGGAATATCGACACTAAAACCGATCGACATTATCAAACCTGACATAACAATTGGATCTAAATCAACACCCCATATCGATAGTATTCCAAATACACCTATAATGAAAAATTCTTTTCTATTTTAATTTTAAAAATTTATTTAAACCATTCAATCAATTTTATTTCAATCGATTATAATTTCTTCAAATTTTATTCCATTTTCATCTATCATTTATTTAATAATCATAATAGCTTTGTATATACAAATGAATTGCATTTCTAAAAAAAAAAAAATGATATTTTTACAAACTTACCAATGAAAATACTTATAATCGAAAAGGTAGCGATTATCACAGCAATACAATTTGGTATAAAAAGGAAACAAACAAACATCATAAAAAGCACTATAAAAATAGATGATTGAATTGTTTGATAAAGCAATGTTCCAATTATATCCAAAAATTTTGCATCATCATCGAAAACATATACTTCATGTTCTGGATACTATAATATTTCGATGAATCAAAAAATCGATTCAGTGTTTGTTTTAGAAAAAATAATTTAATAATATTTCAATAATCATATTTTTAATTTCTTTCTTGCTGGAATTTTGAAAGCGATTTGAAAAATTTAATCGTATTAATTTATCGAATTAATTCATTAAGCTAAACAAAAATATTAAATATTAAAATTCATTAGTTATAGCAAAATTATCATATCATTTGATTTGAGATAACTGTATAAGTAATAAGTCACAAAATACTTTTATATGTTGTGCAATTAATTTTAAATAAAAATTCGCAATTAATAATTATCAATTGATTTTCAAGATTATTTTTCGAAATGATCCCTTCTATTATCATTTATTTGTTCAATTCAATCGTTCTTTCATAACTTTTCTCATTCGCTTTCATGATAAACAAAAAGATAAAGTGCAAAGTGTTCAATGTTCATTGAGAGTAATCGGAAACTTTCAATTTTCTTGTACTTTATTAACGATTTTGTTGCTTTCGTTTAAAGAACAAAAAACCACAAAAATAAAATTGCGACTGATCAAAAATTTAGTGTAACAAATTGTAAAAATGAAATAACAAGTTACGAGTGCTTAAATATCGAAACAAAAAGAAGAGAAAAATAGCTGAAAAAAAAAATTATATTTTTACCTGATCTGTAACATTACGTAATTGATTCAATAATTTCGCACGATTGGACCATTTTCTAAGATCAGCGCGTGATGATATCTTGAAGAAATAACTTTTCAAATATTCCATACCGCTAAAGTTGAAACAAACAAATTCATAAATTTGAAAATAAAACCTTTTTAGCTGGTTAATTCGCATAATTTTGCAAATCATATCTCTGAGATTATCATAGCATTCATTAATTGAATACATCTTGTGTTGAAATTCTAAGATAAAGATGAGATATATGAGAAATTGAAATTATGAAATTATGAAATAGCTTCATAAATTAATAATTAGCATTGCATAATGCTATATATGATAATATCAAATGAAACAAATGTAAAAAACTAACTTTTCATCAGAATCGAATTGCATAAATCCGTCCCAATGACGAAACTCTGTCCAATGAAGGAAATTCTCCAAATCATTTTGTTTGATACTAATTTCTGTTGAATTCCTGTCCAAATACTCGTAATCACTAAAATTTCAAGCATAATCACGTTAGAAGAAACAATGATCTCCTTGAATATTTTTGATAACATATGCTTGTTAAAAAAAAACTTTAGTAACATAGGATAAAAGTTGTGGACGAATTAAAAATCGAGCACATTTTGAGGTATAGAACAGCTTACAGATTGTTCTCAGCTGTACCATCCGAGGAAATTCGATCTTGAGCATCAATGAAATCCAAATAATCTCTTAACCAAAATTTTGTTGCTGTTCGTCCCACCGAAGTTGGTAATTTTTCGAAATCAATTGCCTAAAATATATTTTATTTTAATTTTTTCTATCTTTATTCTTCATTCGTTAAAATTTTTCTGTTTAAAATTCGTTACAAAAAATTAAACAAAATATTCTTAATGTTAGTACAATACATCGGTTAAAAATTTAGTAAAATAAATTAGGCAAAAATTTTTTTGTTTAAAATCACTTAAAATTAATAAAATACTTCATATATCGTTTACGGAATTTGTCACATTTTCTAACACTTAGTCATTTTAAAAGAATAAATGGCAAAGATTTATCTAGTTGTTTAAAATTTCTGAAATATTTATCCAACTAACTAAATTATTAATTAATTTTTATGACGAAAAGTATTCATTTGAATTGCTTGTCATGAAATAAAGAAAAGAAGATGTAATCAACAATAAAAATATGTAGTTAGAAATAATTCATGCTTACGATTTGATTCAACATTTGAACATTTTTAGGATCATTCAAATTTCCTGGTCTATCGACAAAAATAAGTGCTGGAGCATAATACGGCATAATATAAGCATCCCGTAATTTTAGCACCTTAAACATGATTTTTTTTTCAAGTATTTTCTTTTTTTTCCTTTCTGTTCCAATAATTTTAATTAAAAATTAGAAATTGAAAAGAGACTAGAAATCAGGATTATTCAAATTTCTTAGTCTATTCGCGAAATGTTGGAGCATAATATAGTAGATATATAAATTGTTTGTCATGAACTGCTTGTAACGGAACAAAGATCATTGTTCCGTCAATCAATAAACACAGCAGTAGCAAAAATTCGGCAATTCAGTTGAGCAATAGTCTTCTCTACAGAATGACAAAAGAAAGAATAACCCAGTGATCAGTTTATTTGGATATTGTCTGACAATTGCTCGTAGAATAAACAAACAATCACTGTTCCATCAATCAATAAATTCAACAGACATATAAATTATAATGGTAAAAAATGATCTTTTCCATTGTTTTAAGATTCAATATGGATATAAAAAAAAATTATCGAAATACTAAATCGCTATACCTTGGCAATATCTGAATCCCCTTTAATTAGATGCTCAGGTTTCAATTCAACATTTATCGTAAAAGCTCCATATAGTGAAATTGACCAGTACAACAGTAAACCAGCAAGAGTAAATAATGAGAATGATGTGGTACACAAAGTAGCACAATATTTATTTAATAAACTGCAAATTTGAAAAATGAAAAATTTTTTTATCATAAAAGTTATAAAAATAAATCAGCGCCTTTAGTCGAGCTAATCTTTAGGTTTTTGTATTTGCAAATTCAATTATGAATCGAAATTAATCGAATTATTTTAGTTAAGAACTTCAACAGCGAGAGTTAATTATGGAGTTTCCAGCGATTACAAATAATTCAAAATAATTTCAGTTATGCGTCAACAAATATTAAAATATTTAAAATAAATGTCATTTTTTAATTTTGTTTATTATGTATAATTTTAAAAAATTTTGAAATTAATTATTATGAATAAATTGCACCACTGTCAATACTATTAATTTTATGAATTTGTATAATATTAATTTCATAAATTGAAAAGAATGGTTCAAAAATGTCAAAGATAAGATATGAAAAATTCGTGAGAATATTATAAGTTGTGTAACATTTAAATCGAGTGATTTTTATTTTATGTGGAAAAAATTTCTTAACATGAATTTTCTAATGGTATAATAGAAAATAACAAAAAAAAAAAAAAAAAAAAAAAAAAAAAAAAAAAAAAAAACTTACTTTGCGAGCGTGGAATTTAGATCAACCAAAATTTTATTTTTCATATATTCAAATTTATGTTTCATATTTTCAGATTTTTCGATTTCTAATCCATGACCTTCTAACACTATCATTATTGCGGCAAACAGTGTTATCTAAATATAACACATCATTATTCATAATCAAACTTTCTATGTATTCGATGTTAATTAATAAAATTCCATATTCTGCTTTTACAATTGACATCATTAGCTTGAGCAGTAAAACTTGACAAAAAATAGGTAAAAAAACTTAAAACAAAATAAGTGAAAGTTAGCCAAAACAAAGAAGTTAAGACTGGTATTGATAGCTTAAAGGATAAGACTGGTGATAATTTGCAAGATATCCGCTGATTATTGCTAAACCAAGGAAGTGATATTTGATTGTTTCAATATATGCAATCGCTAATTAACTTTAGATTAAATGAAAGCCAATTAGTATAATAATATTAAAAATGATTGAAATAAAAAGAAGAAAATGGTATAGCAAAAAGTTGCGATAAATAATCAAAGTTATTCGCTCTTTCTTCCTTTTATGGCAATTCCTCAGTTGGAAGCAATAAATACTGGATCACTGATAATAATAACAAGTCCGTGAGATTATCAATGAGATAATATGGGATTAGAGGAATTATTTAATAAGGTGACGAAAATTTTGAATTTATATCCGAGAAAAAAAAAATGACAGCATGGATAGAAAATTTCAACGGTAGAGTTTGTTTAATAAATCGAATATGATATTTTATATTACTTTTTTTTAATCTATGATATGTTAGTTGATTTGATCGTTTTTCATTATATATGTAAAAATTGATAATAAATTAAAAATATGGTAGTAATTTTCAAAAAATAGCATATTTTACTTTATTTATTCAAGTATTTGATCAAGATAGTCAAAATAATGAAGCTATTATAGTTGATAATCAAATTGATAGTAATATGAATGTTTGTATTGATTATTCTTGTTTAAATCCATCTATCACTCGATTTATTCATTGATTTAATATTTTATTCAAAAAATAAAAATTCCCCAATTTAGTTTGCACTATGTAATGTATAATTAAAAATATCTATTAAAAATGATAATGAATTTAAATTTTGCATGAAATTGAAACCTGATAGATAAAAGCAACGAGCATTGCTGAAGCATTTCCAAGGCAAAAAACCTGAATTTCTGGTACTGATGTAAATACTCCAACGGTAAATGCCAATACATTTGTTAATGTTGTTATTGTTATTGAAGGACCTATAAAAATTTTGCTAGAAATATGCGTAAATAAAGTAAATTATCAACAGAATTTCAAAATTTCATTGATAGATTTCAATTAGTTTAAAAAATCGAAAAAGAGAATCATTTTTTTTCCTTATAAAATTTTTTCAAAAAATTACTTTACCAATTTTTTCTAGCACATTGCATATTCTATTACTTAATCTTTCCATTTTATTACTGTTGAAGAATTCTTTAGACATCAATTCGCTGCAAAAAAAAAAGGAAAGAAAGTACATGAATTTTATATGATTTCTAAAAAGTATTCCTCTTACTTTTTTTTTTCGAAATAATTTATTCAAAATTTGTTGATTAAATTGAAAAAAAAAGAAAAGAAAATAAATAAATAAAAATGATAAGATAAAAATTTTAATGATTACTCTTGACAAATCTGTTGCCAATGATTGATCATTAAAAAGGCATCATCAACACCAATCGCAAGAACTAAAATTGGTGTAGCGGTCAAAATGGAACCAAATCGTAAACCGCACCATAATAGAATACCAAGAGCTGTAGCACAAGCTAGAAGTGGTGATATACAAGCTGCTATTGCTATCAATAGCTGCAAATTGATAAATAGATTATTACTGATTATTCAAATTATCAATCATTGATTGAAAAAAATTGATTAAAAGATTATTATTATTATTTTTACAAAATGATTGATGAATTAAATAATCAAATTTGATGCTTTTTTCCCTCCAATTTTTTCCCTCCAAAAAAAAAATAAAATCATTTTACCTTATTATAATGAAATTGTGAAGCTAATATTGAACTGATACTTGTTGTTATAGCGGAAAATAAGCACATCACGATAAATCCGATCGCAGTAAATGGTAATAAACTAAGACCAGCATCAACAATTTCATGTGTTATAAATGATGATGATAATGATACAGCATGAATTATTTCCGATTTAAAATAACTGAAAATTAATAACACCTTTTAATTAGTTGGAATTTTGATAAAGATTCGTAAACTAATCAATATATTAAATTATTTATTAATTATTTCTATTCTTTCAATATTGACAAATTTAATAAATATTCATGTTTTCAAATTAAAAAAATATATATATTTGTGGACGAAATCAGTGCATATGCTATCCATTATCATATCTGATATCATTATCATTGCATAAGTGCTATTATTTGCTCTGATCATATCAATATATTATCATCTCATTTGTTTTTATTTTTTGAATTATTTGACTTTTTTGTTTTTTCAAAATTTCAAAAAATTTTTATTTTCAATTCGTGAATATTTATATTTAATGCATGGAATATTGAACGAAGAGGAAAGAAGTAAATTTGCTTTGTAAAATTTTTATTTTTAAAACAATATTTATGATTCAATAAAGTTTTGCAGGAAAAAAAATTTTTAGCTACATAAATGAAAATGAATAAATTTTTATAAAATTCTCGTGCTGAATACCATCATTTTTCATAATCATAATTGATTTTTAAATAAAAAAATTCCGGCATAACAAAATTTTTTAACTTACTTTTGTAAAAAATTAGTAATTTCTAATTCATATCGTTCAGCATTCTTATTATCACGATCTTGAAGTAAAGCTCGAAATTGTAACAGTATCAGTTGAGCACCCAGCAAAGCATTCTCTTCACCGACCTGATAGAAATGATCATTTTGATAAATATTATCAATGGAATGCAAATCTACAAATTATGTTTTTTGAAAAAAAAATTTTTTAAACTATACGCCAAGCTACAATTCTACTATAAAATATTTTGAAAAAGATTTACAATTTTAGCAAACAAAAATATTTCATTTAATTCACTTTTATCAAATTTTAGGTAATGCTAATTTGCATAATATCCTTAATTATCAAAATTACTTTTTGACATGCTTTGATTAAAAATTTCGTGAATTGTTCTAGCAATATCAAGTACTGCTATTTTTAAACAGTTAAAAAAAAAAAAAATGTTTAAATCGAATTTCATTAATAGCATTAGTAATTAAAGCAAATAAATGATATTTGGAATATGATAAATCTACAATAAAGTGACTATTTTTTAAATCGATTTTTAAAAATATAAAAAAAAAAAAATCTTACTTCAACACCATAAAAACTATCATCGATGCGTAATTTTTGACCGAGAATGGTAGTTACTGGATAAGCAAGTTTAATTTGCTCCGAAGTTCCATCGTATTGCTCATTTATCAAGAGACCATTCTATAATTAAAAATTGTACAAAATTAATTAATTATTGAACTTCGAAAGTAAAATGAAAATTTGAAACATACATAGACATTTCGAACTGGTTCGTTAGCATCACAAAAGCTTGAACAAAATTGTGAAAAAGTTAATGTTTTATTTTTTTCTTCATTTCTTATTTGTACATCATCTGCAATTGCATCAAGCAGCTGAAATTAGCATAAATTATATACATATATATTTGTTGAAGGAAATAAATAATATTTTTGCGAAAAGAAAAGATCGATTTATTTTATTCGATTAAAAATTTACCAAAAAAAAAAAAAAAAAAAAAATTTGATGAAACTTAATTACAAAAATTCTTACATTCATTCGTTAATTTAAGTTTACAAATTTGAGAAATAATTCTCTTTCAAGTAATCAATCTTCATAAATAAAAAAACAATTTATTTCATTTAAACTTTTTGCACAATTACCGTAATTTTTTTCTCTTGCAATTACTTTTCATTTTCAAAATTAACTTTTAAATTAAATGAGCAATTTTCCAACATTCGAATGAATCCAGAAAAAAAAAATAGAGAAAAAAAAACTTTCTAATGTATGTTTTCAACGAAGAATCATACATGTTAAAAACAGGTAATTATTTCATCCAAATACGTTAGTTTTGACGAAAAAAAAAAATTTTTTTTTTTCATTTAGCTTTCATTCCTTTTACGCAATTCAATCTTTAGTTTTGCTTCAAATTGCTCCTCAAATTTGATAATACGTCATCGAATTACGGTAAAATTTACCTGAACAGTTTCATTAAGATGCTTTACTCGTAACATTGAACCACCATCTTTCGCAGTTACAAATACAAAAACTGTAACTGGATCACCTTTATGACCAAAAAAATTATTGTAAACCTACAAAAAAATAATTATCATAATTGAATATTGAATTTAGTATCTAAATATCTCAATAATTATTTGCGCTTATCTAATCCTTATCAATTTTTTAATTTTTTTTTTGGAAAAAAAGATGGAAGAAAATATAGGTATGACCAGCCAAAATTAGAAGTTAAAGCAATAAATAAACCTGAATTTCGCAAATTTTTTTTGGTTAAATAAAGTTTATTAAAATAAGAAAGAAATCTTGGAATAATTTTAAAAAAATGAATTATCCCAAAATGTTTTTTATTATTGAAATTAATAAATACATGAAAATTTTTCCTGAAGAAATACCATTATTTATCTATGACTTTTGCAATATCATAGCTTTTATTTTATACTGTAATGAGTGAAATATTTGAGTAACATAAAAAAGTTTTCATAATTAGAAATCTTGAAAATTTGTTGGATTAGAAAAATTTTTGGGATACATGTATAATTTCATTTTGCATGCAATAAAAATCAAAAAATGAATTGTTTTTTTAAAAATGTTTTCCCTTTCGAAGGATAATATTTCCCATACTGAAATTCTTTAAAATATGAAAAAAAAGAAAAATTTATGAAATACTTTTAATTCTGTAAGTGCTCGTGCATTTTCGGGCGTAAAATCAGTTATATCATTTGTCATTTCACTTAAAAAGATAGAGGATGATGATAATATAGTTATTAATAAACAGGTAAAAATGACAAAATATGGCTTAGCTGCAACATTTCTGCCAATTAATCTGAAAATAATAAATTTAAATTATCATATTTTGGCTAAGAAATCTTTTCGAGAAGTTTGAAGTTCTTAGAAATTTATATTTCAAAAAAAAATTTTTTTTTTCAAGAATATTTTATGAAAATTGAAAAAAAGTTATTTTCGACCATTTTTGGAATATATTTAAAATTTCCAAATATAATTATAACATAATTTTTTATTAGCATCATCATTGATATTATTAGTTCCAGTAAAATTGTAGAAATACAATCAGCTAAATTAGTTTTCAAATTAGCACAACTAAATTACTATTTTTCTGTGACTAAAATAAGCTAAAATTAAAATTTAAAAGAAAAACTTACCTGAAAAATCGTTTAAGAAACTGCACGAAAATAGTATCATCTCTATTAATATTTTGTTTGCTCAGCATTCTTTCCTGTAAATACTGTAGAAAAATTTTAAATTCATTCAATCTCATCAATAATTCCAAAGAAACGATTAAAAAAAACCGGAATTTCTGAAACTCTTTAAGATTTTTGACACATTTTCGAGCATTTGAAAATACCATTCTAAGAACGTTTATGAGTAAATAATACAATTTTAGGTTATTATTAATATTTATATTCAGGCAAAATATTAATTTGCCTCATTAATAATCACTTTAGCATCAAATATCTCGTATCCATTGTTGTAAAAAAAGTTTGAAAAAAAAATGTCTATATATAAATCAATATTTTAAACGAATTGAAATGTGAAATAAGTCTGAGCAATGAAATATATGTAAATAATTAATGTAAATAATTTTATTTAAGACCAAAATAGATTGATCAGAGAGATTTTTCATTTATTTTCTTCGTTTTATCAATCAAGCATAGATTAGTGATAGCACTAAAAATTCGAAATTTTTTTGATCCGATTTTAAAAATTTCGGATATCAGACAAAATTTATGCTATTTTTCATTTTTTTGCAGTGATCAATCGATAAATTGATTTAATCTTATAGATGATTGAAAAATCATTTTAGCTTTTAAAGAGCGAAAGAAGGAAAGAGGAAATTTGTGAAAATGATATAGATGAGAAAGAAATTAAATCTTTTTGTAGGCATAAACAGGATTAATAAAATAAATAATAAAATGCGCAGTATGTAAGCACACAATTAAAATCAATTATTTTGATTTATTGATAACGATCTTGGTAAATTGTGTTTGCTGATAAAGCATTTTGATGATGAATTTTCAAAATTAAACTGATGATTAGCTGTGAATTTGAATTATTGGCAGCTATCACAAAACAATCTAAAATTAAATTTTTTCTTTTCGCTAAATTGATTTAAATTATTGCTCAAAAACATATTTCATGACATGTAAATTCCATTGTTTTATTCAAATTTGTACTTTCTCATACAAATTTGTATGAAAACTGTAATGACAAAAATATTTAGTACTATCGTTTCCAAAGTTTGATTAATTATTTCTCGTTAATAGCGAATCGAAAATTTATTTGAAAAAAAACATATACACTATCAAGAAACATATATGCATAAATAGTATTATTATAACGATTAATTTCAAAAAAAAAAAAAAAAAAATTAGTTAGGAAATTTTTCCGGAGAAAAAAATTGATCATAATCAAATAATCAAATTTAAATAGTCAATTTTTTTTTTTTAATACTACTATTTATATCAAAGCTGCCCTTGCGGTAGCTTTTGATACTAAGGTTTTGTGATATTTTAGCTGATATCGATAAAAATATCTATAGCGAATTGAAAAATTGTTCCAAAAAGTATACTTAGCTTAAGTTTATTTCTTATTATCAAATGTTGGAAATTATAAAGATTAATTTCGAAGATTTAATTTGAAAAATTCTCACAGAAAAAAATAATCAATGGGAAAAGTACCTGAAGTATTGATTCGCTTTATCTATAAAATTTCACTAAAATTTGTGAGAAAAACAAGAATACATTAAATATTAAACCAGAATTTATATAAATATATATATGTGTGTGTGTGTGTGTGTGTATGTGTGTATGTCTGTGTATGTGTCACATTAGATGACAACAATGAAGAAAACTCATTTGAAATAGTATGTAATTATTGAATTTCTATTCAATTTTAACAGATAATAGATGAAATATAAAGAAATCCTATTTTTCTCATCAAATTTTCAATTAAACAAGTGAACAATTGCTCATTCTTACCGGTTAGGGAAAGATGTTGCAAAATAATTTTATAAACAACTATCATTAATTGCCTCAAATTGAAACTTCTATGTCGTTTTACTTTTGATAATGAAAGAATTGATTCAAAATGATTTCAAAGTTTCTCTTTTTTTCAAAAAAAAAAAAAAAAAAAAAAAAAAAAAAAAAAAAAAAAATTTTTTTTTTTTTAAAAAAAAAAAAAAAAAAAAAAAAAAAAAATGATAAAATGATAGTCTTGAAAAAAAAGGTCTTTCATATAAAACATTCAATTAATTGATCTTTTATGTATATATTTTTAATTAATAGATATTCATATCGAGTTATAAAATATCCAATTAATTAATCTTTTATTAATATATTTTAATTGATAGATATTTTATATCGATTTCTTCGATAAAAATTAGAGAAAAAAAAGAACCACTTTTATCGATGAAATAATGTATGATTATTTGTCATTTTAAATTTGTGAAATGATGATGAATTATCTATATAAAAGTAGAGCAAATATAAAATTGATTGAAATTGACAAATGCATAAGAAAAAGAATCATAATCATCCCATAATCATTGGAACAAAAAATAAGAATTATAATCATTGGAAAAAAGAAAATAATTTCCATTCAATACTTAATAATAGTATAACTAAAAAAAAAAAAAAAAGAAAAATTGGAAAAAATGGATGAATCAGAAAATGAAACTTGTCCATTTTGATACTTATTATCTAGCATCCTTGATCAAAAAATTTAGCGGGAAGACGATTTTCATGATATAAACGAATTCTTAGAAATTGAAATGTGACATTCATTTACATTTCTATTTTTTCACTCTTTCCGAGTGACATTGTTCCCCTTTTTTTTATTTTCTTTCAATTCTGTTTCCAGATGACATCGTTTTGAATTAATGGCAATTGGAAAATGAATTTACATAAGTCTGGTACTTTTTTTTTCTTTTTTTTTCTCAATTCTTAGTCAATGATCAGAGAATCAATTTTCTTTTATTTATGCAGACTTTTAGCTCCAAATATAGTTTATCGCAAAATTCAGGGAATTATCTCTATGTCCAGCATTAGATGTACACCGACATTCAAACGAAACGAATAGATTCCATTGATTTTCGAGCACATTATCTAGATGATATCAATTGCTGTAGTCAATCGAAACTAAAAAAAAAAAAAAAAATTATCAAATCGCAAATTCGCAGCTGTCTTTCAATCATATAACGTTTCACTATTTCTTATCGATGGTTGTCTGATATGGCGGAGAAAGTCATCATTTTTGCATTCATTTCAAACTTGTAATTTTCATATAAGTGTTTAACGAATGAGCAGTCTCATTTCAAAATGACTTGAAATTTTTATCATTTGAGAGGAAATCGTATCAGTAATTGCTCTTTTCTTCAAAACGTAATTTTGCATTTTCGACCATGCCGAAAATTCGCCAAAAACTTTTCTACAGAATTCTCGGTGTGCCAAAAAAATTCTCTAACACATCTTTCAGAATTCTACTTATCCGATGTTACTAAATGTATCAGCTCATTTTATTTTTGCAATTCTAAAAGTTAATGCAAATCTAAATGAACAATCTTCGATTCTTTTTTGCTCGATTAATCAATTTTATCTCAAATTTAACAATTATCATCAAAATTAAACTTCCTGCGTTGTAATAACCCAATCGTAGCTTATTTTATTAGAAGAAAAAAAAAGACAAAAAAACAAAAAAAAATTAGCATTAGAAAATAGAATCGGAGAATAGAACGACGGTTGGAACAACCAAATTTATGAGACACACGATCTGGACGATTCTAACGGAAACTTCTTTATATCAAGAACTACCGTTACGCCCCGAAAACTGGTTATTCAACTCAAAATATTTCAAAACTACAAAGCTGTAATCGAATTATAAAAGCAATAGTAAAAGGTACTTTCTTCATACTATTACAATGATCAAAATAGCAATATTGTTGAATGAATCAAAAAAAAAAAAAAAAGCACTGTTGAACAGTAATTTAATCAAAAAAAAAAAAAAAAAAAATTGGTTTCTTCATTTTCTGACAAAAAATTATCATATATGTTTTCATTTCTTTTCATTAATTAATTTCTCCATTCAATTCTACTATTTTTGATTTTTAACATAAAACAAAAATATTAATATTTTAGGAAGACGAGAAATTCCGAAAATAATACGGTGACAACAAGAAAAGAACGAAATTTGTAATAGTGAAATAAAAATGGGTAAAAAAAAATTTCTCTTTCTTTCTCTATCTCTCTCTTTTAAACAAAAAAAAAATATATATATATATATAAAATAAATAAAAGACAAAAAAAAATATAAAATAAATAAATATTTTCTTTTTTTCAAAAATCATTCTGTTCCGGTACTAAAAATATCTTCCCATCTCTAGTCTGCACTTCATCTCTCTTATTCAACATTGAAAAAAATTTCATTATTATTCAATGAAAAGAGATTAGAAATAGAAAAGTAATTTGTTATGATGACGAAAATGAATGTCTTGTTAAAACAATATCAATTTCGAAATTCTAAAATTAACTCTGAGCTGTTAAAATCATGTTTAATTTGGGGTAGAAAAAGTTAGAGACGAAAATTGCGTCATATTTCCATCTTTATTACAATTATAATGGAATTTAACAGTAAGGAACAAAAACGTAATACATTTTTCGGTTGTAATTTAAATAATTTCTTCAACTAATCAATGCGTTACTTCGACAATGAATTGGGTTTTTTTTTTATTAATTACGAATTTGTTTCGTAATTCTTTTAGTGATTCTATCACTTTCAAAAAAAAAAAAAAAAAGTAAAAAAAAATTGCTCCATAACTATATGACTCACTAATTTCCTAAAAAGACATAAAAATTTCTTCTGTATTTTTTCTTTTACTTTTTTTTACAGTTTTTCTTCTTTTTTTTTTTTTTTAATGAGAAATTCCATTAAATAATTAATTACAACTTTGCATTAAAAGAAAATTAAGTTTCGAAGATCTAAAGTCAATTCGGTCGAAATTTCAATATCAATAGTCAAACTGCATTTTTTTTTCATTTTCTTTTCTTTTTTTTTTTTTTTTTGATGAAATTTTTCTAGAACTGTACATAGTGTCAATAATGACTTGCAAAGATGGTGTGACATATTTTCGAAAATTTTAAAGACTGAAAAAGTATTGTCAGAGTTTTATTGGGTGAAATCTGGTATAAACAAAATGTTCAATCAGTTGGTATCGTGAACTCATCAGAAACTTCGGAAAAAAAAAAAAAAGAAAAAATATAACGTCGGAATTTTCATTTAATGAAAAAATTTTTGTCAAAAAAAAAAGTTTCAGCTACCGAAAACTGGAAGACGAATATGTTCAACATAGAATTACTTTCAAATATCAACTAATTTATTACAATTAGTAATCAAATTTGACGAGAATTGATCTAATGAACTTGAATAATCTATTACAATAAATAATCAAATAGGTATGAGTAATTCAGCTTTTTTTTTTTCGCTTGAAAAAATAAAAGAATACTCAAACGAAATAATTATTTCAATTTCGAAAAATTTTTAGAAAAAGATAATTAGTTAAAAATATGAATAAGTAATTCTCTATCATACTGCATTTGTAATTTGAGGAAATAAAACGGCAAGATGGCAAAAAACGCCATCAGCTCGATAAAATTTTATAACAAACAAGAATTTGACAGATTTCAGAACAATCCAGATCATCTCATCCACTACATCAAATTCGAGCAATTATCTTCAAATAATTCGGAAATCAGTAAACCAATCTTCACTTCTGTCAGAAATATTATTCTATTATAAAGATGAAGGTACAAAAAACGAAAGAAATGAAAAATATGAAATATTGTTTGCTTATTTCTTACAATCCATATTAATAACATTTACTTTTTTTTCTTTTTTTTTAGAAATTCTGCCGAATGGTGAAAAAGTGAAAATAGAGAATATTTTGGTGAAATCTAAAAAAAAAAAAAACAGATGAAATGGATTTGAACTGATCCTTCTCTTCTCTTTCCCCGAAATTTGGATATATACAATTGCTGCTTTGACATTGCTTTCTCGAGCTCGATCAATTATCCTTATCAATATCTTTCGTAAACTTATCATCCGCAAAATGTAATCACAATCAGTCATGATGGAAATGTAAGATAGTCTGCAAAACATAATATTTCTATGTTTCGAAATAACATATCAACCTTTCCTAATCTTAATAATTGAGTAGAAATTAAAAGATAAATACAATTTAGTATTAATTAATCTTTCTGATTTACTTTTTTGAACAATTACAATGAACATTATGAACAATAAATCAATCAAAAAATCAACACTGTATACTGATAACTTTACTTGATTAAATCAAGCGTAATCGTGACGTAACTTGCCATCTAGTTTTTTGTTTCTTCCTCTTCATCATCTACCAGTTCCAATACTCCATAAGATTGCATATATCGATACCTGAAAGAATGGCTGCCGGTAGGAAACTCAAATTGCAATTACATTTTGAAATCATTTCTGAATTTCCAAATTTTTGGTCTTTCATTCCGATTGCTTACGACCATTAAAAGAAATCTCCTATCAACATATAGCAATCAAAGTTTTTAGCTATTACGAACTGAAAAAAAGTCAACAACTTTCAGCATTTCATGAATTCTTGATTTTGCTTCTTTTTTTTCTTTACATATCCAATTCAAACTTATGTGAAATATTTCTTCCCTCATCGTTAAATTTTCCTTTTCCTTTTTCTTTTAATTACCAGTGATTAATTTTAGCAGTTAAATTTTTGCAAAATTTAATTAATTTAAGGATCAAGTATTATCATTATTATATCATATTATAATACATCTTCATTCGCAGCTTCTTTCTGCCTCTTTAAATTCGAATCCGATTCCTAAATTGTATTGTGAAGCATAATTTCCGAATACTTAATTAACGTAACAGGATGAACTGCAAAACCACATTCACCTTAATCGCAGGCTTGTCAACAGTTTGCTAAATATAATGAATCGGGAAATTGAAAATCCTCAACATCTTGTAAATACTTTTTTGCTGCATTGAATTCCCTTGTCAATCAGCTAGTGCTTTTGGGCTATTTTTAATAATTTTTGGTAAAGAAATTTCAAAACATTTTGTTGCGAAGGATAGTTGACATAGAATGAAATAAATTCAAACGATTACTTTGACATTTTTGGACAGAAAATTTCCGTATGATCTATTAGTCCACAATTTTTGCTTAATCCACCAGCTTCGAGAAATGTCTGGAACACTGTACGTTCATTCTCGACATGCCTTTGCTCCTGAGAATAATGATAATAACATATGACATTATTGATCAATCCATGCAAACTATGCGATGACAAACTATGCAATTTTCAATTTATGCGTAAACTATTCCTATATGCAACAGAATATATACAATAATTTGACCTATCTTCATAGAAAAACACATTAGTTAACATTGGTCTATTAAGGTGAGACTCATAAACGAAACGTTACTTCGTTATATATAATTTCATTTTGAACATTATGCTTTTTATTTTATTAAATAAAAAAATTCATAAAAATATGAAAGTAACTTATCACAAGACAAGATGACGAAAAGAACAATTCAAAATGATTGTTAATAATGATAATCTGTTCATTAAATGGATAAACCGAAGCAGAACAATAGGTCGGACAGATTCCTCTTCCAAACATTTTTAAAGGTATGGGATGAGGGTCTTTCATCGGATCACTAATTCCTTCTTGTTGTAGCATTCTAGACTTTTGTTCTTGATTTATGGATATCGTTGGCTGCATTGGCTCTAAATATAAAATGATAAATGTTCGTTGTTCATTTTTACACACTGTTTCAAATCCTCCACCGGTTGATCTGAAATTGTGAAACAACATTGTAGTCGAATAGGCGCGTGTTTAAGAATTCTCGGAGACTCAAGATTTTGAACAAACGACCAGTTATATTTCCATTTATCTAGACTAGCTGGATCGACCATGAAAAAGTGGTTTAATTCAGCTATCTATCCACTTTTATAACTATATAAATAAAAATGTAAATATTCGCTGCTCTAATCCTTAAATCTACGAAAGTTTCACCGATTACTTTGAAATTTTGATAAAACGTTGCATTCAAATGGGCGCATGTTCCTATATACGTATATCTACTTTTTTTTTTTTTAATCTGTAAAATGTGTGAAAGGTAAAAACATGCATTTTTTGGTAATATTTTTCTCTTTTTTTTTTTTTTTTTTTTTTTACTCCTTTCACTCTCCTCCCGCTATCTATGATCACCTTTTTATTCCTTCCATCCATATTGTTCTCTCATTATTCTCAACTAGTTGGACCCGGAAATGCTCTGCGTGACTGATCCAGCCAATCCATAGGGGTTAACCACATTTCGCGTGATCCGGCCCAGCTAGTCTATATAAATAAAAATTTAAACCTCTGTTTGTTCAAAATATCCAAAAGTCTTCATGTATTGCTATCAAATTTTGATACAACGTTGCATTCGAATACGCGGTTTTTTTTATGCACGCGGCTGTAACTCAGCCTGGTTAGATGAAAAAAAAAAAAAGAAAAAAGAGAAAACGAATGTTTCTAATGTTGGGAAAAAAACTGATACTTCGTAATTTAACTTTCAGTTTGGTTAGATTGACGATTAATTCTTGCTATTTTGATTCCGCTAGGTCAACAATAGGTTTGAGGAGGTTTTTTTGTGTTTGTGTGACAGAAATAAATGCTATTAAGGAAGGTTTTTTTTTTTTTTAATGAAAAGTGATTCTTCGTAACAAACAAATATCAGAGAATATCCAGACAAACTGATCACTGGCTTATTCTTTCCTTTGTTGCTGATAGAAAACACTATTCAAGTGAGTTATCGGATTGTTGCTTGTGCCGCTTTGAATTGTAGAACTGGAATGGAGCTCTAGAATTCCGAACTGCTGTTGCTGTTGCTGCGTCGAGCTTTTTCAATCTGTGAATTGGAGCGTCTTAGTGATAAACATATTTTTCATCTATTTGAAACTATGTCGCGCCACTTCACCTTTAATATTTCTTGTTTACAGTAATTATCATAGTGCCATCTGACATCTTTCAGTTTTTGCCCACATCTAATATGTTTAATTTCACAATACTTGTTGGTATACAATATATCTTGTTCCATTGTCAATGTAGATGTAGAGATTGTCTGGTTGTCAACTCTAGAGCGTACAATATTTCATATCCATGTGAGAAGTTATCGTCTCTAAATCTAAACCGCACAATTCCAAAGGTTGGTCCTTAGCTTTGTTGATGTGAATGCAAACGCCAATCAAATCGAGAATTGCAATCTCCTAAACTGAAATGGAATATCCATTGGAATAATGGGAATGCGAAGAATAAGGATATTTTCACCTTTGATAGGTCCTGTCAAGATTTTGCGTCCACAACATTACTCATTAATTTTCTTACTGCAAGCCGCATGTCGTCGCAAAGTTTTGGTTGGTTGATATTTCGCAGCATGATAATTGACACGTCGATTTTCAATTGCAGTATGTGCGAACGAAACACGAATGAACATAACACGAATGAATCTCAGGCTTGGGTAATTAAATCAGTTATGATGCAAGTTTATTCAAATTCATTCTGATAAAATAGGACACGGACCTCCTATCCTTTCTTCTCATGCTTCTGGTCGGAGTACTACCTTCAGCTTCCATTATCTCTTTTTTTTGCCAAATAAACAACTTACCTGCCTTTTTGTTTTCTGTTCCTGTCTTTCTTCACCGGCTCAGCCCCCAAAATTTTGTCGCTTCTTTTCTTTCTGATAGCGACAAAATAATAAGTTGAATTCTGTTCTTCCGTTTCCACAGTTTCATCTATTTTGATGTTTATTCACTTGGTAACGAACCTCAAACTTGGATAATTAAACCTTTATTATGATTAATTTATAAATCAACATACGCAACAATTATTACAACAATTATATTAACAATACAATTCCGATAATATTATGAAGAGATTATAATGTAAAAGAGGGGGGGAGATAGGTTTGGTAACGAAGAAGAGTTAGTTTATCACCGGCTGGTCCACTCGACCAAGCTGATGGTAGCTTGTTGGTTGAAATGATTTTGTAATCAGGACCCCATCCCATCTTCTTCGTGGACGGAGGGTCATGGTACATTGTAGAGACAAGAAAGATCCTTTGTTGTCTCGGAAGTATGCGCCTTTGATGCGCATGAGATTGTGCTTTAGTTAGCTGATGATAATAGAGAGTTTTTTTAGGCTCTTTAACTGGATAGACAAAAATGATTCTACAATCAACTACATGAGATATGCAATGTAAAATTTTAAACAAAGGGATCACTGATTTTTCTTCTTTTACCTCGCGATTTCACGACAAGTTATTACAAAAAATTTGACTACACGACACGATGCATGTCGTGAAAATATTTTTTGCGAATGTGACAATTCCTTTTAGAAAAAGGTATTTATTGAATAGGAAGCAATTACGAACCAACAATTATTCGAATGTATCCAAATGGTTAATCACTGTGTTTCTTTCCTTGCTTACTCGTAAAACAGAAGATTTCTTGTCCCTTTTGCTGATTGTTTTGTTGATTGGAATCGAGTTTCTGGGGTCGCTGTATAATAATGTCGGTAGAAAACCCTTTTAGAGGACTCAGAATCCCTCCTTCTTTCCTGTTTCCAATTTGGCGCTTCAGGATCTCGCTTTGTTTAACTGTTAGTTGCAGCGTTTAACGGCAAACATGTTTACCGTTTTGGAGGGAAACATGTTTACCCTAATATTGTTGGCCTGTTGGTACATTTGAAATTAGCGCTTCACGACCTTTAACACCCCTTGTTTATATCAATTTTCGGATTTTTCCGACAATGCACAACAATTACAAATCAATAATATCAATAAAGCAAATTTAATTATTAGCGTTCTCAATTTATTAAAGTAAAAAAGGGATAGGAAACCTGAGTCGGAGCATTAAACCGCTTCCGCTGACACAGCTCGTATAAAATGATGGAAGAGGGCGTTTTTGTTAGCACGTGAGGGACAATAGACATTGGCTTGGTTAAGAGTTACAAAGTTATTTAAGAGCAAAGAAATGACTCGACGCATCTGCAAGAATTACAAATCATTTGAATGAAATTTTCATCGACTGTTCCGACATACGGTGGCATTTCTAGCATATCGAGTAAATTCGAAAATTATGTTGGATAATTGGCCGCTTCATCTGCTTCCATAACAATATCGGCGGATTTATATATGATTGCCTCGCTTTGAATGTTAGACTGAACAATATTGTTAAGTTCGTAGACGTCTTTGTTCTCGGCCGCATGTTCAGTCAGCTAATCGTGATTCTTATAAGCGATTTGAATAATTTCAACCAATTCTTCTTCTGACGTCACTAAATTGCAAAAGTTATAATGCAGTGAAATTCGTCACGAGATATCTGAGGTAGATACACCGGCACTTTCCTGTTCCCAATTCCAACAGTTGATGCGAAAATATCGTAGCTGTTCTTTTCACCTATCAATCGTTTTGTAGCCAGGCATGCATATTTGTAATTAATTTAAACATCTTTTTGTGTCATCACAAAGCAAAGTATTTCAGACAAGCATTTATTTCGTCAACTGATCAAGGAATTACAAATAATGTTTGCTTGAAATCTCCTGCAAGCAAAGTTAATGCATTTTCAAATGGTCTGATGTTCCCATAAAAATTTTGCAATGTTCGATTAAGAGCCTCGAACGATTTTTTGTGCCATTATACATTCATCACAAACAAGAAGTTTACATTTCTGCAATCCTCTTCCCATTCAGATACTTTGGAAATGTACATAACTATTCTTTGTCTATTTCACTCCTTGAACGCGATCGCCGTGTTCGCTACGTGCATTCTCAGGTCTGACTGCATATCGCACTACTGCTTCCGATGGGAAAAAAAATCTGATCGAATTGTATAATTTGATTCGTCGTTCGGTTGGATTGGAGACTGCTTCTTCTAACTGTTGTGACTCCTAAAGATCAACGATAGCAATCGTTTAAATGTTCATCACGTTGCCATACGGAGCACAAAAACTGGAGTTTTGATTTCTTTTGTTCCAAAAAAAATTGGGCGCAGTGTACCGGAATGGCTAAATGAATAATATTCGCAAAAGAAATGCGAAATCAGAGACATTAATCAATATGATGATAAAGAAAGGCGAGGAAAGATTGCGGTATCCTCTACAATAAAAATGACCAGTTGATTCCAGAAGGTTATGAGAATATTTTGGTGAAATCTAAAAAAAAAAAACAGATGAAATGGATTTGAACTGATCCTTCTCTTCTCTTTCCCCGAAATTTGGATATATACAATTGCTGCTTTGACATTGCTTTCTCGAGCTCGATCAATTATCCTTATCAATATCTTTCGTAAACTTATCATCCGCTAAATGTAATCACAATCAGTCATGATGGAAATGTAAGATAGTCTGCAAAACATAGTATTTCTATGTTTCGAAATAACATATCAACCTTTCCTAATCTTAATAATTGAGTAGAAATTAAAAGATAAATACAATTTAGTATTAATTAATCTTTCTGATTTACTTTTTTGAACAATTACAATGAACATTATGAACAATAAATCAATCAAAAAATCAACACTGTATACTGATAACTTTACTTGATTAAATCAAGCGTCATCGTGACGTAACTTGCCATCTAGTTTTTTGTTTCTTCCTCTTCATCATCTACCAGTTCCAATACTCCATAAGATTGCATATATCGATACCTGAAAGAATGGCTGCCGGTAGGAAACTCAAATTGCAATTACATTTTGAAATCATTTCTGAATTTCCAAATTTTTGGTCTTTCATTCTGATTGCTTACGACCATTAGAAGAAATCTCCTATCAACATATAGCAATCAAAGTTTTTAGTATTACGAAGAGAAAACAACCACCAACTTTTAGCATAAATATCGAATGGATCGAAAAATCGAAAATTCCTAAATTCCTATAAATGATTTTTCGCTGCATTTAATTTCCTTATCATTCAGTTGGTGCCTTTTAGGCTATTTCAAATAATTTTTGCCAAAAAATTTCAGGAAATTTTGTTGCGAACTATAGTTGACAAAGTTGACATATACATATATACTTTGGAGAAGAAAACAATACCAACATTTTTTGAAACCAAATTCATCTGTCTGAAAAAATGAATAAAGTGTAAAGGTACTCTCATGAATACCAACAACAGAATCATGCAGAATAAAGAAATCCGAAATTTTTTCTGAATTAAATCAGAAGAGTGATAATCGTTTATAACTCGCCGATTATTAAATAAGACTTACAAGAATATAAAACATAACTCAAATCATTACAATTCTCCGCAAAAAGAAAAAAAAAAAGAGTTGAAAAGCACGATTAAGCAGGAACAAAATTTCACTTAAATGTCTGCGAGGAAATATATAATAAATAGAATGCAGGCAGTGTTGACATTTTATGTAAAATTGAAAAAAAAAAATGGAACAAGCGAAAAATTAAGACAAATCGAAATGTTCAAGCATCTTCTTTGTTGCCGAACGATCCCCATGAATCTTGACGATGAAGATTCTCAAATGCCTTTTCTTTTTCAATCGTCCATTTATATATTACTGGTAGTAACTTATTCAGAAGATTTGAATAACTAAAAGTAAACAA